>CM045761.1:152856598-153419885 GCA_025200525.1 Camellia lanceoleosa
CAAAATCAGCAAAGCTTTTCTTCATTCTTGGCCACCAGAAATTTTGTTTCAAGTTATGGTACATCTTTGTATTCCCTGGATGCATAAAAAATTTAGAGGTGTGGGCTTCAGTCATAACACGTTTTCTCAAATCCAAACAATCAAGAACACAAAGTCTATTCTGGAATTTTAGCACATTGTTCTCCAACACAAATCCTGGCTTCGGTTTTCAGTCTATGTTATCCACAATCTTTTTCAAAAATTCATCTTGCAGTTCTTTCTCTCTAATCTCTTCAATGATTGCAGGTTGAGTAGAAATGGCGGCCAAGATCCCGCCCTGTTCGCGCAATACAATTTCAATCTCATTCTTTTCCAAGTCACATAATAACTCTCTTTGAATGGTGAGCAAACAAGACAAATTTCCAATAGATTTTCGGCTCAAGGCATCCGCCACTGTATTAGCGTTCCTTAGATGGTACAAAATCTGCAAGTCATAATCCTTGATCAATTCAAGCCATCGCCTTTGTCTCATGTTCAGTTCCTTGTGGGTGAAGAAGTATTTCAAGCTTTTATAGTCAGTATACTCCTTGCAAGTCACACCATACAAATAGTGCCACCAAATTTTCAAGACAAACCCCACAACTGCTAGTTTAAGGTCATGTGTTAGATAGTTCTTTTCATGTGGTCGGAGTTACTGAGAAGCACAAACAATCACCTTACCATTTTGCATTAGTACACATCCTAATTTTTGTATGAAGCATCACTGTAAATCCGAAACCCATCGGTTTTGTTAGGCAAGGTCATAATTGGTACAATTACCAGTCTAGTTTTTAGGTCTTGAAAGGCTGACTCCCATTGATCATTCTAATCAAATGGTACATTTTTCTGAGTCAGTTGAGTGAGTGGCAAGCCCCAGAAAACTTCTAACTTCAGACACATTGGTTGGCCTTGGCCAATCTACAATGGCTTCAATTTTTTGTGGGTCCACTATTATACTATCCTTGTCAATCACATGTCCCAAAAATGCTACGCTGTCAAGCCAGAAGTCACATTTGGACAGTTTTGCATACAACTTCTTTTCTCTCAACATTTGTTAAGTAGTTCTCAGGTGATGTTCATGTTCTTCCATGCTTTTGGAGTAAATCAAGATATCATTAACGAACACAACAATAAATTCATCAAGAAATTGTTTAAAAACCCTGTTCATTAGGACCATAAAAGCTACAGGTGCATTAGTTACCCCAAACGGCATCACCAGGAACTCATAGTGTCCATATCTAGTCCGGAAGGTGGTTTTCTCTATGTCTTCGGCTTTAACTTTCAATTGGTGGTATTTGGATCTAAGGTCAATTTTTGAAACGACTTGGGTTCCCTGTAATTGGTCAAATAAGTCATCTATTCGAGGTAATGAGTATTTATTCTTGATAGTCACTTTGTTTAATTCCCAATAGTTTATACACAGCCTTTCTTTTTAACAAATAAAACTAAAGCACCCCAAGGTGAAGTGCTTGGTCGGATGAACTTCTTGTCTAACAAGTCTTAGAGTTGGCTTTTTAATTCTTTCAACTCAGAAGTTGACATTCTATATGGGGTTTTGGAAATTGGTTGTGTTTCGGGTACAACATTAATAGTAAACTCAATTTCTCTATCAATTAACTCCCCGGGAAATTCGGTTGGAAATACATCAGGAAATTCATTTACTACCAAGATGTTCTCTATAGTAAGATTATCAGAAGTCACAGTCAAAACACAGCACATGTACCATCTACATCCCTTCTTAAGAACTTTAACAGCTTTCATGGCAGAAATCAAATATGAGAGAGGAACTACCCCACTCCCAGTAAATGCAAATTCAGGTAAACTAGGTGGACGAAACACAACGGATTTATTCACACAGTCAATAGTTGCACAGTACTTCGTCAACCAATCCATACCCAGTATGCAATCAAAATAATCAATACTCAATGGCAATAAATCAACATACAGTGTCACACCACTAATTACTAGTTCACATGCCGGATAAACATAAGTACATATCATAGAACCCCCATATGGTGTAGAAACAGACAGTAATTAATTCATAGGTTCTAAAGGTCTAGTCAATTTCTAAGAAAAAACATGCGATACAAATGAATGCGTGGAGCCAAAATCTATCAGCATATAGGCATTTTGAACATAGATAGAGATTGTACTTGACACCACTGATTCGGTATTCTGTACATCACCAGGTACTGATGCAAAAACCCGGTCTTGTCTCAAAGTTTCTCCCCCAGTATTGGCTTTCACATTCGTTCTTGGTGTAGGAATCGATTTGGCTAAACTTGCCACAGGATGGGTAGTCGTGTCGAGTCTCATTGGACAATCTCTAATCACATGGCCTGTCTTCCCACATCGAAAAAAAATGCCAGATGCATTGTGACACGTGCCTTTATGCTTCCTTCCACATTCTAGACAAACTGGCATAGACCCACTGCTTTGGCTTGAACTACTTGAAGATCCAGTATTTTGCCTTTTGCTTGTAAAGGATGAGCGGCCCTTTTGAAAATTGGATCTAGATCTTTTGCCTCTCCATTCTGTTGTTGGAGCATTAGTCTGTTTCTTTGCTGCTAGTATGGCCTATGCCATCAATGCCCTATTAAGTACTTTCACATAAGTAGACAATTTCAATATGCCTACTCGATCATATACGTCCAGGTCTAAGCCCCCTTCAAATTTCTAGGCCATCTTATAATCTGTGTCAATCATATGAGGAGCAAATCTGGCCAACTCAATAAACGTAGCCTCATACTCAGCTACGAACATCCTATTTTGCTTTAATTCTTGGAATTCAGAAACTTTTTGATTTCGAAAATACTGAGGAAAGTACTTGTCATAAAAAATGTCATTGAATTCCACTTATGCCATGTTCCCATTATTAGTTCGAATCAACAACTACCATCTTCGGGCTTCATCTTTTAAGGTGTAGGTGGCTAATAAAACTTTCTAAGTCTCAGAACAAGGAAATACCTCAAATAATTTCTCCATCTCGAGCAACCATGTCTCTACCTTTAAGGGTTCAATACCACCCAAGAAAGTTGGCAATTTCATCTTCATGAATTTCTGAGTTAAGTTTATGATGTCATTGTTATCCAGTTCAACTTGGACCGGTGGGGGTGGAGGAGGCAACGGTTGTTGTCTTTGCTGTTGTGTCATTGCTTCAGTTAAGGCTGCAAGCATTTGTTCAATTCGGCTTATTCGAGCCTCAGAGGACCGTGCTGTATCATCACTTCTTGTATTTTCTATTGCTATAGGGAAACAGGAGAACAATAAACATAGACAAATAGTTCTTTTCATAGTGTTCGAAACATTTAATCCCAGTTCAGTCGTTCCTTATTCAAGTGTTCATGTCTAGATACAGTTTTCTCATGTATAGAAATTAATGCACACTCACACATGCAGATGGAATGCCCCTAACTCTTACTAGGACATCCTATAGCTCATATGGACTCGTGTGTGCAGTATAACGCGTGCTCTGATATCACTCTGTCATGACCCAAACCCACCCCTTTAGGTTTAGCGACGTAACCGGCCAGTAATCTTGGGATTACCAAAGGCCTATTAACAGAATAACGAAATATAAGGGGCTGCGGAAGCAATTATATAAAATACAAGGTCCATAGAGCTGTGTAGACATACATAAGATAGAAAAGAAATTTTAAGCTTATATAATGTCAAACTTCCATAAGACTTGTATCACCATACATATAATGTCACGAGGGACTTAGCCCAGCGTACAGATAAGCAAAACAAATAACAAAACATCTTCAACGGTTCTCAAAACTTTACTTCTCAAAAAGGAACCTCCCCCAGAGGCACAAGGTTGGTCGATCCAAAACACCTGTGCAACAACTTAGGCACAGTCACGCCACTTCACTACATACATAATACAAATAGTGAGCGGAAGCCCAGTGAATAATAACAGAGTAAAGGGTTTAAATAAATGATATCCATAATAAATTCAGAAATCAGCGTTCATATCATAAACAGATTTATGTTCATATTCTTGTTCAAACTACATATAAAAATCAGAGTTCACGCTTCATCATACATGATACATCCATTAGTGTTATCAGGTTTGTCAGTTCCATAAGAAACCTCCGTTACCGGGAACTTGTAATATATTTGAGCCATGGTATTATTACCCCCGGACAAGGGCCATGAGACCATGGTATTGTTACCCCTGAGCAAGGGGCATGTACTTATAGACTACGGTATTGTTACCCCCGGGCAAGGGCCATGTGCTAAGGATGCCACGAATACTTGTCAGAAAATAGGACAGCCATTCATCGTATAAAACATAACATTTCATAAACATATTTTATTTCTTCATATAGAAAATAATTAAAGTTGAACATAGCTTTACTAAGTTATTACTCATTGATGGCTCTAGATGCAGACAGACAGGCCAGACAAATCAAACAGCTTATGGCGTATGACCTACACCCATAACAGATACACATCTTGAAACACATACTCGGATATCACATAACTTCTTTCATTTCGTTCTTGGTGCGTTTCTAAGTCTCATCATCATTATTAGGTCTTAATTATGGCCTAGGAATGTCTAGGATGCAATGAAGATGCCAAAATGCACTTTGGAACTCTTAACAAAACTTGTTAAAAACAAGGGGGCCACTCGAGCATAAATTTCCTCGCTCGAGTGGGCATGCAAACATATAATGGGCCGCTCGAGCATAACTTCCTTTCGCTCGAGCGGTTTGTAAACTCTGAAAAGTACTGGTTGTGTGAATTCTCCGCTCAATGGCCGCTCGACGGTCGCTCAAACATGAGACTGGGGTCCTCGCTCGAGCGTAACTCTTGTCGCTCGAGTGATCTGCAAAATGTGTAAACTATCGGGAGATTGCATTTCACACTGAAGCCAACTTTTGGTCGCTCGAGTGGAAGTGCAAGATCACAGAGTGGTCGCTAGAGCGTAGCTTTTATCACTCAAGCGGAAGAACAGAATCTCGAATTTCCAGATTGCACTCTCAAGCTCAAAACTCGAATCAAACACTTTAAAACTCATTTTTTTTGGGCCAAAAATTGAGGAAACTTGTATAAACTTGGAAAACATCTTGAATTCAAAACCATTTTGTAAAATCAAGGCCCAATAGCATGCCCATTGTTCAAATGTCAACTTAAAACTTATGGATACTGCATGAACATGACTTGCATGAATTACTATGAACTTAGACTTTCCAAAACATGATCAATTAAGGTCAAATAGTAAGAAATGTGATGAATTCTCAAAACGAAGTCAAAATAGACACTTGCATGTGGAAATTCTTTATAAACAAACTCAAAATGCTATGATATATGCATGCATGCATGAATGGCTCAATTTTCTTCATTCATAGCTTAGTTCTTCCATTATTCAACTTAATTCTCTTGAATTTAAGGTCTAGATATCATATTTGAACAATCCAAGGCTTGAATTCTTACCTAGGCTTGCCAATGATAGGCTGGAGGCTTGTTCCTTGTATCTTTAAGTTCAATTCTTTCAATTCCTAGCAAATCCTTTAATTTGAGTTCGAGGCTTCTTCTTTCTCTCCTCTCTCACATTTTGTTTTCTTGTATAGGCTCAAAGATGTGTTGAAGGAAAGAAATGAAGCACATATGGGAGCCTTATATAGGCTTGGTTAATGGTTTAATTAAATTGTTGATCAACTAATCAATTGGTCATTAAATTATTCTAATTTAATTGTTTTGAAATGAGTTTTAATTAAACCTACCATAATGTTCTAAAAATCCTAAATAGCACATAAATCAAGCCAATATCATGATCGGATGCCGATAAGGCCTTTAATTCACAGAACAAAACAGAACTCAAACAGATATTCCTACATTCGACAGATATAAGCACAAATAATGTGGCACTCATGCAATTAATTCAGAATGTCACCTTAATTATTGATTAGGTTTATTTAATCATGAATTAATGTGAATTAGAGGTCGGGGTTGTTACGGGCCGGCAGGGGACTAATAGTGGGTGGCCGGCCACAAAAATCTGTTTCTAGGCCCGACTTCAAACGGGCATATCTTCCTCATCCGGACTCGGTTTTAGGTCATTCTTGAGTCTAAATTGAGGTCCCAGAAGTCTACTTTCCATTGGTGGCAGCCTCATATCTAAATTCTAAGTGTGCAAAGAGATATGCTAATTTTAGTGATGGATGCTCATTTCTATCCTAACAAATTAATGCCCAACTTCTTCCCCAAATAGTTTTCTTTCCTCCCCTCCTATTTTCTTCAAATCCAAACCTATAAATAAGATGTTTTTAAAGATTTTTCAAAAAGTTCACCTACCTTTCATTTATTTCCACTTTGTCCTTACTCAGTTTACCGAAAAGTGCAATATTTTAAATGAAATGCGAGCTTCGGAACATCGTCGAAACATTTGAAACAATATTTTGAAAAAGAGGATTTTGAGGTCTAAAATAGTTTTGGTCAAAATGGGGTGTAAGAATGGGATTTAGAAGCTCTTCTTGCTGAAGAGATTGAGCGAGTGTACAATATAACTTTTCATCATCGAGTGATCAACTTGAGGCGCCCAAGTCTTAAGGGCGGTCAAAAATGGGGTGTCTACAGTGTTTTGGGCCGGCTATGGTGAGAGGAGGCCAACTTTGGAATGGGTATTGGGTCTTCTGGGTTGGGCCAACAATTGCATCCGTGGCATTTTATATATACACCAAGGTCATTCCATGTCTTCACTTCCATGCCAATGGTCAAAGGCATGACTTGTTGAACATTTTGAAGGGTTGGTTTGTGTCAAGTGATCACTAGTAACAATGTAAGAATTTAATGGAAAATCTAAATTAAGCCCATGTAAGAAGTGACCCTGTTATCTTAAAATATTTTAGTAGTATGTACTATATTCAATAAAAAATAATGAAACCCACTACAACGCATAAAAAGTTACAAGAAAAAGATGAAGGATTCTAGTAAAATACTTTATCCCATGTATATTATATGCAATACATGTCAAAACTTTTAGTGATAAATAGTTCTTGGTGATAGCTTCACTAGTGTCATGATGGCAGACCAAATAACACTGCAGGAAAAATGGATTTAGGCGGCTTTTTTTAACGACGTTTTATAAAAACGTCGCATATTCTCTTAATAAAATGACGCGGTTTTGTAATAGGAGGCATTTTAAACACCTCCAAACACGTTGTGCCTCACGCGCATATTTTTTAATCTCAGAATACTTGGTAAGCCTTGTTGAGGCTTTGTAAACCCTTATTTTGAATCCTCACGCCTCTCTTGCTCACCTCCAATTGCTTCTATACCTTGAGAGCGATTTCGATTCGGAGCAATTTTCTTTGAGATTCATCTCTGAGATTCATACAGATTCATCAGAGCGATTTCGATTTGAAGCTTTGAAGCTCCACTCTCTCTCTCTCTCTCTCTCGATTCATTCTTTGTTCTCTGTGATATCAATCTGAAGCTCTGGGAGATTGTGAAGAGAGTAGAGGGGTTGGTTTTCGATCGCAGAGGAAGTGATCTCAAGAGAGGCAGTGCTTGATTTCTCAGATCGGTCTTAGAGCGATTTCGATTTTGAGATTCATCTCAGAGCAATTTCGATTTTGAAGTTCTCTCTCTCAATTTCGAAGCTTTACCGCGAGGTATTGATTTCTCTCTCTCTCTCTCTCTCTCTCAAGCTCTTCCTTCCCTTCTCTCTCGATTTGATTATTGAGATCTATTGTTTATTTGTGTTGTGTGTGTGTCTGTGTGTATATATGTGTATATATATATATATATGTTTGGTTTCTTCGCTTTTTCCCCCCCACTATGTCACTGTTTAGCTTACCTGAAATCTTAGTTACATTTTTGTTAATCTTTTGATATGTAAAGTTTTTATTTCCTCAAGCTCCTCATTTATCACCTCTTCGTGCTTAGCATTGTTTTTCTATGAAGAAATGATTGATTGGAAATCTAACAGTATAGATGTTCAGTATTACAATATTATTCTTAACAAGGAGATTCTGAGACTGAAGTGATTGGGCTTTTAAAAACATTTTCCAAGAAGAAGTTGATAATATATTCTCTGGAGTTGTCAAAGGAATGGCACATAACTGAAATTGGAAACAATCATGTTTTAGAGAAACCATGCAAGAAATTTTATTTTTGGACATTACCTGCAAAACTAGATAGCAAAATGTTGTATAAGGTAATTCAAATAGTCAAAATGTTGGCTCTATTTGGCTTCCTCATGCCCTATAGACAACTTTATTTTTTAAAATTTTTTCACTTTCTTTTCATGATCTTAGTATTGATACATTTTAGCTTGGTGAATTTTAATGCCTGTTGATAAATAGACCACGTTGTTCTTGCAGTGGATTCAGTTTCCTCTTGGGATGAATTTATCTAAATCTAAGGCCTCGTTTGGGAACCCTCTCTTTTAGCCAAAAAGCCAAAAAGTTACTAAATTAGCCAAAAAGCTAACAACCCATACCAAAAAGTCAAAGATTCTCTTTTCTCTCTACTTTTTGCACATCTTTTCGTAAAAAGCCAAAAAGTCATCCCAAACATACTAGTTTTTTTTAGCTCCTATTTTAGCCAAATAGCCAAAAAGTTACTAAATTAGCCTGTTCTCAAACGAGGCCGAAGTCAGGTTGCTAGAGCCACCCAAAATTTTTCACCACCAATGAAGATTGGTGAAGGAGGCTTTGGAACTGTCTACAAGGCCCTGTTACCAGGTGGTCATGTAGTTGCCGTAAAACGAGCAAAGAAGGTAAGTTGCAGTTTTTTCTCATGGCCTAGAACATACTGTTTCTGCCATATTAATTTTGCTCACAAGATAACATTAATTTCTTGCTACATCTCTAGAAGGAGCTGTCACATTGTGGTTTCATTTCACTAGGAACCGTCTCAGACCATAAAAATCCAAAGTTTAATTGATCTTTGAATTGGAGTTCATGATAGATACCAAGTAGTATACGGCTGGAATAAGTAAAACAAAGGGCTGATATAATATATAGGGATCATGCGAGCATTTTAGTTGATCTTTGCAAATCAATACCTTAGGACAATCACCCTGTTAAAACAGTGCCACATACATTCATCTCATGGAAAATATGCTAGTTTTAAAGCCAGTATTTCTAGAGAAAAATCTCTAGTTTCTGCAATTAGCACCACTGGTGGTGCAACTAATGCACTCTCTAGCAGCACTACTGATGCAGCTGAACTTGGAGTTGGTGGTGTTCCTAGTAGATACCTTGGAATAACGCCTGCTTTTTATAGAAAACTCAGCTCTAACAAGCACCATTATCCATGGTATGTTTCTTTATATGGTGATAGGATAAAACATGTTTTAGAAAAATTATCACGTGTATCTTTTAATATATATATATTTAATGCAAAATTTATGTGTTGTGGTTTAGATTGTTGTTCACAGTTATGATCCATATTTATATCAATTTTTATTTCTCTTCCTGTTCTTATGAGTAAACGCTTTAATAATGTTGATATAGAAGGGGAAAAAAAATCTTATAGTTTCCTTTTAATTGTAAGGCATGGCTGAGTACCAGATGCCACTTTTCCATGAAATTGATGGTTGTTTAAAAGCTAAATGTGATAAGTTAGCAGATGCCTTTGAAATAGATGATATTGGTTAGTCGTAATTACTCTCTATTCTCTCTGTGCACAGATGAAGAGATATTGTGTGCATAATATTACCTGTTGTTTGGTGTTGCAGACATTTCATCTGGTAATCAAAGTTCAAGTGCTCGGCTTCCAGAAAGGTTTGTGTTACTTTTTCATTTTGTCATTATTAATGGTGCAAGGTCTGTTCTGAATGTTAAGGCTATGATGATATACTTTTTTCTGATTGTTTGAAATTTCAATATAAAGCGGTATGGTCTATATACTTCTCATGATGGTACCATGTTGTGTATGCTTGTTGCCATTTAGCTGAACATGATTTGAAGCTTTTGTAGATCAAATTGTGCAAAGAGACACTTCAAAAAATTTAAGCTTTAAAGTTGTTTCTTCATTTTTTGTCCTTCTTTTACCTATTATTTTTTCTTTTTCAAGTTTTTCATTTGAGTGGAGAGCATTACAAAAATTGTTCTTGAATTTTATTCACTTAGACCTTCTTGTTCTGGAAACAGTTACTATTGTTTTTCCTTTTTTTGTCATTTCAGTTCAAAATGGATACTCAAATATAGACTCATGAGTCTCAAATCTTACCCTTCAAGATGGAAGAGAATTTTTTGCCCCTTTCTTATTTTTCTTCTTAAAAACACGAACTATGAAAGTTTTCTTCAGATGTCGAGGTGGTTATTCTTTCTTGAAACTGTCTATACCTACTTTTCCAAACTACCTAAAGCAGCCATATATCAATTGCTTTGTGTGTACTTTAATAATTAGAAATGACTTTCTAAGGAGTTCATTTACCTGTAGCTTATGTGCTTCTCTCTGATCATCTAAATAAGGTAAAGTTAATTATTGAGGAGATTGAGAGGGAAGAGGCAGCTTTAAGGGAGGATTTGTATTCCGCGGACATAAAATTTGCAGAATATACAATGTATGTGAATATGAGTTATGATGACTTGAACTTTATCTTTTCTTTGATCAATGCCACCAATTACATCGTTTGGAAGTGAACATCAACAATTTTGGCTGCATGGTTCCAGAATACATTGATAATCTCTCGAGAAACCTTGAATATTTGAATCTAGACCACAATCATATATTTGAAAGCATTCCACCCGGGATTGTAAATCTTGTTGGCTTGCAGAGTTTGAATATGCAGCTTAACCAATTCAATGGTACTATTCCAAGTGAGATTTGTGTGTATGTGCATGTGCGCACAGGCGCTTGTTTTTGTTGGGTGCGCAGGGATGGGGTAGAGGAGGAAGGCAACTGGTGGAAAATAAAACAGTACGGATGCCAACCAGGCTGCAAAATGGTGACAAAATGGCAGAAGAGAAAAGAAATCAACCTTGACATCAAGTCAAAACTGATTTGTAGACTTGTTAGTCAATGGAAGAGAAAAGAAGAATTAGTGAAATTTTTGCTCCATTACTGGCTTAGGTTTTAATGCTTAATCTTGCATCTCCAAGAACACTCATACAAAGAATGTGAATGAGTCTACACTTCCAATCGAAGATAAGTATTTGATTGTCTTAAAGCATTAGTTTCTCAATCTTATTCTTCAGTTCTTTCATGTTCAAATGTGAGAAAAAAATATGATTCTGGAACTGTGAGATTATCAGAATTCAGCAAACAAAACTGGGAATTGAAGAATTGAGGATGCAACGGATTGGCATGCTAAATTATATGCTCTTTGTAACATTTTAAGTCGTTGATATTGTACATTGACATTTCATTGTTCTTATGTTTTGTCTTGCTTCTTTATATCTGACAGAGTGAATGTCACTGTTGGAGAGGCAGAAGAAAGAATGATGATGACCGGATTGCACACTGTTGCTGACGTTTTCTGTGTTGGGTGCGGATCAATTTTGGGATGGAAATACGTAAGAGCATGAGGCAGAGTTCTTAAGATTATGGTTTACACGTGTTTACTTGACTGTGGTGTTTAATTACTTTAGGTTTTTATTTTCAGGGGACTGACCATGAAAAGAGCCAAAAGTACAAGGAAGGAAAATTTGTCCTTGAACGGTTAGTAGATAATTGTTTTGATGAGTTGAAGAAATAGATATTTGTTATGAAACCAACCTTGGAATAAAAACATAAAATAAAAAAGAAAAATAAGTTAAGGAAATTGGAAAAACGTATTTTGACAACACAACTTCAAGTATGAAATAGTGTTTTCAAAATATAGTTTTGAAGAGTTTTACAATAAGTTAATTGAGTTTTACAGTAAGTATGAAATTACATTATGGTTTTATGATAGTTGTTAACTTCTATTGAGCTATGAAATTACTTTCCAATTCCAATTCTAGTATGGTATTCTAGCAGCTTTAACTTCACAAATTAATTTCGATTTAATGATCTCCAAAGAAGAAAAGGTTAGTTATGTTTTTCACTTCACAGCTTTACTCGCTTGAAATCGGTTGTTTTTGCGTCCTTGAAATGTCTGTTGCTCTTTGCACTTGTTTGTGGTTTGTTTACTGATATCGAAACTGTGAATTTTTGTATTTAGTTGTTAAAATTTTAGCTTAATTTGTTGGGATCTGGTATGGATACTATTGCCGTACTCAAGATACTGTAATGGCGGCTTTGATAATTCTAGCTTGAAATTAGGCTTTGAGTATGTAGAAAAACCGGTAAGATGGAGTACCGGTAAAGAAGCGATATTACCTTGTTTACAACTCTTTTCAAATTTTTTATTTTTTGTTTGCTTGTTTGTTTATTTGTTTTTGGAGCTTTATTTGTTTAACATTTATTATACATTACTTCTGCTTTTAATATTTAATGGCTCAATGCACTATTGATTGTGATACCAATATAGATTTCATATCATATCCTTGTTCTGTATAAGATTGCAGAGAAGTGAAGATATAATAGATTTTAAGCAGGATATAATTGTCATTCTGGTCTCAGGCTCTTAAGGGTGTGTAGACACCCCATTTTTGACCGTCCTCAAGACTTGGACGTCACCGTTTGAACACTCAGTGATTATCCATGTTTGTGTCCGTCCTGAGTTCTCGGAGGTCTCGGCTACGCGCCTTGCCTCAAGACCTCTCGACTCGACTATTTTGTGTTTGGTTTTGCACCAAACACTTGTGTTTTGCTTCTGATGGTAGAGAAAGGCTTGTTGGCCATCCCCACACCTCAGCGCCCATGGCTTGAGGCCACCGGCCCTGTTTTGTTGCTACCGGCCATTGGTGATGGCCGGTCGGCACTCTTTCTGGTCGGTCGACCATTTATTTGGTTAGTTTGTCATTTTTGGCTGGTCGACCACTATGCATCTGCTTTTGGCAAATATTTTATGCCAGCTGTGATAGCTAGCATACACTTTACACCCCCTCCATACACGTGTATGGAGGGATTTCACTCTTGCTTAGCTTGTCTTGTAAGCTTTGCAAGAGTTGAAATTCTATAAAGGGAGGCCTTCTCCTCCCTCCTCAAGGGTTCCAAGAAGTTCCAAAAAGGGTCTGAGATTAGGGTTTAGTATTTGTATCTATCTATCTTTATATCTCCTTCCCTTTTGCCTTTGTGTGTCTTTAAGGTGTTTTGTCCATAGTTTTGTACACAAACACCTAGTGTTACACTTTCCTTTGGCTACTGAGGTACTAAGGAGTGATTTTCAGAGCTCTTGAGTTGATCTAAGCTTGGAGAGGCTGCTGGAGCATTGTTTTTGAAAGAGGTCTTCAAGGGTAAGAACTTTACCCCTTTATTTCCCATTTTTGCTTAGGCTTTTAGCCATCCTTGCACCTATTTTTAAGCTTAGTCTATAACTAATAAAAGTTCTGATTTTGAGTGCTTAAAATAGTTGTTTAAGGTTGTTTTGGTGTTTGGGGTTGTTTGACCCCTCTTAGGCCTTGTTTGGCCCCATTTTTGTGCTATTTTGGTGAGCTCCGGGACCACCTTGTTTTGGCCTCCTCACCACTGAAATCCAGAGGGATTTCAGTGGTGAGAATGGTGCTTTAAGGTCCCAAGAAGGAGAGGGCCATCCCCTCTCCTTGTTGTCTTCAATAATGGTCATTTTAGCCTCATGTGTGAGCACCTTGTTTAAGTGCATGTTGGCCATGCCTTAGCTGGTATTTGGTAGTATTTTTCCATGGTTTACCTCTGTTTTAAGTGGATTTAGACACACCATGCATGCCTTGCATACTTGTCTTGTAATGCCATGAAATTGCCTTAACATGCTTTGTACTTTGAGCCTTGTTTTTAGCATGATTTTGGCCTAACTTTGTGAAGCTTTTATGCATGTTTTAGTATGCTTGAGGTCTATTTTTGGTTGTTTGGGCCGTCCATGACTTGCTTTGTATAGCTACCATGAAATCTCCCTTATAAGCCTTGAGTATTGGCCCCTCTAGCATGCTCTCCTTGCATCATTTCAGTGGTTTGGAACCACTTACCATGTCATTTCAGTCCATATAGCATGCTTGTGTACTTGCATTTGTGGCTCCTTTGATGCTTCGAAAGGTTGATGTCTTATGCTCCATGTTTGGACCTTTGTGCATGCCTTTAGACTTAGGCCATTTAGATGCCATCTAGGTGGGTTTTGGGGCTCATTTTAGCATGTCATATCTCTGTTTTTGGTCACTTAATTCATACCATGCTTGGTTGCATTGAGTGTGGGGTAATGCCTCTTTAGTGGCCTTGTATGCCTCATGCATTC
Organism: Camellia lanceoleosa; assembly: GCA_025200525.1. Taxonomy (NCBI): domain Eukaryota; kingdom Viridiplantae; phylum Streptophyta; class Magnoliopsida; order Ericales; family Theaceae; genus Camellia; species Camellia lanceoleosa. The sequence continues at coordinate 152,870,868 of CM045761.1, forward strand.
GCTTCTTTTGTTTTAGCTTGTTGGCTTTGGTCATCACATGTGTTAAGCTTACTTTGCCATGCTTTAGGGCTGTCTCGGGTCATATTTGCCATATGCCCTCCGTTTTGCATGGTTTTGGTTCAAGTCCTCTTGCTATTTTTGGGCTTTAAGCTTTATTGCATGCCACGTTTGGTTTGTTTATGTGATTTGGCATCACTCTTAGCGCCATTTCAGAGCTTGCAACATTGTCACATTTGCATGCTTTTCATCGTCTTTTAAGTATGCTTAAAAGTCCCCTCTTTGTGCTTAAGTGTTGGTCCATTTGCATGCATGTTTGCATGTGCATTTGTCCATCATTCTTGAGCACTTTGGCCACTGTTTTGGGCCTATTTGAGAGCCGCCCAAATTAGTTTAAGTCCCTCCTTCGCATGTTGTTGCATGCTCACCTTGCGTGTTGTTGCATATTCGGCCTATTGCATGTTGTTGCATGTTTGAATCACATTGCATTTGGCATACATTTTTCCTTTTATTTTGATTGTTTAACATGTTACATGTCTTACACGTTTGCATGTTTACATTGCATTTTGCATGCTTGTTAGCTTGCATACTTGTTACATGCTTGCATGTTTGCTTGTGTGTTCGCATGTTCATGTTGCATACCTAGCTCATATGCCTAGGTTGCATTGCATTTGGCATGCATACCTTGCCTCTTGAATCGCCATGACAGAGGTTGGGTCCATTGTTTGTTTGGTTTGCATTTCATTTGATATTGAAATGGCACGCTTGGCCTCTTTGGCCATCACGCATTGAAATGCGCGATTGGTGGCCTGAGGGTTGAGGACCATCCTCCTTTGAGTCATGAACATGATAAGGAGGGTGTTGGTGCAAACATTACTTTGAAATGCATTGCCATGCCTTGTCTTGTCCTCTACTGCTGTCAAAACAGGATACTGCAGGAATGGATGGCCGACCGACCACATTGAGTGCCGATCGACCAACAATGGATGGCCGAGAGCTCAATAGATGGTTGATGACCACTTCCCCACGGCTGGTGGTGTTTTCTCTTGGCCGGTGACCTTCCACAGTGTTCAGGGAGTGCTCCTTGAGACTTGTGCAATTTTTAGAGGCATAAAACAGTGAAAATAGAGGCAACTTGTGCATGGTGGTGGATTTCCGAGCGGAGTCGAGCACGCATGCATTGGATCCTCTTCCCGTGGCTGTTTTATCGCTTTATTAGCTTAGTTAATTTGCTTAACTAGTTAATTGGTTTGTAACTATTTAATTAGCTTGTTAGTTGATTAAATTGTATTATTCTTTCAGGCCCTCCAAGCGAGGGCGAATTTGTAATAAGTGTGCGTGTGTGTGTGAATGTCTTCCCACCCCACGTCTTTCTCCCTTTTACTTGCCTGCTTTTGATGGTTAGTATTAGGGCATATTTCAATTAGCATCCTTATGCTATGCATGCGTGCATTCATTCATCTGTATTGCATGCACCGGGCTCGGCGCATCACACTACTTGCATAGTATTTCAAATCTAACTTGAATACATGTTATCTGTCGCATCTCACATGTCATCTAGATTAGCCGAGCCTATTCTAGTTGCATTTTGCTTGCGATGCATTAGCCATCTTGACATGAACTAGAATCATGCATGATTACTAACATGTTCTTATTTTGGCTTGGAGTACACTGTAAGTGTTTTCTTTTGCTTTAGCATACCGCATACATGTGAGTGTTAACATGAAAGCATGCTTGCCATGAGGCTAACTGCTTAGTTGATATAACTGCCTGAATGCCTGTGGGTGAAGGTTGGATTGCTTGAATTGGAACAACTCGTTGAAATCCGTGTGTTAGCCTACTTACGAGTAGCAAATTTCAAACCATCTTTCAAACGAGCGGATATGCAATGCTTTGTTCCAAATTAGGCGATATAGTCTATACTTTTGTGTTGTGAGCATCACATAGTAAGATTAGCTAATTAACCGAAATAAGAATGCATAATGTTTTCAAAACTAGATATCATCGTTAGTAGAGGCCGATCTTTGATCGGGCGAGAGGGGGTGCTCATAGCTGACCTTCCCCAATCGTACCCAAGTTCCCGAGCCGAGGCAACTTTGGTGATGACGGACACGTGGCCTTAGGCAACGAGTTAGGGTTTCCTAAATTCCCCCCAAAATAAAATATTTAGGTGGCGACTCTGTATCTGACAAAGCAGTCCATGTTTGGCACTTCTTTACAAAAATCTATTTTCCAAAACGATTTGCTGGATTTGGACTCTTTGGTGATTTATCAATCTCACATTGCACATTGTGAGATCAGATTAAGAACCGACACAAATTGAGTCCGAGTTGTAGCATGAGGCCTGCGAGGGCGCGTCTACAGGGTGAAAAGAGATAAATTAATACTGAGCAAAGTCTATAAATTGAATAGAATGTTTTGTGGGACGTAATAGGTACTAATATAAATTGCAGCATGAAAAGAGATAAAATAAAGTATGTTTAGAACCTGTGCGTAACACATTTGTTATAATTTCTTCTAAAAAGCTCTTCCATGCCTTTGTTTTATGGATAAATCTACACAACTTTGATATTGTGCATTAGAGTAGATTTTTTGTTATGCCATGTTTCATTTTAGATTGGCTTGTGTTATTCTTTACCTGACTAGAACTGAAGGCTTCTAGGTCATTCTACATGGACTAAATTCTTAAAAGAAGCTATTATTTATCCATACCAATAATATTAGTAATTTCTTTAATTGAACTATTTATTCTAATAATATTAATAATTTCCAAACTTGTATTAATGTGAACCCAGCTCAATATTCAACAAGAACCATATAGAATTAATTCCTACAGAAGAGAAGGGTACAATGAGACCAAGACAGTGCAACTTCTGAGCCAAACCCACATTCAATCTCCGAGTTCACTGAGACCTAGGCAATTCATCAATGAGAGTGAAAACTCAATGCTTCACATGTTTTCACCCTCATCAAACTATCAAGTCTGTATTAAAATCCATTTCATGAGTTGGGTATAACTGGGTTAATTAATTAGACCGGCTAATAAATTGTTTTAATCGTGTGGTTGTAGGTTCAGTATCCTAGCAGCAGCAACAACAACAGCAGCAGCAATGGAGGTCAAATTGGAGCCACTACCGGAGGCAATCACCTCTCCCTGTCAATGAGCAACAATCAGCCAAGGCCGTTCATCAATCCTCCGCAACTATTTGCAACTGCTGTAGCATTATCAGGATTCCCACAACAGATAACTACCCGACCCCAAAATTGGCTACACCAGGAAAATGGATTTTATTCTCTGATGAGACCCTCTTGACCCAACTTTTTGTTTTTTGTTTTTTAAATCTTTATGTAACAAGGCCTTTGGAGTTTGTAAGCATGTAAAGATTAATTCTTTTGAGCTTAAATTTCTTCGTTTATGTGTTTCTAAAACCCTATATATGTATTATTATTTAGGCAGCCTTCTTATTTATTACTACATCAATAGGTCCTTGTTCATATTAAATTTTAAAAAAATAAAAATAAAAAAAGGGAATATCACGGCGTTTCTGAAAACGCCACCTAAACTCTAAAGCTAACGGCAAGTTTTTTTAAAAAAGATATGGCAGCGTTTTGAAAACGTCATTAAAATGATAGTGACATCATAGTATCTTAGTGGGACATTTGGCGGCGTTTTTAAAAACGCCGCCAATAGTCATATAACGACGTTTTTCAAACGTCATAAAGCTATAGCGACGGCCGCAGCATCGGCGTTTGGTATTAAATGTCACAAAAAGAATTAACAACGTTTTTAGTACAGATTTTCCAGCAGAGCAAAGAATAATTGGTTTGAGCCACAAAAATGAGAAATTTTTTAGTGTGTTTTTAGCAAATTTATGCAGTGGTCGAATTAAATAGTTCTTAGTTTAGATAGTGAGATATGTTATTTTTGTAGTTGATGTTTTAGAAGATGTCACGAGATTGATAAATAGTTTGGAACATTGCTTAAGAGCACCTAATATATATATATATATATATTTACAAATAAATTACTTAAACCATTCTTCTACACCGTCTACTCATTAAGCTGATATAGCCTAATAGGCGCAATACTCTATTACAAATTTTCTTATTTCTCGTCTCAAATGCATCCCCAATTATTAAATCATGAGTAATGTTAGGAATTGTAAAAAAAAAAAAAAAAAAAATCATGAAATACTTCATAAAGATTTTTCATCATTTGATCAATGTGGTGTTTTATTGTATGTGTAATACAAAGGTGGAGAATCTTTATGAAACACTTCATGATATTTTTTTTCATGATTCCTACCATTACTTTTGAATCATACCTAAAAATTTCATGTCTAAAATAATTTTATATAATAATAAAGTAAATGAAAGTGTATTGATATAAAAATAAATAAATAAAGAATTTAAGAATAGATAATCTTTTGATCTACTCAAACCAGTTTTATCAAAACTTCAAAAGTAGTCAATTTATACACTAACAATCCCGAACTTGGACTCTGGGTTTGATAATCATTCTCAAACAAAGTTGTGGGGCCCTAACCAAGCATGAATTCTTTTTTGAATCCAGAACTTTATGCACTAATGTGAGCATCTATTTGATGAATGAATGGTATTTCTGATCATATCATAAGGCCAAATGTTTTTGAAACCACAGTTCTAAGCACTTCCCTCCTGAATTCATAACCAAAATGATAACCCTTTGTGATGTAAAACAAGATTTTAGGAATTTTTATATTTATATTTATATTTTATATTTTTAGTTTTAGTGAATGATTATTACGCTCGAATGATAGATCTATATCTATCTATCAATATCTATATATATATATCAGTAATGATTTAGAGCTCTAAATCCACCACTAGTGAGGTGAAAATTGAAAAAAAAAAAAAAAAAAAAAAAAACAACAACAACAACAAGGTACAACATACACTGTATCATTAGTGGTGGCTTTAATTAGAGCTCCCAAACATTTTTTATATATATATCTATATCTATCTATCTATCTATCTATCTATCTATCTATACTTCTATCTATCTATCTATCTATCTATCTATCTATACTATCTATATAAGCAAATGTAATGTATTCTTAAAATTCTTCAAAACCTCAATACCAATATCTCAAAGTTCTCTCTCCTACATGGCACTTTCTGAAGTCTCCCTACCTCATTTCCCTAATTTCTAATTTTTTAATCTAATAAAATTCAAATAAAATTAAAAAAATTGAAATAATGAAATTTAGATATAAATAAGAATATGATTTGTTAATCTATATCTACCAAAAGCATTATCTAAATCTTTATTTGGATTTACTCCTATTTTTTTCTCTCCCTCTATTACATATATTAAAAATTAAAAAAATTTAATGAAATTTAAATAAGGATATAATTTGTTCTTATCTATAACTTCGTATCTTCTTTTAAATTCTTAATCTTCTGCTCATAATTTTATTATTCGTTATTATTGATTAAGTGATAAAGATAAATAAATAAATAAAATTCCAATCAATACTTATCCCTTTTGTTTGATTTTTTTTCTCCTTTATCTTTAACTTTCCATAGTTTAATTTCTTAAGATGAAAGCACAAAACGCACAAGAGCACCTTTAATGTCCATATTTTCAAATGATTTAGGATTTTATTCATATGTGCCTTTATGTTCAAATCATTTTTTTTGTTTTGAATAAATATTGTAAGTAGATTTAGTTTAGATTATCTCTATTTTTGTTGTTGATTGCATACTTTTGGGTGCAAAGCAATTACATTATTAGAATGTAATTCCGTATTGTTTGAAAATTATTTAAGAATTTGTTATGAATTCATACAGATGAATAGGAACACTATGTTGGCTCAGAATAAGAAGAGTATTAATAATAAGATGACGAAGGCTACATGAGAGGAGGTAGTACAAAAATCTTACAAAATAAATAGAACACAAAGATGGTAGGGAGGTACTACATATTTGTTGATCTCTCTTTATTATTATTAGTTGATTTTCTAGATTATACTATCAATTTAGAGCTTATATGATTTAATTTAATGTCCATGATTTTAGTTGCATTCGACCATTATTTTGTTGAGTAGCCTATATAATTTATTTGTTAGTATATAAGGATAAAAGCTGTCATTTATTATATTTCTTCAAATGCAATTCAAATCGTTTGTCATCATTTTTTTTATAAATAAAATCGATTAAAACTATAATTTTTAAAATCCTACTAAGTTCTTATTTTGATTTTTTTTTTCTTAAATATTGTAAGAACTATGCAAGTATTATTCAAGCAATGAAGAAAGGAGAAGGAATTATACTCATGTGATATACATGTGTCATTGATAGAGGAGATCAAAGACAGCGAATTGCTAACAAGATCAATTGATGATTTATTCATTTATTTGAGACTTTTTTTTTTTTTTTTTTCTATGAGCAAGGTAACAAACTCATATTAAAAAAATTCAAAAAACTACTTAGAAATTATAATTAAAGGTTGAGATTTATTCATAATTTGGTCCCACAATAATAAAGTTAAATACACACCATTGATTTAAAAGTCTTAAGTAAATTTATGATCATTTTTTTGAGTTTATAGAGTTTATATCTTTCAATGCTGCTCTTTTTTTTTTTTGCATGACGCTATAGTTTGATACAAATTATTTATGCTATCAGGTGATTGTGATACTATTATCCCCAACAAACTTCATAATTAACAAATTTTTATGCATATCAAATTTTATTGTGAAATTTTGTGAGTTACTTATTGTTAACATCTACCATGATGGCCTAACATCATGGCTTGCCATAATTAAAGCATAATTCAATATTAAAATGATTTATTTATCGCACGAAATGCATATTGTCTTTTTTCGGTGCATCGCACGGGTTACTGCTAATATATATAAGCAAATGTAGTGGAGTATAAGAATTCTCCAAACTCTTAATGCTAAACTCTTATGGATTCTTTCTCGTATGTGTCACCTCTCAAGTCTTCCCTCACACTTTTCCTAATTTTTAATGATTTGTCAATTATCTAAATCTCAAAAGCCAAAATGATTATAAATATTAAGATATGAACAACAAAGAGGTAGAGATAAAAATATAAAAAAATTAAATTAAATTAAAAGATAACTATTCAAATTTCAACCACAAAATAATATAAAGAGTCAAATAAAAGATTAAAAAACAACTAAATAAAAAATATTACGAGTCAATTAATTTTAAAAATAAAAAGTTACCTATTTATATATGAACAATTAAAAAATATTTAAATAAAAAATATTACGAGTCAAATAATTTTTAAAATAAAAAGATAATTATTTATATACGAACAAAAAAAATAGAGATAAAAATATATACAAAAAAATATAACTATTTAGATTTGAACTGAAAAATAAAAATTCAAATAAAAGATAAAAAAAAATATTTAAGTAAAAAAGATTAAGATTGAGATATAAATTCCAAAAACATGATAAATTTTTTAATGATCTATATTAACTTATGTGAGTTTGTTGTAGAATTCTCATATATTTTGACTTAATCTTTTTAAGGTTTATTTTTAAGTTGAACTTAATATTTTATCTTTTAAAATCATTAATTAATTATACATATAAATTTTAAATATAATAAAATTCCATAAATAAAAATGCAAATAAAAGATAAAAAACATTTAAATAAAAAATATTAAGATTGAGATATAAATCCCAGAAAGATGATATATTTTTTAACGATTTATATTTATCTTCTATGAGTTTGTTGTAGAATTTCCATATATTTTAGCTTAATCTTTTTAAATTTTATCTTCAAGTTGCATTTATTATTTTACCATTTAAAATCATCAATTAATTGTCCATATAAAGTTTAAATTTAATACAATTCCATATTTTGAATTGATAAAAATTCAAATAAAAGATTAATATTCAAATAAAAAATATTACGAGTCAGATAATTTTTAAAATAAAAAGATAACTATTTATGCATGAATAACAAAAAAAATAGAGATGAAAAAATATACAAAATAAAAATATAACTATTTAGATTTGAACTGCAAAATGAAAATTCAAATAAAAGATAACAAAATATTTAAATAAAAAAGATTAAGATTGGGATATAAATATACAAAAAAAAAAAAAAAGATAACTTTTTCAACAATGTATATTTATCTTTTGTTAGTTTGTTATAGAATTCTCATATATTTCAGCTTAATCTTTCTAAAGTTTGTCTTCAAGTTAAACTTAATATTTTATCTTTTAAAATCATCAATTAATTATCCATACAAATTTTCAATATGATAGAATTCCATATATAACTTTTATCTAAGTATAATCTTTTCAATATAAAAACAAGTTCCTGCAAAAGGAACCATGAACAGAAGATTGGGGAAGGGGAACAATCTACATTGAGCCATTTCTGATCCATTTTCGTTGCCTAAAAATCTTCAATATTTGCTTTACATTTGAAATATGTACTTGCATGAGTTTTTACATTTGTGAGAAAGTGAGTTTATTTAAATGGATACTATTATTATTATTATTATTATTATTTTTTGTCTGTTACAATCTGTATTTTTCTTTATTTCATTCTTTTTGCCTCATTGTTGCTATTAATTATTGTTACATTTTTTTCTCTCTCTTTTAGTAAACCATATTTAACATATTTTGTTATGTTTTTTCACTCTAATTTTTTCATTTATTCATTTTTTTGGGACAATATTTTGGACATTTCGGTGAATTTTCGACGATGTTCTTGGTGTCCAGTGAATGTTCTGGATATTTCGACGACTTTCGGTGACGTTTAGAACATTCTAGAAAAGCTTCAGCGAATTTTTGACAATACTCCGGCCACTTCTCAATAATGTTGAACATTTCGGCTAGCCTCTAGTGACCGTCTAACAAAAATCCGATGGTAATGGGATGTGTCAGCATCTTTAAATTTAAAAATAAAAAATAAAAAATTGGTGACTATTAAAAACATGTAACACTAATTGGTACAAGTGTTTTATTTTGAGATTAGATAGATTTTAAATTTTATGTATGAGACATATCAGTAAGTGTCCCTTTTTTTTTAAAAATAATATTTTGCGTCCCTTACTCACAATGATAGTAAATCTCACATTATCACATAATATGAAATCCATTTTTATTGTGAATAAGTGATAAAAAAATTATAATAAAAAAGTGTGTAACTATAATCTTTTATTAAATGCATTACATGGATTTTAAACAAGTGAACCTCAACCCCTACACTACAAGGATGGTGAGATCAAAATGTGGATATGCACAAAAGGAAGAGCCATACCAATAGGGTTAGTTCAGTAGTAAGACTTTCGAATTACTTGTTTAAAGCCTGGATTCAAGTCTTCATAATCCTTTGTTGGGGTTAAGCATATTTCTTAGTGTTCGGAGCACGCGAGACCTTAGGTGCAGCCCCGACATAGGTGGGGTTGGATTCATTGTAGATGCCCTATGGGTGATAAGGGGAATATTCTATAACGCCCTCAAAATAAAGCCACAAACAGACATTCATGATACAAGAAAGATATATCATATTTCACAAATCAGAGTATTCTTATAGAATGTATTATATGTTGACAACAAAAGTAAATACCCTATGGGCTTACAACTTTCCAAGCCAACACTTGGTTACAAAAAGAGAGTACTAACTCCAATACATATTAAGCCCGTGGCTTGAATTTACATGTAATACAACAAAAGATAACCAAAAATAAACAAAAGAGCCTTCAACTCCCACAACTATCCAAGCTAAGACCTCGGAGGCGGCATACTACCTGAACCTGAAAATGATGTACCATATAGGGTGAGCCAACGTCCAGTAGAGATATGCTAAACATAATATAAGCAATAACTAAAACGCTAGCATTCGATAAATGTTTAGCTCACATGAATCAATTCATAACCCCTTTCAATTACAAGACAAATGTGTCCATGTTTTATTTCATTTTCCATTTCTTATCCAGTTTCTCTATTCATAACCCTAGCTCAGAACCTGGCCATATACTTTAAATGAGGTTACCTCTCATATCAACAGTACTTCCTTTTCAATTGAGATAAGAACTCAAATTAAACACTTCACAATAGATACACAAAATGGTTGTATCAATCTCAAATAAACTCTTCCGTACTTCATATATGATACATAGATTTGCTGTATCAATACTTCAACAGATACACATATTTGCTGTATTAATACTTCAACAGATACACATTTGTTGTATCAGTGGAGTCCATCCTTTATCTCCTCCCAAACGATATTCGGTTTAGGAGCCCATCTCCTATCTTCCCCTAAACCGTCGAGTACATCTCCTATCTCCTCCCATATAACACAACGTATATAAACACATATCATATATATAAGCAATCAATACATAAATTTGATGTATTATTCTAACCGTCATATTCGATGACATATTCAATTGATTAGTTTTAGTTCGCCTAATCATCATGCATTGTCTACAACAATCAAGACTATCCTCTACCGATAGCCCAAAGCAGTTATTTCTAAACAGATAATAAAAGCCTCAACAGATATATAATCTCAACATTTTTAAAGTGAGCGATTAATAAATCCAACTCCACCATTCTAACTCATAAAGAGCCAATTTCATTATTTCCAACCCAATTTCACATTACCATAACAATTGTCATTAATTACACTAATGACCCAAATATGCCCAAACATGGCATTTTCCCCATTTCTCTCAATATTGACCCAAAGGTCCAAATATTACCAACAACAATAATAACCTCCTTTATAGACCCAAAACACAAAAGTTTGAATCAAAAAAACAAAACCTTACTGTCCAATATAACCCATCACAAACCCTAACTTCCCAAATCAAACCATTTATACAAAAAGCTCAATATTTAGGTTAAAGCCTATAAAGATGAGTATGAATCCCTACCTCAAAAGATGAGATCCAAAGGAGAAGGTAAGAAACTCGAATATGCTCCAAATCCAAAGATTTTCAGATTGATAGGAAGCCCACACCAAGCTCTACACTTTTTGTAAAGGCTTAAGGGTAGGAAATCACTCTAACTAGATCAATCCCTAGAAAGAAGATGGGATGAAGTGAGAGAAGCTCTCAAAAAGGGTTTTTAGAAAGTAAGAGAGAGAAAGGAAATGTGAAAAGTGATTCAAAATCACCCAGCTGCCCTTTGATATACGACTAGTCCGCTTGAGCGGAGAATAGGACGCTCGAGCATCAAGCACAAAAAACTGAACCCACTCGAGTGCAAAAATTCCCGCTCGAGCTCCAAGACTCAACTGCAAAACACACTCGCTCGAGCGTGAAAGAAAAGCCGCTCGAGCGTAGATTACACTCCTCCAGTACTTTTACAGACATCGAACACCCGCTCGAGCGCCAAAAGGCTCGCTCGAGCACGACCCGCTCGAGCGTGAAAAACGCACCAGCAGAAGTTTTGCAGAGGCACAAAATGCTGAAAGTGTGTAAACTCTGCTCGAGCGCAAAGGGACCCGCTCGAGCGGACCACCAAAAATCTGGGCAACAAGGAATGGGACGAAAGCTCAACCAACCTATTCGAAACACGCCCAACACATCCTAAAACTCAAATATAAGGAATTAAAGGCTGACAACAAGACATATACAACAACCAACTCCACGGAACCTAAGTCCGGAATACTGTTAAACAATAAGGAAAAACTGGGATCGCTATAACCTTCCCCCTTTAAAGAATTTAGTCCCCGAAATTAAGTACAAGTTTTTCAAAAACAAGATTTTCGCAATTCTCAACCGTATTACAACTCAGTATTCAACAACTTGACTCATTACTGGTCATTCCATCTCTATTCAAGAGGCATTTCACAATTCTATATCATATTCAATGTTCATGATATATTTCCATTTCTACAATACATTCAACATATGCAATGTTACATTAAACTTCCATTTCAAGGCAAGTTTCAAAATACTTCCATAAATCAAAACATATACAATATTTTACAACTTAAGACATATTCGATGCTTTTAAAGTTCATTAATGTTACAAAATCCCAGTACATGGTTAAACATTTACAAACAAGTCCGGATATTTCTTACGGGCATCCACCTTACGTTCCCAAGTGGCTTCCTCCACTCCGTGATGTTTCCACAAAACTTTTACCAAGGGAACGATCATGCCTCGCAAGACTTGATCCCGTCTATCCAAGACCCGAAACGGTCTTTCCTCATACGAGATATCCTTGTCAACCTCCAAATCGGTCCAATCCAGCACATGGGACGGATCTGGCTCATACTTCCGAAGCATACTAACATGAAACACGTCATGCACTCTAGACAACTGCGGCGGCAAAGCCAAGCGATAGGCCACTTCGCCAATCCTCTCAAGGATCTCAAAAGGGCCAATAAACCAAGGGGACAACTTCCCACTCTTCACAAACCTCATCAAACCCCGCCTAGGTGATATTTTCAGAAAAACATGATCACCCGTCTCAAATGCCAAAGGCCTCCTCCTACGGTCAGTATAACCTTTTTGGCGACTCTAGGCTGTAACAAGCCTCCTACGGATAAGTTCAACTTTCTCCGTTGTTTCCCTCACCAACTCCGGGCCCAACAAAGGTGCATCACCCACCTCAGCCCAACAAACTAGAGACCTACACGGTTGGCCATACAAGGCCTCAAACGGTGCCATACCGTTACTCGACTGAAAACTGTTGTTGTAGGCAAACTCCACCAAGGGCAAGTGCCTCTCCCACAACCCACTAAAGTCGAGGATGCAACCTCGAAGCATATCTTCAAGGATCTGAATAGTACGCTCGGACTGCCCGTCAGTCTGAGGGTGATAAGCTGTGCTAAAGGTCAACCTAGTGCCCAAGGCACTCTGCAAACTCTGCCACAATCTAGCAGTAAAGCGTGGATCTCTATCTGAGACGATCGACACTGGGACCCCGTGCAACCTCACTATGTCCCAAATATACAAGTCGACAAGATGATCTATTGAATCTCTCACGCGCATAGGGATAAAGTGCGCTGACTTAGTCAACCGGTCTACAACCACCCAAATAACATTACTACCCCGCTGAGTCCTCGAAAGACCTACAACGAAGTCCATAGTGACGTGCTCCCACTTCCACTCGGCAATAGGCAAGGGTTGCAACAAACCCGCTGGCCTCTGATGCTCGGCCTTCACTTGCTGACAAGTAAGGCACTTCGATACGAAAACTGCCACATCTCTCTTCATACCCCGCCACCAAAACTGGCGACCCAAATCACGATACATCTTGGTGCCTCCCGGATGCACCGCAAGGCGTGAATGGTGAAACTCTCGGAGTACCTCCTCTCGGCAAGACTCCGACACAAACAAACGGTCTCGGTATCTCACACTTTGGTCGGGATACACAGACAAACCCGTCTCAACCTTCCCACTGGAGATCTTCTCTCGAAGGGATTCTACCTCATGGTCACCTCTCTGTGCCTCTAACACTCGAGTCATAAGTGTAGGCTGCGCCACAACAGAAAACAAGGCCGCAGCCTCAACGGATTCGCCCAGAAGCAAATCAAACTCCCCAAGTGCACCCAACATCTCCCACTCCTGAATGGCTATACAAGCTACATCACTAATGGATTTCCTACTAAGGGCATCGGCCACAACATTGGCCTTACCCGGGTGATAGTGCAACTCGAAGTCGTAATCCTCAATGAACTCCATCCACCTCCTCTGCCTCAAATTCAAGTCTTTCTGTGTAAATAGGTACTTCAAACTCTTATGATCCGAGAATACCTCGAATCTCTCACCATAAAGGTAGTGTCTCCAAATCTTTAGGGCAAAGATCACTGCTGCTAACTCTAGGTCATGTGTAGGGTAATTCCTCTCATGTATTTTCAACTGACGTGAGCCATAGGCTACCACTTTCCCCTCTTGCGTCAACACACAACCCAAACCCTCTTGTGAGGCATCACAATTAACCGCATAACCCAAACCTCTCTTCGGAATAATCAAAACCGGAGCGGTGGTCAACCTAATCTTCAACTCTTGGAACGACTTTTCACAAGTCTCACTCCATACAAATTTGACCCCTTTCCGCGTCAATCTAGTCAACGGTGAAGCTAGCCTGGAGAAATCCTTCACAAACCAGCGGTAATACCCAGTTAATCCCAGAAAACTGCGGATCTCAAAAATACTCTTAGGTTGTGCCCAATCTTGCACTGTCTCTACCTTGGATGTATCAACAGACACCCCTTCCTCGGAAACTACATGGCCTAAGAACTTGACCTCTCCTAGCCAGAACTCACACTTCCCAAACTTGGCATACAGCCTATGGGCTCTAAGCAACTCAAGCACCACTCTCAAGTGTTCCTTGTGCTCCTCCTCAGAAGGTGAATAAATCAAAATGTCGTCCACGAAAATGATTACAAAACGATCTAAGAATTCCTGGAATATCCTGTTCATCAAATCCATAAACACTGCCGGAGTATTGGTGAGCCCAAACAACATTACCAGAAACTCGTAATGGCCATACCGCGTACAGAATGCCGTCTTCAGAATATTCTCCTCCCTGACTTTTAATTGGTGGTAACCCGATCTCAAGTCTATCTTAGAGAAATGACGGGAACCCTTCAACTGGTCAAACAAGTCATCTATAAGGGGCATAAGGTACTTATTCTTAACCGTAGCCCGATTCAATTTTCGGTAGTCAATGCAAAGTCTCAAGGAACCATCTTTCTTTTTAGCAAAGAGGGCTGGTGCTCCCCAGGACGAAACACTAGGGCGGACAAAACCCTTATCTAGCAATTCCTAGAGTTGAATCTTTAACTCACTCAACTCGGCTGGGGCAAAACGGTAAGGTGCCATAGAAATCGGCGCTGTGCCAGGCACTAAATCAATGGAGAACTCTATCTCTCGATGAGGTGGCAAACTAACGAGATCCTCGGGAAAAACATCCGAATACTCACAAACCACTCTCGGCAACTCAACCCCGGTCTCATCACACTCACCACTCATAAAGCTGGCAAGAAGACCACTAAGCTCACTCTGCCCTCACGGATCATACACTGGTGGCAACACACTACCAACCCGATTCCCCAAGAAATGGAAACAATCCCCGCTCAAGGTACATACTGTGACCCTCTGACGGTAACAGTCGATAACAGTCCGGTATGATGATAACCGGTCCATACTCAAAATAACATCAAAACCCGACATAGCCATAACTACAAAAGAAAATGGAAGTCGGTGATCGGCTACCTCTATATCACAGCCTCTACACCCTTGTTTCATAATCAACTCACCCCCAACAGGTGATACAACACAAATAGGAGATGCTAATTGTGCCAACTCCAAACCCAAAACAGATGCAAATACAGCAGATATAAAAGAATGGGATGCACCTGTATCAATCAACACATTGGCAACCGAGTTGCAAAACAAGAAGGTACCTCTCACAACTGATGGAGCCAGTACAAGATCTTGTGCGGTAACAGCATACACGCGCCCTGTAGGCCCCTGATATACCTGCTCACCTCTAGGAGCAAAAGACTACTGCACAGACTGGGACGACGAAGCTCCCTGATTGGCCTTCGAGGCCTGAACTGACTGAGCTGGCTGAAAACTCTGCCTCTGCACAGATGCACCAGATATGCCACTCAACTGCGGGCAAAACCTCTTCAGGTGCCCCGCCTGACCGCACTGATAACAAGACAGTGGCTGACCTCTGCCCTAACTCTGGCTCTGAGGTCGAACCGAAGATGAAGCTGCTCTCTGCCCTTCTGCGGGCAAGCTGGAGACTTGTGGCCCAACTGACCACATTTGTAACAGGTGATGTCTCCCTGACTGCCTCTCCTAGAGCCTGCGCTCAGCACTGGAAAGGTCGATCTAGCAAATGCACCCTGGGACTACTGAGGGTTAGGACCCCTCTGCCTCCTATTGTCTCCCTGACCATCCTGACTCCTCTTGGAGCCCCTCTGCCTCTCATCCTCCTCCTGCATCATAATCTCCATATGGGCTGCAGCATCCACAAGGTGCCCATAATCCCGAGTCATAGAACCCCCAACTCTCATCTTGAGGCCATGCCTCAACTTCTTCTCAAACTCGATACAACGGCGTTCCTCAGACGCCACAAGCTCAGGTGCGAACCTGGACAAACTAGTAAAAGCGGCCTCAAACTCGGCCACTAACAAACTCAGCTGCTTAAGCTAGTAGAACTGGTCCCTCAGCTTCTTCCTGACGGCTGGAGATAAGAACTTCTCATGGAAAGCATCAACAAAAGCCTGCCACGTGCCACCAATATGGCCCCTCATGTACTTCCACCACTGACCCGCACCCCCTTAAGCTGGAAAGATGCCAAGGTCACCTTCAACGCCCTGTCTTCGATGCCAAGCATCTCAAACGTCTTCGTCATCTGCTCCAACCACTCATCAGCCTTAAGTGGCTCCTTAGGATCCCCTACAAACTCATCCGGATTAGACCAGAAGAACTCCCTCTTCAGGAAGGAAGGCCCTACGTCAACAACCTGGGCCTGAACTGGATTCTCGGCTTTGAGAATACCTATGGATTCCCTCATAGCTCCTGCGATCTCGCAGGCTAAGGCACCCATGGCCTGCTGACCCACTGGCTCGGCCACGTTGGCCTAACCAACACCCTCCTGCTGCATCAGAACATCATTCGGTAAAGGCATCTCTTGCCTACCACGCCTACCACGTCTACCACGTCCTCGTCCTGCCATCCTAATAAAGGTAACGAAGAACATTAGCACATTCATAAATGTGCCGAAGCTAAAACACTCGCGTCCTAATACAGTGGACAACAGTAATTCATTCCACATAAGCACATAATCATATAAGCACTTACGAATTTCATTTCCGGATAATGATAGTCCCAAGGCGTTACTAAAGTTCTGGTTAGAAAGAACATTGATCAAGTGCTTTTCCAACAAGACTCACAGAAACCCAAGGATTCAGTCAATATCCTAGAAACTAAATCCCATACCCATATAGTCACATAAACATGTGATCACAGAAGCATATAACACTACATCTAAGTCTCTAACAAGTGAGACAAACCCATTGTGATACTAATCACTTCCCATGTACCCAAAGTATTCAAACCCGGTACGCTCTGATACCAAGTTGTAAAGCCCTCAAAATAAAGCCACAAACAGACATTGATGATACAAGAAAGATATATCATATTTCATAAATCAGAGTATTCTTACAGAATGTATTACATGTTGACAACAAAAGTAAATGCCCTATGGGCTTACAACTTTCCAAGCCAACACTTGGTTACAAAAAGAGAGAGTACTAACTGCAATACATATTAAGCCCGTGGCTTGAATTTAGATGTAATACAGCAAAAGATAACCAAAAATAAACAAAAGAGCTCCCACAACCATCCAAGCTAAGACCTCGGAGGCGGCATACTACCTGAACCTGAAAATGATGTCCCATATAGGGTGAGCCAACGCCCAGTAGAGATATGCTAAACATAATATAAGCAATAACTAAAACATTAGTATTTGATAAATGTTTAGCTCACATGAATCAATTCATAACCCCTTTCAATTACAAGGCAAATGTGTCAATGTTTCATTTCATTTTCCATTTCTTATCCAGTTTCTCTATTCATAACCCTGGCTCAGAACCTGGCCATATACTTTAAATGAGGTTACCTCTCATATCAACAGTACTTCCTTTTCAATTGAGATAAGAGCCCAAATTAAACACTTCACAATAGATACACAAAATGGCTGTATCAATCTCAAGTAAACTCTTCCCTACTTCATATATGATACGCAGATTTGCTGTATCAATACTTCAACAGATACACATATTTGCTGTATCAGTGGAGTCCATCCCCTATCTCATCCTAAACGATATCCGGTTTAGGAGTCCATCCCCTATCTTTCCCTAAACCGTCGAGTACATCTCCAATCTCCTCCCACATAACACAACGTATATAAACACATATCATATACATAAGCAATCAATACATAAATTTGATGTATTATTCCAACC
Source organism: Camellia lanceoleosa (assembly GCA_025200525.1). Classification (NCBI taxonomy): domain Eukaryota; kingdom Viridiplantae; phylum Streptophyta; class Magnoliopsida; order Ericales; family Theaceae; genus Camellia; species Camellia lanceoleosa. The sequence goes on from CM045761.1 coordinate 152,888,851, forward strand.
GTCATATTCGATGACATATTCAATTGATTAGTTTTGGTTCGCCTAATCATCATGCATTGTCTACAACAATCAAGACTATCTTCTACCGATAGCCCAAAGCAGTTATTTCTAAACAGAGAATAAAAGCCTCAACAGATATATAATCTCAACATTTTCAAAGTAAGCGATTAATAAATCCAACTCCACCATTCTAACTCATAAAGAGCCAATTTCATTATTTCCAACTCAATTTCACATTTCCATACCAATTGTCATTAATTACACTAATGACCCAAACATGCCCAAACATGGCATTTTCTCCCTTTTTCTCAATATTGACCCAAAGGTCCAAATATTACCAACAACAACAATAACCTCCTTTTTAGACCCAAAACACAAAAGTTTGAAACAAAAGAACAAAACCTTACTTTCCAATATAACCCATCACAAACCCTAACTTCCCAAATCAAACCATTTATACAAAAAGCTCAATATTTAGGTTAAAGCCTATAAAGATGAGTATGAATCCCTACCTCAAAAGATGAGATCCAAAGGAGAATGTGAGAAACTCGAATATGCTCCAAATCCAAAGATTTTCAGATTGATAGGAAGCCCACACCAAGCTCTACACTTTTTGTAAAGGCTTAAGGGTAGGAAATCACTCTAACTAGATCAATCCCTAGAAAGAAGGTGGGATGAAGTGAGAGAAGCTCTCAAAAAGGGTTTTTAGAAAGTAAGAGAGAGAAAGGAAATGTGAAAAGTGATTCAAAATCACCCAGCTGCCATCTAATATATGACTAGTGCGCTCGAGCGGAGAATAGGACGCTCGAGCGTCAAGCACAAAAAACTAAACCCGCTTGAGCTCCAAGACACAACTGCAAAACACACCCGCTCGAGCGCGAAAGAAAAGCTGCTCGAGCATAGATTACACTCCTCCAGTACTTTTACAGACATCGAACACCCACTCGAGCGCCAAAAGGCCTGCTCGGGCGCGACCCGCTCGAGCGTGAAAAACGCGCCTGCAGAAGTTTTGTAGAGGCACAAAATGCTGAAAGTGTGTAAACTCCGTTCGAGCGCAAAGGGACCCGCTCGAGCGGACCACCAAAAATCTGGGCAACAAGGAATAAGACGAAAGCTCAACCAAACTGTTCGAAACATGCCCAACACATTCTAAAACTCAAACATAAGGAATTAAAGGATGACAACAAGACATATACAACAACCAACTCCACGGAACCTAAGTCCGGAATACTGTTAAACAATAAGGAAAAACTGGGATCGCTATATATTCCTTGGCAGATATGTGAAGTAACCTATCTACATATCCATTTTTATTAACTAAAAAAACAAAAGGAAGAGCCACACTATCAGAAATAAGAAGAGCCATAATGTAGTATTAGAAATAGAACTGCTATGGACTTAGAATTCTGATGGGTCATTTTACACACCAAAAATAAATACTAAACTAGACCAAATTCCTTAGAATAATGGTAAGTCTAGGTGTAGACGTCCCCGAACGCATCCCGGGGGAAGGAGTGCGAATCCCCCTCGTTCTGGTTCGATATCGGGTCTACTACAGTTCAAGGACTCAAATGTCACGGTTCTCAATCTTGAACCGAAGAGTCCAAACCTGGAAAATCGTTTTGAAAACAGATTTTTTGAAAGAAGTGCCAAACATGGGCTGCTTCGCCAGATACAGAGTCGCCACCTAAATGTTTTAAAATGGGAAATTTAGGAAACCCTGACTAGGTGCCAAAGGCCACGTGTCCGTCATCACCAAAGTTGCCTCGGCTCGGGAACTTGGGTACGATTGGGGAAGGTCACTTCGTGAGTTAGCACCCCGCTCGTCAAAGACCGGCCTCTACTAACCATGATATCTGATTTTGAAAACATTGTGAATTCTTATTCCGGTTATTAGCCTAGGTTACTATGTGATGCGCACAGCATACAAGTATAGACTGAATCGCCTGAATTGGAACGAAACATCTCATGTTTGTTTGTTTGAAAATGGTTTGATGGTGCTACCCGCAGGTAGGCTAAGACGTGGATTTGCCACCCTCGGGTGGGCTTAGAAAACAATGGTTTTGCCACTATCTAGTGGGCTTAAAACAAGCATTTGGTGAATTGTCCAATCCAAGTAACTCAACCTCCACCCATAGGCATTCAAGGCAGTTATATCACATAAGCATTTAGCCTCATGGTAAGCATGCTATCATGGCAACACTCACACGCATGCAAGGATGCTAAAGCATAAAAACTCACCGAGTACTCCAAGCTAAAACAGAAACTCATTAGAAATCATGTATGATCCTAAGTATACAGCAATGCCTAATGCAACACATGCAAAGATGCAAACTATAGCAGACTCGGCTATTCTAAACATGGCATGTGGAATGCTACAACTAACACGTATTCAATTTGGAATTGAAATACAAATGCAGTTTGTATGATGCGCCGAGCCCGGTGTGTGCAAAACAGATGAATGAATGCAAACATGCTGTCATACTGTATGCTAATTGAAATATGCCCTATATCTAACCGTCGTAAGCAGGTAAATAAAAGGGAAGAAAGACGTGGGGTTGGAAGACATACATCACACTCACGCACACTTATTACAATTATGCCCTTCAGAGGGTCCTAATAAATAATATACATTCAAATAAAAGAATAATCTGATCCAAAATATACATCAATAATACAAATTCTAATTAATCATCAAATTAAATAAGAAAATCAGAATCGCATGTAAGCGCCGATTCTGATGAATGATATATGCTGGGCTGCCTTGCGCGGAAATCCACGGCGGTGCCTCGATTAGCCTCTGTTTACACCTTTTCTTGAAATACGTGCCAAGTCCCGAAAATTTGCTGATTCTTCATTTTGCTGCAATAGAGAGCAGGAAAGGGGCATAGCAATGTATTTCACAAATATATGCATGCCTCGATCCTCGTGCCACCAATCACGCATCTCGATGCATGATGGCCGAGGAGTCGGATTGCTCAACTCAATATAGGATGAATGCATATGAATGCTACAACAAAACCTAACTCCATCATGGGTAATCCGGAGTGTCGGTGACTTGGGAATTGAGACCCGTTCCGTCGCTTGGAGTACAAAACGTGCCTCGTTTCGCGTCTGCTAACTCCTACCCCAAACACGATGCAATATGCATGATATGCATGAATGCAATCTAAGATACAACTTAGTATGCAATGCTGATGAAAATGAGATGCCTCGTAATGCGTGCACGTGGGCACGCAAACCGAGGAAATGATCCTAAGGCATAAAATGGCATACGCAATGCAATTGAACTTACACTAACATGAGTGAGCCTCAGCCGCACTCACATAAGAACCCGGGAGATGAAAAAATAAAGTGCCTCAAAATGCGTGCACACGGGCACGTAAACCGAGGCAATGGCCCTAAGGCATGAAATGACATGAAATATGATATACAATGAGACCTAAATGAGATGTCTCGAAACGCGTGTCCACGACACGCATACCGAGAAAATGGCATACGGAACGCAACAAGACTAAAATGGTATACAGAATACAAAATGGACTTATACTAACATGGGTGAGCCTCAGCCACACCTATGTAAGAAGCCGGTGGATGAGAATGAAGTGCCTCGAAATGCGTGCACGCGGGCACGCAAACCGAGACGATGATCCTAAAGCATGAAACAGCATACGCAATGCAAATTGGGCTTACACTAACATGAGAGAGCCTCAGCCACACTCACATAAGATGCCGAGAGATGAAAATGAAGTGCCTCGAAATGCGTGCACACGGGCACGCAAACCGAGGCAATGGCATTAAAGTATGAAATGGCACTCCAAATGCAGATTGGACTTATACTAACGTGAGCGAGCCTCAGCCACACTCACATAAGAAGCCGTGAGGTGAAAGTGAAGTGCCTCGAAATGCGTGCACACGGGCGCGCAAACCGAGGCAATGGCCCTAAGGCATGAAATGACGTGCAAATGAGACGTGGCATATGGCATATGGAAAATGCAAATTTCAGCAGCCAAAATGATGCAAAAACAGCCCCCGAATTATAGCAAAATTACACCCGATGCCCGAAATGCTATGCTAAGCACCCGAAATGACTTGCAGCTATGCCAAACACGCACAATATGGACATGAAGTGTAAAGAAAGATGCTAGGCAGTCCCAAAACTAGCATTTTTCCAGTACAAAGTATGGCCAAAAAACAATCACAAGTATGGCGAAAATAGCATGCAAGAATGAGGGGAAAATGGGGAATAATGAAGCAAGTGGTATATGCAATGCTCAAACTGAAAAACCACAGTTCTACAATACTGAAGAGGGACCAAAAATATGCGCATTTACAGTTTATGAAAACCCTCAAATCAGTATGAAAACTTGCTAAAAATGTCATGCAAGAATGAAGCCAACAAAGGCTAGAACATGAGGTATGCCTTACATTCATCAAACAGCCTTGGACCCTTAACAAAACATGACAAGAAGGCTAAAATATGGACATGTTCAGTACTGATGGTGGCCGAAAAACAGGAGCTAGATAGGCCTAAAAAGCATGCAAAATGGGGGTCAAAGAGAGATATAATGGCAAGTACAACATGGAAACCCCCAACTAGGTTGATCCCTTCTACAATGTTGTAGAGGGACACAAAATAAGCTTATTCACAGTTCATGACATTCTCCAAAACAAATCGCATGTAGGCCAAATAAATCATGCAAACTTACGGTAAATATGAGAGATTACAAAGCAAGTGCATGATAGAGAGACCAAAAAGGGTTGATCCCTTCTTAAATGTTGAATAGGGGCTCAAAATAGGCCCACTCACAGTTTATATTATGCTCAGAAACAGATCACTCATGGGCTGGAAATAGCATGCAAAATATGGACCAAAAGAGGGCTATAAAGAGAGGTCATGCATGGAGGCACCAAAAAAGGTTGAGCCCTTGTACAATGTTGTAGAGGAGCACAAAATAAACACAATATTAGTTCATGAGATACTCCAAATCAGATGACACATAGGCCAAATATTCAATGCAAAATAATGGCATATAAGAGGATATTGAAACAAGTGTAAGATAGAGGGCTCAAACAGGGTTGAGCCCTTAAACAAACATCAAGAATAGCTCAAAAGAGGACCACTTTCAGTATTGGTTGGAGCTCAAAACAGTGAGAAAGTAGGGTTAAGAAAAGAGACAAGAAAATGGTGTAAAAGAGAGGGATTGAGACTTACCCTTGAAGACCTTTCTTTCCTTGCTTCTTGACTTGAGAAATGTTGCTTCTAAGCCTCTAAGAACCTCTTCTTGTTGCTGGAAATGGAGTGGTGATGGTAGTGCTTGATGATGATGAACAAAAGGCACCAAAACTTTAGGATTTTAGAGAAATGGAGATAGAGGAGTGTATGTATGCTTGAGAGCAAATTTTCTAACCCCTGGGACAAGTTTTTGGCTGCCTTATATGGACAAAAGGAGGGGTGTAAAGGTGGAGGGAAATGCACCTAAGCTTTTTCCTCCAAAATATCCTCCCGATTCAAAGAGATATTTGGAGAAACATCTATACAGCTGTGTAGCACAGGTTTCAAGAAGCATGGCCGGCCAGGCACTTTTGTTGGAGGTGGCCGGCCGGCCACCCCCTCTAGCCGGCCGGCTAGGGGCAAAAATGGAAACTGAGAATTGCTAGCCGAGCTCTATACATTGGTGTCGTCCCATGTCTCCTCTTCAAGGCCCTGTGGTTGGAATCTGGCAACTCTGAACCAGGAGAAACAACAATCCAACCCTAGAAGAGGCTCAAAAATGAAAAGAATAATTACTGGCCGAGCACCATTTTTTAGGGTCCTCCCATGTGTGTACAACACAAATATGTGGTTTCGACTCAAAGAAAATGGCCCTGGGGTGTTCAACATTAACCTGGAAGCGAGAAAAATGGACCCCGGGGGGCGCCGGAAGAGCATAACTGGTTGCTGAGACAATTGCTAGGATCCCACCCCCCAGTGACCTTCCTTATGATAAAACAGAGGTACCTGCCAAAAATGAACAAAAACCGATGCAAAACGAATGCTCGGGGCACGCAGTTCGAGGTCCCGAAAATAGGCGGTTAAGCACCGAAAGTGGCATTCGGCCACAAAGTGGGTATCTAAGACCCCAGTGTCCCTCGTTAGGGAGTAAGTGAGATGTATGCCAGAAACCGGAGAAATCGGAGATGGTTGGGTGGTCCCGAACCGAGGCACGGCGACGGCTCAGAAACCGAGAACCGGCTCGAAATGGGCAAAATGGCCTCTGACACGAAATGTAGCCCACGGCCATTGGGGATGGTCTCTGGGACCTCTCCTCCTTCAGAAGGAAAGAGAAAACCGAGTCTGTTCGCAAACCGAGACAAGGCACGGAAGAGTTCGGAGTCGGGAGGCGAGGCGCCTGACGCGACTCGAGACTTCGAGCGAAAGATTGCAACATCACCGAAGCTCAATCGGTGGACGTCTGAGTCTTAAGGTCGGTCAAAAATGGGGTGTCTCTGATTGCCCCTCTTTGTAACTTCGGAAGTCAAGTGACGGGAGTGAATGTCAAAGCCAGAGGCGACCCATTTTGACAAGGCGAAGACTTAGACAATCATACAAGATGAAACAGAGATATGTGCCCTTGCAGGTGGGGGCAAAATGCAAAGCGACATGCACAGAGCCAAATGATCATGCAAATGCAAAGTCAGAATGAGGCAAGTATTCGCAAATAGATGCAACAGTTTTAAGCAAGAATGCAAAGCAACAACTACATTTCATGCAGTTAGGAATGCGGAGAATCATTCAATTCTCGTCGCGTCTCACACGGAGAAAATACGATACCTGCGCGATTCGTCTGGTCACACCAGCCTCAAATGAACCGTACATACAATATCGTGCCTGCAAAAGAGAGAGATCCAACAAGAACAATATGCTAACAACATATATTCAATGCGATTCTTGTGGTTCTGAAAATTTGACACGCGCAGTGTCGGCAAGTGAATGCATCGCAATGCGAGAGAGGAATGTGCGTGACAACGCACGCTCAAGCATAGAGGTATGGTACATCAAGGAATTATGCATGACAATGCAAAATGCTCACAAGAATGCAAGTTATATGCAAGACAATGCAAAACGAGCATAAATCAGGGCGCCCGTTTGTTGCAAAACAACGAGCTGGGAAACGCGCATTTCGGCGAAGGCAACTTGATCACGGCCTCTGATTCACCTCCCGAAGAGGTTACAACATGTTTGAAAAGGATACACTTTGATTTTGACGAATGATGACGAGACACATGTCAGAAATTGTGAAATTAAGTTCGGGTGAGCGATTTCGTCGAGAAGTGCACTTTTCTTGAACTTTTTCAGGTCCCGGGAACTCCGATCTTCCTCAAAATTTGCAGAGAGCTAAAGGGGGGTGTGGGGACCACCCCCGGCCAGGTGGTTGCTCTTGGGGAGGCCACCGGCCAGGGGCAAAAAAGTGAATGGCCGGCCAGCCAGAAAAGGGGGCCGGCCGGCCACCTGCCCAAAGTAGGGGCATTTTGGTCATTTTTTCTCATTTCTATATATTCCCTTGCCCATTCAATCCGAAATCACTCCCAAAGTTTGTGAAAACTCTTTCCCTTGCTCCCTAGACCATTTTTCTCTTCAGATCTGCATTTTATACACGCTTTTCGGCCTTCCATGCAAGTTGTTTTCGCGAAATCTTTCAGTTTTAAGCACTTTGAGCCGACTAAATTTTGATTTCGGGGCTTCTTTTCTCATTTTCACCACTTGAGGTAAGTTTCTCTCAATATTTGGAAGATTTTCTCGGGAGTTGACTTTTGTTGACTTTTTCATTTCCCGGGGGTTGACTTTTTGTTGACTTTTTGCAATTTTGGCTCATCTTGCTCATTTTTGCTCCTTTTTGCAGATTTCTCGAAATGGCGGGCGATTACCCTCATGGCAGAGGTCCTCCAGGCGCTGGGGATGATTTTGGTTTTATGACACTGCACCCGAGAGTCCATCCTTTCATTCCCGGGAGATACGCCCCACCGGCACATACACTTCCGCGGGCCGTCTTTCGCCGTTTCTCTGGGTTCAACGACCGGGCACCCGGGGATTTGCTTCTGCGAGAGCCAGAGCAGCACCTCTCTTACGATGCACGAGAGGTATTTTACTCTATTCTCTGCATTTTCGTGTATTTTGTAGCTTTGCCATGCTTGAACACGCAGTTTTAGCTCATGACACAGTACTTTACTTGCATTCTGAACATGTTAGTTAAACACTTGAATGGCTGAACACACGGCTCACTAACTGATTGATTGTGAACGCATGGTACACATTAGTTAAGAATTGAACACACGGCTCAAACACTGATTCGTCGAACACACAGCCCGAATTTTGAAAGTGAACACACAGCACACACTGACTAAGAGTAGAACACGCAGCCCAAACTCTGATTTTCTGAACACACAGTTCAAGTTGATGGCGAACACACAGCCCACGCTGATTGAGAGTAGAGAGTAGAACGCACAGCCCTAAACTCCGATTTTCCTGAACACGCAGTCCAAGTTGATGGTGAACACACAACCCACACTGATTGAGAGTAGAACACACAGTCCCAAACTCCGATTCTTCTGAACACGCAGTCCAAGTTGATGGTGAACACACAGCCCACACTGATTGAGAATAGAACACACAGCCCTAAACTCCGATTTTTCTGAACACGCAGTCCAAGTTTGAAGTGAACACACAGCCCACACTGATTGAGAGTAGAACACACAGCCCTAAACTCCGATTTTTCTGAACACGCAGTCCAAGTTTGAAGTGAACACACAGCCCACACTGATTGAGAGTAGAGCACACAGTCCTAAACTCCGATTTTTCTGAACACGCAGCCCAGATTTGAAGTGAACACACAGCCCACTGATTGAGGATTTTGAACACGCAGCCCAAAACACAAATTTACTGAACACGCAGCCCAGATTTGGAGTGAACACGCAGCCCACTGATTGAGGATTTGAACACACAGCCCAAAACACAAATTTACTGAACACGCAGCCCAGATTTGGAGTGAACACGCAGACCACTGATTGAGGATTTGAACACGCAGCCCAAAACACAAATTTACTGAACACGCAGCCCAGATTTAGAGTGAACACGCAGCCCAAAACACAAATTTACTGAACACGCAGCCCAGATTTGGAGTGAACACGCAGCCCACTAATTGAGGATTTGCACACAGCTACTTCACTTTATTCGGCTTGCATTTTATTGTGTACTAAGCGCATATATTCATTCTGAATGCAGGTTGACTCTCGCACTGTACGAGGATACGGCTCTACTGCCACGAGAGTATATCAGAAGCTTCCAGGTCAGGATTTGGTCGATCGGCGAGGTTCGAGCATTCTGCGTGGGATTATCACGTTGTCTGCCGCCGGGACTTTGTTAGCTTTGGTGGAGATGGTGGGACACCACTAATTCCTTCCACTTTTCTGCCACTGGGGACATGACCATGACTCCGCTGGACTTCGCCATACTCACCGGCCTAGACATAGGCGGTTGGCCCATACCTTATGACGAGGATATGGGGGAGTGGGAGGCCGCATGGATATATCTGTTGGGGGCTCGCCCACCTGTAGACAGAGCTTCCGGGAGAGTCCGGTACACCTGGTTCTCTTCCCATTTTAGAAGGCCGGCAATGGAGCCTGAGTCTCCCGAGGAGGTTGAGCAGTACGCCCGTGGCTTCCTCATGTTCCTCTTTGGCACCACTCTGTTTGCCGATAGGGGGAACACTGTTGGGTTGTATCTTTTGAGCGCTTTGGTGGACCTATCACAGGTCAGTCGATATGACTGGAGTGGCGCTGGCCTGGCTACCTTATATTGTTACATGAGTGCAGCCTCTCGCGGTCGGGGAGACTTACTTGGCGGCTATTGGAGAGCCTGGGAGGTACGTTCTGTCCTCTTGATTTACATTTCTGCTCCTTATTACTTGTTCATTGCACACACGGTGCACTTTGCACTCTGTATTCTGCTTTTAGCACTTTGTATTCACATTCCGCACTGTTTTCTCAGCTATGGGTGTACATATACTTTCCCACATTAGCCCCGGAGATGGAGGTGGCAGGACTCCTTATGACTCCGTTTTATTTGGTATTCGGCGAGCACCGGCAAAGCTCGAGACTCTCTTCTACTTGCGGCGATATTTTGATCTTGTCTTGAGCGGCAGTATTTTAACTCGGTTCCTTTCATTTTCATCTTTGATTTGCCCTGTATATTCCTGATTTCTGATCGATTTATGCACTGGTTATCCGCAGATCACTTGGCAGCCCTGGGCGGTTTTTGGTGACGGCCTCCGTCATTCATATCCCGGAGGATCGGGCACTTCCCAGTATAGGTTCCTGCTCGAAGGACCAGTTGGTAGGGCATGGTTCCTGGGGGAACGTTTCCTGCGTCAGGTGTGGGGGTATGACTCTCAGGACCCTCCTGCTGTACCTCCAGCCACTATGCGGACTGCCGATAGACTCTCTGCCCAGGAGGTCATTAGTGCTATGCAGGGCACCGATGCTTTGCTATACCTCATGGAGGGGGACTACGCCACCTACCGTCGTATATATCTGATGCCCCCCTGGACGGGAGTGCGTGCTCCGCTACGGAGGCCTACTGATGTACCATCTTCAAGTCGTGCCGGTGCCACAGATATCCCTTCCTCTAGCAGGGCTAGTGCATCTAGGGGTAGAGGTAGTTCGATTCCTCCGATCCCTCCGTCTCTTCATCATCATCATCCTGGGTGGCCAGCCATGCCGACCGAGTTGACGAGCTGGCAGTTCGGGACTCCTTACCAGGTCTCGCTGGAGCCTCCTCTTCCTGACCACAGATATGTCCGGGAGCCTGATTCACCCCCGGTATGTTTTACAGCTTTGATTTGGCAATCAGATTACATGGACATTTATTCCTTCATTGATAGTTTTGCATTTGTATTTGTAGCCCCCAGCTGAGTACACAGAAGAGCTGCTCGGGATGCTAGCCACATTCGAGGGCATGATCCTACGGAGGGAGGCACAGATGGCCATCATGGGTGTGCAGGTATTATCTATCTTCCTTGTATTTAGCATATTCCTGATGACACGCTAGTGTAGAACATCTTGCTGTATCGATAGGCTGTGTAGAGCACATCTGGCACACACCCCACTCGCATACTGTACTTACATCTGCTTTTCATATTTGAACTGATGTATTGAACTTTTCATTTTCAGATGCCTCCCGTGTATGCTTCGCCGCAGGCTGGGCCACCCAGGCCTTCTCAGAGAGGTCGAGGTACTGGGCCATCTAGGTCTTTTCGAGGAACTGAGCCATCCAGGCCTTCTCGAGGAGCTCGAGGAGCAGGGTCGTCTCGCAGACGCAGGGCACCCATTATTGAGGAGGAGGAGGAGGAGGTCGCAGACCGTGAGTCAGAGACATCCGCTGGGGAGGGAGGCTCTGGTCTTGGTTCCAGGAGTGGAGACGAGGCTGAGGGGGATCCGGAGGATGATAGCTCTGACCCGGATGGTGATGATGGTACAGAGGTTATCCCGCAAAAAAGGATGAGAGGGCCTCCTCATTCCCGCTCCCGAGGATGTTGATGTTATTTCCTGCTTTATTTTACTTTTTACTAGTAGTTTGTAGCACTTTGCATATTGTTAGGCAGTTCTATTTCTGTAAAACTTGTACCTTTATTTTGCTGTAAAACATGATGGAATGAAACAGCTTTTGAAAAGATGTTTGTATTTGAAATTCTTAGCATCGCATCGCATCATTTTGCACAAAATGGAATCGAATGAAAATGTGCCTTGTGTATTTACCGGGTCAGGTAATGAACCGACGCAACAAATCAAACAACTCGACTTACTAAGAAATAACAGAATCTTAGCAAGTTTACAACTCGATAAGCAAAGTACAACAATGTTAACGACTCAATAAACAAGACTCAACAAAACCGCGTAAACAAAGAAGTAACGACTCAAGAACATAAAATGCGACAGCTCGACAAAACTTACAACTCGATAAACAAAACAACAACTCGATAAGCAAAGATACAACAAAGCGTACTTCGGACGGACGATCTGGATGATGGAACGTATCCGAAATTGAGAGAAATGGAGGCCTTCGACGTTCCCGATGCCTAGAAATGCCTCAAACTTCCTTCCCGGAGGGCAAAACAGGACCAATGCATGGCCGAACACATTTTGTACTTGGAGATTAGAGGGTGGCCGGCCTACTAGGATAGATGGCCGGCCGGCCACCTCTCCCACAATCCCCAGGATTTTGACACGTGTCCTTTGAATAGTGTTTTACCCCCCTATAAAAGCCCCAGGCTTGGAACTTATCCATATCATCACCGTTTCTCACAAAAATGGAGGCATTTCTTGCAGAAAACCTTGCATCTTGGATTTCTTCTCTAGACGGCTCGGAGAAGTTGAACTTCTGGGGTTTCGGCTTGAATGCACTGTTCACGTTGAGGCGGACTCCACTGCACCTTCCTTTCCTCTGCGCCGCGGCAAGGTTTTGGAACCCGGTGACGCATGTTTTCAGCTTCGGAGGGCAAGAGGTATGTCCTACTCTTGAAGATTTTAAAGTTTTGATAGAATCCGAGTGAGGTGAGGAGATCCTGCCCCAACTCAATTTTGGCTATGCCCAAACCTTAGGGCGGATGTGCGGACTCAACGCGAATGATGCTCGATCCCTGATCTGTGACGGAATGTTGGATATCCCGAGCTTGATTTACCGATTCTCCGACGCCGGTGACCGCAGCGACCATCATTGGCAAAGCTTCCGACAACATGCTCTCTGTTTGTGCCTATTATCTCATTTTCTGTTGGCCTCAAGCTTCGGAGGGTCCGGCGTTCATCTGATTGAAGTTGCCCAAGGTTTGAAAGAGGGAAAGAGTTGCATTGCCATGACTCTGGCCGAGACACTGATGGGCTTGGATGCTTTCCACCGCCGGGAAACAACCAGGTTTGCAGGGAGTCCACTACTGCTGCAGGTAATGTTTCCCACCCAAGCTCACATATGTATTTGCTCACGTCACTCGGCCCTCGGGCTCGGTTTTTCTCACAAAACCCTTATCTCACTTTTCTCTCATCGCACATCTCTCTATTTTTTATTCTCTCATTTTTCATTCCTCCCCAGATATGGTTGATGGATAAATTGCAAGTTGTGGACTCTTGCCCTGCCTACTCAGCCCGCGGTTACTTCTTTCGACAACGCCTAGTCGATGCCCTTGATGAGGGATGGTGGTTTGAATGGATGTGCAATTTGTCGGCAGATCGCATTGCATGGCGTTGTCCTTGGCTCAATCTCCCGGCAATGAGCTACAGCATGTCCCGACAAGTCGGGATTCGACTGATCGGCTTGACTCATTGTGTATTCTATTTCCCATTCCGTATTCTGCGCCAGTTTGGCCATGATCAGACTTGCCCACCAGAGGGGATAGCGTATCCGGCTACATTTCGATTCGGCGCCAAATTGCCTCGGCGAACGCAGCATGGAGAGTTAGAGAGCTTCTGGCCCCTGCCCCTACCTTTTGTTGCACTTTGTCTGATGAGTGCTGGGATTGGCTGAATGAGGAGGCACAGGTTGGGCCCAGAGTGGCGTCAGAGGCTTCAACCAGCTCCGGAAGGGGGCGCAGGGACACTTGACTCGACTATGCCCCAGATTTATTGCTTTATTAGTACTTTCAAGTTTTCGTTATGAGTGTAATAAAAAAGCAACTTCAATTGTATGCAAGAGCAAGAGAACTCTGTTTTGAAATCAATGAAATTGAAGGTTGTGGTACTGAAAATTCTCTGTTTTTGTTCCAAAGATGGTCTTAGTTGTAAAAAGATTAATTTGAACAAAGTCAACTTTTATTAAAACTTTTCAAAACTATTCTCGATATGGATCAGAATTGGACACGCCTGAGATCTGTCACTGAGATGCACAACCCCAGATCCTAGCAACTGGAAAGTTGCCCCTAGTTTGAAAAAGTGCCTCGGCGATTCATAGTAACGGAAAGTTGCCCCTAGTCTGGATGGAGCCGCAACACTTCATTGCAACGGAAAGTTACCCCTAGTCTGAATAACACTGTACCGGAGATCACGATAAATACTGATAAATAGAGATGACTGAGGTGATCAATATGGACAAAGTTGATCGGGGAAAAGATTATGGCTGAACTTCAAGATGAAGTTGCCTACGTATCCCAAAGATGGGAATCAAGCCTTACATAGTTCAGGCCTTGGTTTGCTCGGGTATTTTTATTTTCCTTTTGTGCTCTAACTTTTGCCAAGGCCGCCCTTTGCGGGTTTTCAACCTTGCGAGCTCAGTTTTTATAATTTCAAATTTTCTATGCTCTAAATTTTTCCTAGGTCGCCCTTTCGGGTTTTCGCCTATGAGCCTCTCGAGGTAATATTTCTTCAACTTGTCCATGTTGATCGGTTGAAAAACTCCAAGCCATCTAGATCCATCGAACCACAGCTCCACGACAGTTGACTTGATAATATAGGGACCCGATCAATTGAGTGCGAACTTTCCCTCCCCACTGGGTCGTGGATGGGAACTCGGTTTTCTTTGAGTACCAAATCTCCTTCTTTCAAATTCCTGGACTTAACCTTCTTGTTAAAAGCCCGAGCGATTCTGCGTTGATAACCTTGGATGTGGTACAGTGCTTTCAGCCTTCTTTCATCGAAAAGCATGAGTTCCCCAAATCTGTTTTGTTGCCAATCCGCTTGACTATCGGCACTTTCGGCCAATACTCGTAATAGCGGGACCTCAATCTCAATAAATGAGCGGCTTCCATCCCATAAACCAATGAGTACGGAGTCGCCCCGGTAGAAATTCTGATCGAAGTCCTGTAGCCCCCAAGCGAGCGGCTTATCCGCGATCTGGTAGGTTTCCACCATCTTCTGTAGTATGCGCTTGATGTTCTTGTTGGTGGCCTCAACTGCTCCGTTGGTTTGCGGCCGGTAAGTAGATGACTTATGAAAAGCCACATTATATTTCTCCAACAAATCGATCACCTCCTTTTTGAAGTGGGAACCATTGTCTGAAATGATTTCATTTGGGACCCCGTAGCGACAGATAATGTTGTTTCTGATAAATTTTGCTACATGCGAAGCCTTCAACACTGCGTAAGATTGGGCCTCGACTCACTTTGTGAAATAATCTATCGCTACCAAGATGAACTCATGCCCATTCGACCCCTTTGGCGTAACAGCTCCGATTACATCAATTCCCCAGACAGAAAACGGCCATGGCGAAGTCATGTTGTACAGCTTTGACGGCGGGATGTTCATGCGATTTGCATGAATTTGACACTTGTGACATCGCCGGACGAAGCCAATACAATCCTTCTCCATGGTAGACCAGTAATAACCTTGTCTAAGGATCTTCCGTGCCAGCATTACCCCATTCATGTGTGCACCACATTCACCCCCGTGGATGGCTTCCATCAGACGCTTTGGCTCTTGAGATCAACGCCGCTTATGCATTCCCAGATGACCCGTTTATACGGTTTACCTCATGAGATGATGAAAGCTGCCATTCTTCGATTACCCTCTTGTCTTTGGCATTTACCTGGCGGGTATGTTTACATCTCCAAAGTTCCGGATGTCGTAATACCGGGGTGTTCGTCTGAACTTCATCTATGGCTGAATCGACTCATAAGCGGTGCAAATTTACGACGATGTTGGGCGCATTCGGACTCCACGGGATGTCTATCATAGATGATAGAGTTGCTAGCGAATCTGCGAACTGTTGTTCTCTCTTAGTAGATGAGTAAAACTTAGCTTTTCAAAGCGAGGAATCAAGAATCCAAGGTTTGGTGGTACATCATCATCTTTTTCTTTTACTTTCCGGTCTCCTTTAGCTTGAGACACAACAAGGTTCGAATCCCCAATAACGTCCGGTCGTCTTGCCCTAGTTCGAGCGCTTCTAGACCAGCGATACCGCCTCATATTACCTTCATTGTTCGAGACTTTAAACTGGAGCTTGAAGGCTAGAGGGATACGGGAATCATCGGGTGCTATCAGTAACACTCCTATCCCATACCCATGTTGATTTGACGCTCCGTCAAAGTACATCGTCCAAGTTTCATCGTCGATATGCAAGATTGATTCATCCGGGAATAAATATTCAACTGCTTCATCCCCCTCAACCGGGTGGTCGGCAAGGAACTCTGCCACTGCTCTTCCTTTTACTGACTTGCGTGTCACGTACGTGAGATCAAATTCGGAGAGCAAAAGCAACCAACGAGCTAGCCTACCCGTAAGTGCTGGTTTCTCGAAGAGATATTTGATGGGATCAAGTCGTGAAACCAACATTACAGAGTGAGCTAACAGGTAGTGCCGCAGCTTCCTGGTAGCCCATACCAGAGCCAAGCAAGCCTTCTCCAGCGGTGTATACCGGGTCTCATACTCCAGCATCTTTTTGCTCAAATAGTATATGGCTCTTTCTGCCTTGTCTTCTGATTCTTGTGCAAGCATGCAGCCCATTGTAGTTTCAGTCACTGACAGATACAAAATCAACGGTTTCCCTGGTTCTGGTGGCGACAAAACGGGTGGGTTCTGTAGATATTCTTTGATCTGTTCGAATGCAGCTTGACATCGGCCGTCCCATTGGAACTTCTTTCCTTTCTTGAGGCCAAAAAGTGGTTCACAAGTCAAGGTTAGTTTTGAAATAAACCGTCTTATGAATTGCACTTTACCCAGGAAGTCTCGCACCTCCTTTTCAGTCCTTGGTGGTGGCATTTCTAAGATGGCCTTGATTTTGGAAGGGTCGACCTCGATGCCCCTTTGTGTAATTAAAAACCCCAGCATCTTTCCCGCTGTAACACCGAATGTACATTTCTGAGGGTTTAGCCGCAACCGGAATTCCCTGATCCTTTGGAAAAACTTATGTAAGGCGGTGTAGTGGCCTTCTCTTTCTTTGGACTTGACAATCATGTCGTCCACATACACCTCAACCTCTTTGTGGATCATATCATGTAGTATTGTGGTCACGGCCCGTTGATAAGTAGCTCCAGCGTTCTTTAGCCCAAATGGCATTACCCGGTAGCAGTATGTTCCCCACGGGGTGGTGAATGCAGTCTTTTCTCTGTCTTCTGGCGCCATCACTATCTGATTGTATCCTGAGAAGCCATCCATGAACGAGAGCAATGCATGCCCTGCCGTGAAATCTACCAACTCATCGATGTGTGGTAGGGGAAAGTCGTCCTTCGGACTAGCTCTGTTCAAATCCCTGAAGTCTACACACACCCGGATCCTGCCATATTTCTTCGGCACCGGAACAATGTTGGCCAACCAAGTCGGATATTCAGATACCAGCAGGAAGCCTGCGTCGATTTGCTTGGTGACCTCTTCCTTAATCTTAAGAGCCCAATCCGGGCGGATCCTTCTGAGTTTCTGCTTGACAGGTCGGGCCTCGGGGTCAAGGGGATCCGATGCTGTACAATCTCAGGATCGATTCCAGGCATGTCTTCGTAGGACCACACGAAAACATCTTTGAAATCTTTTAATAAAGCGACTAAGCGCTCGCGTTCCTCCGAAGACAACGTGGACCCGATCTGGACCAGCCGCGGGTCCTCCTCAGTACCAATGTTCACGGTAATGATTTCATCCATTAATGGTTTAACAAATCTCTCTTGCTCTTGCTCAATTAAACGTTGTAAAACCGGAGGAACTTCGTCCTCGTCGTTTTGATCAAAATTTTGAAAATCTGAATTAATGCAATAAATTAGGGGCACAGAAAAGTACTCGGAAACCACAGATAGTTCATTCTCATTAAGTACTTCCAAATCGTCCAATTCATCGGTTACAACAGACTCAAATGAAAAGGAAAAAGACGACCTGGACAAGACTGTGGCATCCGGGTTAACATCCCCAGGAGTACCAGACTCAGACTCGATCGGTCATGGAACTGATTCGACCGACAAGACTCGGTGGAATCGATTCCGGCTCACTACTGACCCGTCTTCTTTGGGCCAATCCCTCCTCGCATTGCCAAGTGAGAGAGGTGCGATTGATGCATCCAGATAGGCTGGCGGTCGACTTGCGGCGTTTCATCCCCAAACATGGACACCACGAAGTTATCCCCCAAGCACTCTTGGTCGACGGAGGATCGAGAGAGGAGACATGCGTGCTACCCCATTTCTAATTACTCTCGGGATCCACCGCCTTATTCGCTTCAACCTCGGTTGTTGGGTTTTATGCGCTTTCGGTGGCAACATCATCCCGGATAGTTGCTTGGTCGAAGAAGATTTTGAAACACGGCACGCTTCTTCTCCGCGTTTAACCATGGCTCGAAGCCGCAAAGGAAAGTCCTCCCCCTCGGACGAAGCGTCCGTTCGTGGTACTGGATGGGCTGTGCATTAAATCAAAAAGGCTTCGGCTGCCGCCTGCAACTCTGCGGCCATTTCCTTTCCTTTCCTCACCCAGTCTTCTTTGGTGGGCAGATAACCCAGTCCAAAGGTATGCGGGTTGTGTGGCACTTCGGCCAATTCTGCGACTCCTTTCTGCCTTCTTCCTAATCCCATCCGGGAATATGTTGTAGCTTATTCATGAGGTAGACGGATTGAGCAGCAGCGTACACACCTTCATTCACGACCATAATATTCGCACTACGGGCCTCCGCCAAAGTGAACCACGACAAGAACACATCCTCCGTGCGTGCTCGATTTCCAAAAGCTGGCGTGAACACCTCTGCGGCGGATGGATGGATGAATTTCGAAAACAATTGCGACCCTTCCCATGAGGGTATTTCAACATCCGTGTAGAGTGGAAGAGGCGCTTTCACTTGGTGCAACCACGCCCCAAAGAGCAAATTGAAGGTTGCGGAACGTCCAAGACATGAAATTCAATATTGTGTTGTCTGGACCAACCGAGTGCGAACAACCTTGATCCCCATCACTTCCCTCTTGGTATTATCATAAGCTTCGATCACCGAGTGGTTGGTATGAAGTCTGCGGGTTTTAACCCGATTGCATATCCGTTCTAAGGGCGGAACATTGATAGCGGACCGGTATCAACAAGTACCACCGGTATCCACTTATCTCTACACTCCACGGAGATGTAGAGGGGTTTGTTATGATTCTCGGCCTCAGGCGGCAATTCCTTGTCTGAAAAGGTTAATACTGGGGAACCTCCTCCGGAAAAACCAACAACCACCTTTCTGGCGTAGTTTCGATGGAGAGTTTGGCCTTGTCCATAGCAGATAGATGCTGTCATGCACCCTTGAAGCCATAAGCAGTCCCCAGATGGAGATGTCTGCCTGTATTTTCTTTAACTGTCTCAGTACAGCTTCTTCTTCAATCTGCTTCTCTCTTTGTTTTTCTACCTCTTTATCTTTCCCAGATGGTTCGGGTTGGTCAAGGTGTGGGGGCTTGAAATACCGCCCACTCCTGGTCATGTGGTCCACCTCATCGAGGTACCAAGTATCATCTGGTTGGGCACCTGCCCAATCTTCGTCTGTGTGGGCAAGACATAAGTCTTCGTCTTCCCACCACATCCCGCTAGCATTCAACAGACACCTATCCGGTTCTGGCAAGTTCGTACTCTCAGTACTTTCATCCCACATGCTCACAGCATGTCCTGCTCTTGTGCTCGCAGCATTTTCAACCTCCTCATGGTTCTTGGCTTTCCGAATTCTCTCAAAATCCCATCTCTTCTCTTGCTCCTCCTTTGTCAGTAGGGTTTGTTGTTCGGTTTTCACAATCTCTTGATCCCGAGCGAAATTCTTTGCACCGGCGCTCTCCGGCAGTTCATTCTGACTCTCGGCCCTTCCGGCCATCATTGATACCCCTGCCCCTGCCGGGCCTTGCTCTGGCTGAATTTCCACAACATCTGGCTGATCATCTAACCATCCGGCGATCTCTGCCGACTCCCCATATTCAAACCAATTGATTGTTGCATCCCCGGCTTCTTGGTCATTGAAGAACTGGAGGTTAGCAAAATCTTCTTCCACCATTGTCAAACCATCTGCCCCTTGCTCTAGTCCGTCTCCCTGAATCATGCACAATTCAACTTTTTCTGGCAGCCTCACACTCAGCTCCGACTGGCTTACTGATAGAATGTATCCGCTTGGATCATAAGCTCTTCCAGCACCATTCTCAGGCTGTCCCATCTTAGACTCACCAATTCTGTTCTCCTCTGAAACCTGCCCCGTTCCATCTTCGGAGGTCACCACCTCTAGCTCAGATTGGGTTGTGAAGGTGTCCAACATGCACAAATCGATTGTCAGAAGGATCACCTCCGGCTTGGGTAGGTGAGAGGGAGTAATATAGATACTAGGATCGTAGGAAACGACCCCAGTTTGGATGAAGTTGACTCTTTTGGGTGGTGGATCTTGGTTATGTACGGGGAGTGGATTAGTTGTGACGTTGGGTCTTTCGGGAGGCACAATGATATTCTTGTCGACAAGGTCTTGAATCTCGTGTGGACGCAATGGAAACATTGATCGTGTCATGGCCATCTTTGCTGGTGGTACGCATGATGCTTGGCTGGGTTGTGGGAAGAGTGGATTTGGTAGTGGCCTCGGTTCTAGGCGTCGGATGCTTCTTCTGATTAACACCCGAGCCTTGGGCGGGGCATGTATAGTGGAGTGAAGGTTCTTTGGCCCCGGGGTTGGAATCTGTTGTTTTGGGTGTTACTTCCGGATGTGCTGGAAAAGGGTGTGGCCGCCGCAGGCCTTGGATGGGGAGGGGGAGTGGTGGTGACCATACCGACCTCTGAAGTCCTTGTGTTCGCAGCGCCACTCGGGCCTGCAGTGTTATTACGATTGAATGTCCTTCGGGGCTGCTCTCGGTCCTGATCGATCAGACCTTGCTTCATTGCATCCTCGATTTGCACCCCCATATCGTGCAGATCTGCGAAGGTGGGGAAGGGAACTACAATCATCTTCTGCATAAGTCTTGGTTGGAGATTGCGCACAATCATCCGAATTTGATCTTTATCTGTTGGCCTCAAGGTCATCATCGATGCCTTCGCTCTCCACCGGGTTACAAAGTCAGAGAAAGACTCCTTTTGTTCCTGCCTCGTGGTTTCGAGATCACGTGTTGTAATCTCGATCTGTGTATTATATGAGTATTGTGCAACGAAGGCCTCAGCCATCTCATCCCAGTTCCTCTTAACATCATTGTCCAACTTTGCATACCAGTTGGCGGCCACTCCTGACAGGGTTCGGCCAAACAGCGAGAGTTTCTGTAGTCTGGTTAGGCCCATTGGCCTCAAGATATCTGAAAATAGCCGGAGATGGACCATGGGGTCCCCAGACCCATCAAAACGGTCGATCTGGGGCATCTTCAATCTGTCCGGTAGTGTCACGACCACGTCAGTGTAGCCGTCTTCGATGTCTGGGATGGCCTTCACCCCTTGCGATTTCTTAAAAAGCTTTTCCAGCTTACTCAGCTTCAGAGCTGTCTGATCTACCTCGAACTCAAAAGGCGAGTCCGGGTGGTTGGGTGTAAGATTCTTGGACAGTTGCGGTAGAAGTGGGGGCGGAGCCGGCCCCGTTGGAAGACTTATGTCCTCTTGAGTATTCCGGACATCAGGTAAGATATTCTGAGTGTTTGGGAGGACATTCTGAGGATTCGGCAGAGTATTCACGATAGATCCTTTCGAGTAGCGGAGGCCGGTGGTGGAGGAGCGATGTGAAGCGAATCTTTGCGTTCTCGTTGCAGCCTAGTGATCGATTCGGCTTCTTTGGGCCATGACCGCGGCTTGGTGTTTGGAAAATTCGCTTGGCGGATGGCATCATCTTGCATCTGTTTCATCTTTGTCATGCATCGCGCATCATCGCCTCCATCCCTGATGTATTCGGCGGTTCCATCTGAACGACTGGTAAATGTACCTCTAACCGCAGTAAATTTCAACGACTATTCTTGTCAAATGACCCTCTGTCCCGGTAATCCTTGTTCTGACACGCTACGCCTTCTTGGCCTTCTTCTGATAACTGGGGGTAGAGAGTGGAACACTGGATGTCCGTCAACTAGATCCTCGGATCGGTTGAGTCGGCGACCTCGTGTCCAAAGTGCTTGGGGAGTATCTAGTGGTTCCGAAGCAATTGTGCTAAAAACTGCCCTAGCAAAAAGATAATAAAGCAAAAAGGAAATAAATGGCCAGAAAAACGGACAACATAACAGCTCAAATTAAATACACACAACACACAGTCGGGCATACAACACACAGTTGATAAGCTGAAAATATACTGTCCTCAATAACTGATCACTGTTCCTGTATCACTGTTCTCCAAAACTGAATCGGATATCCGCAGACAACTGATTCTCAAATAACTGGCTGATGCCGGCAGGCGTGATGCCCTATCTCAAAAACTGACGCCCGCAGGCCTGATGCTCAAACTCAACTGATACATACATTCCCTGTAGAGACGCACTCTAACAAGCACATAACAGATAAGTGAGAGCCAAAACACCCCTATATTGGGGTAAGGTTTCCCTGTCCTATTTTGTCAGGAGCTAGGGTTTCACTACGCACGCAGCAGCAACAAACAACCTATAAACGGGTAAGCAACCTGTCCTAGTTTGGAATGGTCACTATGGATCCGAATATGCACTAGGTCGAATGGTCAAAAGGGTGCCCCGGTAAAACCGGGGTTTGTGTTCCCATCTTTGTCGAACCGAGCCGATCGGCATTACGGACATGACTTGACAAGACAAGCCTCCCAAATCGTTGGGATTGGCATATGGCAAACACGGTGTCCTAAAGGCGCACCAATGCAAATGCAATGCAAAGAAACACACAAGTGTAGTCAAAACCAGATATCATGAGTTCGAGTCAAGTTCTCTAAATCCCAGAGTCGCCAGAATCGAGACGTCCCGACGCATCCGGGAAGGAGTGCGAATCCCCCGTTCGGTTCGATATCGGGTCACTCTACGTTCAAGGACTCAAATGTCACGGTTCTCAATCTTGAACCGAAGAGTCCAAACCGCAAATCGTTTGAAAGCAGATTTTTGAAAGAAGTGCCAAACATGGATCGCTTTCCGGAATCTGAGTCGCCACCTAAATGTTTTAAAATGGGAAATTTAGGAAACCACGACTAGGTGCCAAAGGCCACGTGTCCGTCATCACCAAAGTTGCCTCGGCTCGGGAACTTAGGTACGATTAGAAGGTCACTTCGTGAGCACCCCTTCGCCCGATCAAAAGACCGCCTCTACTAACCATGATATTTGATTTTGAAAACATTGTGAATTCTTATTCGGTTATTAGCCTAGGTTACTATGTGATGCCTGACATACAAGTATAAATGAATCGCTGAATTGGAGCAAAACATCTCATGTTTGTTTGTTTGAAAATGGTTTGATGGTGCTACCCGCAGGTAGGCTAAGACGTGGATTTGCCACCCTCGGGTGGGCTTAGAAAACAATGGTTTTGCCACTATCTAGTGGGCTTAAAACAAGCATTTGGTGAATTGTCCAATCCAAGTAACTCAACCTCCACCCACAGGCATTCAAGGCAGTTATATCACATAAGCATTTAGCCTCATGGTAAGCATGCTATCATGGCAACACTCACACGCATGCAAGGATGCTAAAGCATAAAAACTCACCGAGTACTCCAAGCTAAAACAGAAACTCATTAGAAATCATGTATGATCCTAAGTATACAGCAATGCCTAATGCAACACATGCAAAGATGCAAACTATAGCAGACTCGGCTATTCTAAACATGGCATGTGGAATGCTACAACTAACACGTATTCAATTTGGAATTGAAATACAAATGCAGTTTGTATGATGCGCCGAGCCCGGTGTGTGCAAAACAGATGAATGAATGCAAACATGCTGTCATACTGTATGCTAATTGAAATATGCCCTATATCTAACCGTCGTAAGCAGGTAAATAAAAGGGAAGAAAGACGTGGGGTTGGAAGACATACATCACACTCACGCACACTTATTACAATTATGCCCTCGCGCAGAGGGTCCGAATAAATAATACAGTCCGAAATAAAAGAATAATACAGTCCAAAATATACAGTCCGAATAATACAAATTCCTAATTAATCATCAAATTAAATAAGAAAAACTGTAAACTGGCATGTAAGCCGGGGGGCTGCCTCGATTCTGATGAATGATATATGCTGGGCTGCCTTGCGCGGAAATCCACGGCGGTGCCCCGATTAGCCTCTGTTTACACCTTTTCTTGAAATGCGTGCCAAGTCCCGAAAATTTGCTGATTCTTTATTTTGCTGCAACAGAGAGCAGGAAAGGGGCATAGCAATGTATTTCACAAATATATGCATGCCTCGATCCTCGTGCCACCAATCACGCATCTCGATGCATGATGGCCGAGGAGTCGGATTGCACAACTCAATATAGGATGAATGCATATGAATGCTACAACAAAACCTAACTGCATCATGGGTAATCCGGAGTGTCGGTGACTTGGGAATTGAGACCCGTTCCGTCGCTTGGAGTACAAAACGTGCCTCGTTTCCCGTGCCCGGGCTAACTCCTACCCCAAACACGATGCAATATGCATGATATGCATGAATGCAATCTAAGATACAACTTAGTATGCAATGCTGATGAAAATGAGATGCCTCGTAATGCGTGCACGTGGGCACGCAAACCGAGGAAATGATCCTAAGGCATAAAATGGCATACGCAATGCAATTGAACTTACACTAACATGAGTGAGCCTCAGCCGCACTCACATAAGAAGCCGGGAGATGAAAAAATGAAGTGCCTCGAAATGCGTGCACACGGGCACGCAAACCGAGGCAATGGCCCTAAGGCATGAAATGACATGAAATATGATATTCAATGAGACCTAAATGAGATGTCTCGAAACGCGTGCCCACGGGCACGCATACCGAGAAAATGGCATACGGAACGCAACAAGACTAAAATGGTATACAGAATACAAAATGGACTTATACTAACATGGGTGAGCCTCAGCCACACCTATGTAAGAAGCCGGTGGATGAGAATGAAGTGCCTCGAAATGCGTGCACGCGGGCACGCAAACCGAGGCGATGATCCTAAAGCGTGAAACGGCATACGCAATGCAAATTGGGTTTACACTAACATGAGAGAGCCTCAGCCACACTCACATAAGATGCCGAGAGATGAAAATGAAGTGCCTCGAAATGCGTGCACACGTGCACGCAAACCGAGGCAATGGCATTAAAGTATGAAATGGCACTCCAAATGTAGATTGGACTTATACTAACGTGAGCGAGCCTCAGCCACACTCACATAAGAAGCCGTGAGGTGAAAGTGAAGTGCCTCGAAATGCGTGCACACGGGCGCGCAAACCGAGGCAATGGCCCTAAGGCATGAAATGACGTGCAAATGAGACGTGGCATATGGCATATGGAAAATGCAAATTTCAGCAGCCAAAATGATGCAAAAACAGCCCCCGAATTATAGCAAAATTACACCCGATGCCTGAAATGCTATGCTAAGCACCCGAAATGACTTGCAGCTATGCCAAACACGCACAATATGGACATGAAGTGTAAAGAAAGATGCTAGGAAGTCCCTAAACTATCATTTTTCCAGTACAAAGTATGGCCAAACAACAATCACAAGTATGGCGAAAATAGCATGCAAGAATGAGGGAAAAATGGGGAATAATGAAGCAAGTGGTATATGCAATGCTCAAATTGAAAAACACAGTTCTACAATACTGAATAAGGACCAAAAATATGCACATTTACAGTTTATGACAACCCTCAAATCAGTATGCAAACTTGCTAAAAATGTCATGCAAGAATGAAGCCAACAAAGGCTAGAACATGAGATATGCCTTACATTCATCAAACAGCCTTGGACCCTTAACAAAACATGACAAGAAGGATAAAATATGGACATGTTCAGTACTGATGGTGGCCGAAAAACAGGAGCTAGATAGGCCTAAAAAGCATGCAAAATGGGGGTCAAAGAGAGATATAATGGCAAGTACAACATGGAGACCCCCAACTAGGTTGATCCCTTCTACAATGTTGTAGAGGGACACAAAATAAGCTTATTCACAGTTCATGACATTCTCCAAAACAAATCTCATGTAGGCCAAATAAATCATGCAAACTTACGGTAAATATGAGAGATTACAAAGCAAGTGCATGATAGAGAGACCAAAAAGGGTTGATCCCTTCTTCAATGTTGAAGAGGGGCTCAAAATAGGCCCACTCACAGTTTATATTATGCTCAGAAACAGATCACTCATGGGCTGGAAATAGCATGCAAAATATGGACCAAAAGAGGGCTATAAAGAGAGGTCATGCATGGAGGCACCAAACAAGGTTGAGCCCTTGTACAATGTTGTAGAGAAGCTCAAAATAAACACAATATTAGTTCATGAGAGACTCCAAATCAGATGACACATAGGCCAAATATTCAATGCAAAATAATGGCATATAAGAGGATATTGAAACAAGTGTAAGATAGAGGGCTCAAACAGGGTTGAGCCCTTAAACAAACATCAAGAATAGCTCAAAAGAGGACCACTTTCAGTATTGGTTGGAGCTCAAAACAGTGAGAAAGTAGGGTTAAGAAAAGAGACCAGAAAATGGTGTAAAAGAGAGGGATTGAGACTTACCCTTGAAGACCTTTCTTTCCTTGCTTCTTGACTTGAGAAATGTTGCTTCTAAGCCTCTAAGAACCTCTTCTTGTTGCTGGAAATGGAGTGGTGATGGTAGTGCTTGATGATGATGAACAAAAGGCACCAAAACTTGAGGATTTTAGAGAAATGGAGATAGAGGAGTGTATGTATGCTTGAGAGCAAATTTTCTAACCCTTGGGACAAGTTTTTGGCTGCCTTATATGGACAAAAGGAGGGGTGTAAAGGTGGAGGGAAATGCACCTAAGCTTTTCCCTCCAAAATATCCTCCCGATTCAAAGAGATATTTGGAGAAATACAAATTGGTAGCATGTGTTTCAAGAAGCATGGCCGGCCAGGCACTTTTGTTGGAGGTGGCCGGCCGGCCACCCCCCCTAGCCGGCCGGCTAGGGGCAAAAATGGAAACTGAGAATTGCTAGACGAGCTCTATACATTGGTGTCCTCCCATGTCTCCTCTTCAAGGCCCTGTGGTTGGAATCTGGCAACTCTGAACCAGGAGAAACAACAATCCAACCCTAGGAGAGGCTCAAAAATGAAAAGAATAATTACTGGCCGAGCACCATTTTTTAGGGTCCTCCCATGTGTGTACAACACAAATATGTGGTTTCGGCTCGAAGAAAATGGCCCTGGGGTGTTCAACATTAGCCTGGAAGTGAGAAAAACGGACCCCGGGGGGCGCCGGAAGAGCATAACTGGTTGCTGAGACAATTGCTAGGATCCCACCCCCCAGTGACCTTCCTTATGATAAAACAGAGGTACCTGCCAAAAATGAACAAAAACCGATGCAAAACGAATGCTCGGGGACCAAAACACGCAGTTCGAGGTCCCGAAAATAGGCGGTTAAGCACCGAAAGTGGCATTCGGCCACGAAGTGGGTATCTAAGACCCCAGTGTCCCTCGTTAGGGAGTAAATGAGATGTATGCCAGAAACCGGAGAAATCGGAGATGGTTGGGTGGTCCCGAACCGAGGCACACGGCCTGACGGCTCCGAAAACCGAGAACCGGGCTCCGAAATGGGCAAAATGGCCTACGGCCACGAAATGTAGCCCACGGCCACTGGGGGATGGTCTACGGGACCTCTCCCTCCCTTCAGGAAGGAAAACAGAGAAAAATCGAGTCTGGTTCGCAAACCGAGACAATGCACGGAAGAGAGTTCGGGAGTCCGGAGGCAGAGCGTGCGGCCACGACTCTGAGACTTCTGAACGAGCACAGTATGCAACATCACCGAGCGCTCAATCGGTGACGTCTGAGTCTTAAGGTCGGTCAAAAATGGGGTGTCTACACCAGGTATTGATCCATAGGGACAAATGTGAAATTAAACTAATTTAATTGTTAAATTGCGAGATTAATTTGGATCAACAAGATGATGGTTCATGGACTAATAACAATTAAAAGAAACTAAGGGATTAAACTAGCAATTAAAATTGAAATTGAAGATAGTAATTTTCAAAAAAAACCCTAGGGTAATGAATTCACCACTAGCTATATAAATAAGGTCTCAATTTGGAAATCAATTGTGTTACGGTTCGAACCAAATAATACTTCACAACTACAAATTTGAAGCGTTGATTAAGAGAATTGTCACGTTCAATGTATAGGCACGAACCATATTAAGTAGCACGAGTCGTTCGCTCTAAGTTAGAATAGCAACACGACTCGTCTCTCATAGTATGGCTCGTCTCATACCTTGAATATGAAAGAACAAAAAATCATTGTATGAAAAGCATTCAATAATCACAGAAAATAGAATACTGGAAGAAAATCATGGAAAATATATTTAAAAACTTTCTAAATACCATACAACTTGTTCAAACAATTACATAATCAAAAAACAAAAAGAAAACCCTATTTACATGACTAGGGTTTCATTAAAACCTTAGAAATAGAAGAACTAGCAACTCGTGAAGGAATAGGAAGAGGTAGAGGAAGAGGAAACATCCATGGAAGATGTTCTTGAAGCCCTCCTCTCTTTTGGAAATTTTCAAAACCCTATTCCAGCCTCTTTTTCCTTCTTTTATTCCTAGTCAGACGAAGTGAAAATTCTGTACACAGGTCACTAGGTTGGCCGCTCGAGCGCCCACATTTTCTATTCAAGTGGTGATGGGCCGCACATACGGTGAAGTCTGGTTGCATGTGCGGTGAGATTCCAGTCTAGGAAATTTCGATTACCTGCGCAAAGAATTTTCTTTTGTGCCACTTTTCGCCTGAATTTGCATGTTGCCTGCCAAATCTGCATAGGTACACAAAACACATCATCTTCGCCAAATAATCATAATTCAAAGACTATAAATGTAACTTAAGTGGCTTCAATGTGGTACCTTTTGACCTACGTCATAAACCCCAACAAGCCTTTAAACTACAAATTACCCTAAGTGGAAAAGTATAATCTTGTGAGGGTTTCCAGAAATGATATCCACAAATATCAACATATTCATATTTACCCAACAACAATTAACCACATTACTCCAACTAAGAATTAACTTATGTGCCAACTCCAGTGCAATATTAAGACATGATGAGTCATTAAAGGTACAGTGGACAAACATAAAGGAATCTATTGATTAAAAACCACAATTCAGTATTACAAAGTTAAGTTCCTTGTGCTTGTCAATGCTAGTAAAACACATCACCAATGCCGTCAGTGTAATAAACCCGACCCATGATTAACGTTAATCCATGCCTAATTATGCCTAATAAGTAATTAAAGTAAAATTTTACATCATATGTTGCCTTACATGTATTTATATCTGTTTAACATAGAAAAATCTATTCATGTTTTCGTTTCGGTTTGCGAATTGAAGGCCTTATCGGCATTCGATTAAGAAATTGACTTGATTCATGTATTAATTGGGATTTTTAGAATTTTACGGTAGGTTTAATTGAAATTTGATTTGGAACGATTAAATTAGCATAATTTAGGTTCTGTTTGGTTGTATTTTCAAATTATAATTCTACTCACACATTCTAATACCATGTTTAAATAGGATTTTCAAATCATATTTTCCACACTAAATAGAAAACTCTGCAGAAAACACTTTGTGTCAGCGCGGGATTTTTATTTTTATTTTTTTTGAAATTTGGCTTAACCGGTCGTCCTACTGGACGTCCAGCCGGTCATCTCATCGATTGACCTGCCAGACATCCTAAACAGTGCGAGTATTTTTATTTTTTTGAAATTGGCACTATTGTTTTTTTTATATTTTTAATAAAACAATATTTTTGGAATTTTTAAAAAAATTTTATAAGCTTTTCATAGATTTTTAAATTGCCTGTTTGGTTATGAGTTATAAGTTTTTGTATCACATATCATATGTCACATCAAAAATTTCCTATTCAATTCAAAACTCATTCACCAAACAAATTTTCTATACTCAAATCATAATTCCAAAACTCATAAACTCAAAATACAACTCATATTCTCAAATCATAGTTAGAAAACTCTACCAAACGCAACTTTAATGTCTAATTGGGTAATTTGATCAACACCTCAACTAAACCATTGCTTTAGCCTATATAAGGCATTAGTAGACCCTCATTCATACCTTTACACTCTCATATCTTCATTCTTAGTGATAAAAACGTGAGAGAGAGAGAGAGAGAGAGAGAGAGAGAGAGAGAGAGAGAGTAGGAAGATTTGGTCCTAGGCTTGAGAATTTTAAATGACTTCAGCTCAATTAAAAGGAATTGCTAGAAAGGAGAAGGATTTGGAGAGAACTTGGAAAACTAAGCTCTTACACTTGAGAATTCAAGGCTTGAGGTAGAAATTCACTCCTTTAGTTGTATATTTGTAGTCTTTAATGCATGAATTTAAGAGAATTAGTTAATTAAGCCATGAATTAAGTTTAAGAAGAAGAATTAAGAAGATAATCATACATGCATGTACATATCATGAAGTTTTGAAGTTGTTCTTACCAGAATTCACACATGCATGTTCATATCCTAGTTTTATTCAAAGAATTCAACTTGTTTTTGATCTTAATGACTCATTTGATCATGTTTTGGAAGCTTTGATGTCAAGGCAATACATGCATGTCATATTCATGTTATGTTTTCATAATTCAAGTTTGAGTTTGCTCAATTAACAAACTTATGAACCTTAATTTCGTGAAAAGATTTTTAATTCTTGACATTTTTCAAGTTTAAACATGTTTCCTTGAAGTTTTTTTCCCAAAAGACCATGAATTTTAGCTTTGGATGTGAGTTTTGAACTTGGAAGCAAATCTGGAAATTCCAGAATTTTGCTTCCACGCTCGAGCGAAGGAATCCACGCTTGAGCAACCAATCTGAGTGCGTACACTTTTGCTCAAGCGACCACAAGTCTGCTCGAGCGTGAAATGCATGCTCCCAGAAGTTCTTATGTTTTGCAGACTGCTCGAGCGACAAAAGTTGCGCTCGAGTGAGGACATGTCTCTTACGCTCGAGCGAGTGTCGAGCGCTCATTGAGCGGAAAAATCAAGCAACCGGCACTTTTTGCAAAAGTTTACAGACCGCTTGAGCGACAAAACTTGCGCTCGAGCGACCACTCACATTTTGCATGTCCGCTCGAGCGTAGGAAGCTGCGATCGAACGAGGACCTTGTTTTCAGCAAGTTTTGTTAAGTGTTTTCAAGTGCATTTTTGCATCCTCATTCCATCCTAGGCACTCCTAGGCCATGATTAAGACACCATATTGAGAATAAAGAAATAGAAACACATCAAGATAAGAAGGAACTAAGTTAATATCTCTGGGTGTGTAATTCAGCACGTGTTCATTCTGTAACTGTGTAGGTCACGCGCTGCAGGACGTTTGATTTGCTTATTTTGTCTGTTTGCCTTGGAGCCCTCTATTATCAATGAGTAATGACTTAGTAAAGCTATGTTCAAGTTAAATTGTTTTCTGTGTATGGAATAAGATTTGTTCTACAAATGTTATGTTTTTGAATTATGAATGATTGTCCACCTCTGACAAATAATTGTAACATTAATGATGTGATTCAAGTATGCAGTATGTACCCGAACCAGAGGTTCCTTTATGGAACTGACAAGTTATCTATACCTGGCTGGAGGTTCTTATATGGAACTGACAAATGATCCGTTCCCAATCCAGAGGTTCCTTTAAGGAACTGACAAGTTATCCATACCCGGCCGGAGGTTCCTCTATGGAACTGACAAGTATGATCTATGATGCTCTGAATATGATCTATTAGCGCTAACGGATAAACCATGTAAGATCAAGCATGAATTCCGATTTCTATCTATAACCCAACAAGAATTCAAATATAAATCTATTCTATGTACAAACTTAGTTATGGGACATCATTCATTTAACCATTTACTCTGTTATTATTCACTGGCCACCCGCTCACTATTTTAATTATATATGTAAGTGATTGGACACGTGACCAGGCTCAGAGTTGAGGATCTGGAGTCTTAGTTTTTGTTAGCCATCCTTTGCGCCTCCCGAGGAGGTTCTGGATCAAGTCAAGTCTAGTGGTTATGTTGTTATGAATGTATAAGACTTTGTTTCTTTTGCTCCACAAACAAGTTTTTCTGTTTATATGTACATGAAGTGACGTGTAAATACTGTATCTTTTGACGTCACTCATATGTTTATAAAAGTTTAAGATTATCTGTCCCATGTATGTATGCACAACTCAATGGACTATGTATAATTCTCTATATTGCTTCCGCAGCCCTTATTTGTAAGTCTATCTATTAAGAGGCCTCCGGTAATCCAATGATTACTGGCCGGTTACGACGATAAACCTATAGGGGCAGGTTTGGGTCGTAACACTTGGTGTAAAGTGCAATCCCTATAACTAGTTAACTGTCTATTATAATAGCCTAGTGTAACTCACAATAACATCCAACACATACATAAAAAACTAAATTTTTGCAACCAGGATTCTCAAATTTATTTATTTATTATTTATTTTTTAAGATTTGTGTAATGTTCTGATCCATTAAGTTTTCTAATCAACCCATGTAACAAGTATTGGGCTAATGACTCTCAAACCAGACGATTTTAAGTTATTAGGTGTAGAGACACTTTTACGGGCTTAATAACTCGAGTTAAGAGGCTACGACTCAAAATTCTGTGCACGTATCGCTAGGTTGGCCGTTCGAGCACCCATATTTTCCATTTGAGCGGTGATGGGCTGCACGTGCAGTGATGTCTGGCCGCACGTGCGGTGAGATGGCAGGCTGAGAAATTTCATTGCTTGCACAGAGAATTGCTTTTGTGCCACTTTTTCCTAAAATTTATGTGTTGCTTGCCAAATCTGCACAAGTACACAAAACACATCATCTTCGCCAAATAATCATAATTCAAAGCTATAAATGTAACTTAAGTGGCGTCAATGTTATACCTTTCGGCCTACATCAACTTCGTACCCAAAAAAATACGAAGAAAAAGCAGTGTGTGATGTACATTCATTCCAAATGTGGATTTCACCATACAATAGTGGAATTTGGAGCACAAGCTTTTCAAGTAAATTTTTTGTGCTTGTCTTGTGTGTCAATAAATTTATTAGAGTATAAAAAGGGTGCAAAAGCTTAGAAAGTTGAAAAGGATGTCACTAAACAACAATGACAGAGTAATGTTAGGAATTATGTAAAAAATATAATAAAAATAATTATGAAAAATTTTTTACCCTTAAATTACACATAATAAAACATCATATATTAATCAAAATATTAAAAAATTTCATGAAATATGTCATAATATTTTTTTTATGGTCCATAATATTATTCTAATGGAATCATGTGGTGTGAATGTTGAAGAGGTGGACTTTGTTTTAAAAGCACCCACGTAAACTTGTTACATTGTTGGGCGAGTCTGTAGACTAGCCTGCAAATGCTAGCTTTGCAATCAAAACCATTTTCTGTGCTAGACTATCCTTTAAAAACTTGCCATGGATATTTGACGATGATGATAACGATGACGATGGTGGGGAAGAGATAAGATCACTAGATGGTTTTTTATAATCATTTTCAATGTTAGCACTTAAAATTTATAAACATCACAACTATTACAATAATATTTAAAAATTATACCTAAGAAATTAAAAATATCTTATTTTTACTAGAAGTGCGATTAAAATAATATTTTAATCACAATCAATTAATTAAGTAAGATAATATTTATTTTTAATCACATCTTCTATATAAGTGTGATTATATACCTTTTTTTTTTTTAAAGAATAATGCTACATGCATCAATTAAGATATCAATTAGTATATTAATTGATGATGTGACATAATTTAAAAGGTCTTTAATATTTTTAATTTGTATAATAAGTGGAGTCAATAATAATATCATAACATATGTTAGTATATTAATTAGTACATTAATTGATACATGTAACACCACCATTTTTTTAATCAGAATTTCTATATAAGCGTGGTTGTATATGTATTTTTAATTTTGCTTTAGGGAAAATTACCTACACCTCCCTTGAGGTTTAACGAAATTGCAGATTCCCCCATGAGGTTTCAAAAATTACATCCTACCCAACGCAATTAACGCCGTTAACGAATATCATAAATTGACTAAAATGCCCTTTTGACAAATAAGGGAAAATTACCTACACCCCCTTGAGGTTTAGTTAAATTACAGATTGCTCCTGAGGTTTAGCTAAATTACAAATTCCCCTTGCGTGTTAGCTAAATTATCATTTTTAAATAAGTTATGAAATGCAAAATTAAAATGGAAACACTTATCACATTACAAAAAATTAAGATTTTAGAGATCAAAAATTATGAACAAAATTATTTTTTGGGGACCAAATATTTTTGTTGCAAAAAGTTTCATTATTATATTTTTAGCAACGAAAATTGAACATTAATGATTAATTATTATCTTTTTGGTATCAAATTTTTTTGTCTAAAAAAATAAACCATTTTGAGACCAAATTATTGTGTCCCTCAAAGTCTATTTATTATTGACATTTTCAAAATTTTATCGCTAAAAGCTTTATTTTTGACTTTTCAGGGTGATCTTTTAGCGACTATCCTCACGACAATAGAAATTAGTTCATAAATGTCTTTTGCAACAAAATTTTCACTTTTAGAGATAAAAAAATTGGTTTCTAAAACTCTTATATGTTGTAGTGTCAGATGGTGAAAACATCATAAAATTAACAAATAATTAAATAAGTTAAAAACACAAGAAATGGCTTGTCAAATTTTTTTTTTTGGAATATGTTTGGTTTGATTTTAGAAATTTATTTTTTTTTAAAATTAAAAATTAATTTAGTTAGGAAATAAAAAATGAAAAAATAATTATTATTTTATATAATTTTATCTTTTGAGTGGTTAGAAATAATTTTTACAAATTAAATATATCATATTTATTTTTTTTAAAATAGTTATATTTTTTTAAAAAAATTCTGAATTTTTTTTTTTCTAAACAACAAATCAAACATGATTCCAAAAACTTAATTTTTTTTTCCATCTAACGTAATTTTTTTTGTAAATTTTGTTAATTTATCAAAGGGAATTCAAAAAAGGCAATATCGCCTATTAATTTATATTTTGGTAATATCAGCTAACCATCCTTAACGTTTAGTTAATGATAAGAGTTAAATTGTTATATGAATATAAACCTCACTACTGAAATGTAATTTTTAAGGGAGTTCCGCTACGTAGCTTGAAATTTCTGAGCTCGAAATTGGCCCGAATCCAAAACGACGTCGTTTTATATATATATATATATTTTCTTTTTCTTCTTATTCTCCATTTCCATAACTCGCAAAAGCAGAAGAAGAAGAAAGAAGAGAAGAAGAGAGGAGAGGAGAGGAGAGGTAAAGAAAAAAAATAGTGCAGAGACACACACACACACAGATCTGGAAA
Source organism: Camellia lanceoleosa (assembly GCA_025200525.1). Lineage (NCBI taxonomy): Eukaryota > Viridiplantae > Streptophyta > Magnoliopsida > Ericales > Theaceae > Camellia > Camellia lanceoleosa. The sequence goes on from CM045761.1 coordinate 152,924,229, forward strand.
TGCACACACACAAAAATCAAAGAAACCCACATATACAAATCCTTGAAACACGCACACACACACAGAGATCTGAAAACACACCCACACAAATCCATGAAACACACACAAATCAGAGTTTGTGGGTGGTTTTGAAGTATCTTGTGGGCTGGTATTGAAGATTCTTATTCAAAACCAACACATGGTTTTTTTGAGTGGATATTGCTGAGCTGTTGCATAGATTTGTTGTTTTGCTGATTTGAACAGAGTTGTAAGTATTCTCAGGGTCTGTCATCGTGTGGATAGTTAATTTGCAACTATTGACATGTGAAATTGAAAAGGGTAGAAGTAGTGGGTTGCTTGCTTGCGAGATCGATCGGCTCCTCTTTCTTCTCTTTACCTCTCTCAATCTGTGTCACTGATAAAAGAGGAGAAAGAAAAAAAAAACTCAAAATGACGTCATTTTGAATTCGAGCCATTCGAGCCCCAGCAATTTTGAGCTCTCAATCATTTTCCTTTTTTTTTAACTTTTCTTTCGAATACAGAAGGAAGAGAAGAGAAGATGGGAGAGAGAGAGAGAGAGAGAGAGAGAGAGAGAGAGAGAGAAGAGGCGAGGGCAGTGATGTCGGAGGAGGAAGAGAAGAAAGATCGACGGTGATGGCTCTCTGCCGCCGGTGGCAGCACTCTTTTTTTTTTTTTTTTTTCTTTTTTTTTCCATAGTAGATCTGGATCTGAAGATGAAGGGGGGAAAAAGTTGTTGATAATGACGATGATTGTGGGGCCATATTTTTTGAATGACAACATGTGGCCAAGATGGCACTGAAGTGCCAGCTGAGGTGCCACGTGTCTTGGTCATGACGCCGAAATGATCTCGGCGAGATGAACGGATAAAGGACAAGAGTCCTAGAATGGGGGGAGGACCTCAGTCTAGACAAAGATAAAGCTCTTAGGGAGTCTATCTCTATCTATTTGAGAGTCCATGGAAGCTAGGCTTCTATACGGATCAGGTCAGTGATGACTATTAAAGTAAGGCACCCTCGTGGGTCTAAGGTACGCTTTTTATGCTCTGTCTAGTGAGTTAAGCACTATTTGCTATCTTTGAGAGATATTGAGTACTGATTTGATCGTCGAAGTGCCCCCGGGTGGAAGAACCACCGCCAGAGTCTTATCTTTCTGTGGTAGGTCGTTCGAGCGTAATCTATTCTGCCGGTGTTCTCCAGCTGAGTACCTGTTTGGGCCGTGTGGTCAGAAATCAGCACACACAATTTGGCACCGTCTATGGGAAAGAAAAAAGAATAGATGGCCAACGACGGACAGAAAGAGAAGATTGGGGATGACACCCCTACTGGGAGTGGCAAACACGCTGATCTTAATATAGGGGAGGAGACTTGTAACAAGGAACCTTGGGAGCAGAATCCCAGGGAAAAGGAAGCCAAGAGGGAGACACTCCAAAGAAGGGAGACACTCCAAAGAAGGGAGACCGAGGCAGGTATTATAACGAGGATGACCTCCAAGTATGGAAAGATAGATGCCTGTGGAGGGATGACTAGGTGAAGGGGATAACGAACAAATTGGTGGACCTGCAATCGGTCGTCAATTTCATGATGTAGAACAACGCGATGCAGCCACCGTTTCCGTTACAAGATACGTCGATGCCAATGCCCAAGAAAAGTGCCCAGAAAAGAGGGGCGAAAAACGGTTCCTACAGTCCCGCAGCATGACAGGACTAAAGGACACTCTCACCAGCCTTCTCGGAAGGTCGGGCGAGGAGAGTCGATGAGGGGAGACTCTCGAAAAACACATCATACCAAAGAAGCCTATACCAAAGAACATTGGCAAACTCAAGGAAATTAGCTTTGTTTGACACGACTAATGGAGGGAGGTCCAAGAGGACTCATAACGACACCGGGAGTAGCGCACCAAAGAGGCTAAAATCCGATGACAGCCGGGCTCCTGGACGGACCAAGGAGGATTTGAGGGACTACCTCCAAAGGAAACGACACGACGCCGAGGTAACCCCCCCAGTCAAACCGAGAATGCCGTTTTTGGTAGAATTGAAAAAAATTGAGGCTCTAAAAAGGTTCCACATGCCGAGATTACAGATATACGATGGTAAGTCTAACCCTAACTTTCACGTCGGCTTGTACCTGAACTCAATGACACTATACACCGGGAACGAACCGTTGCTCTTTAAGGTGTTCCCCTCATCCTTTGGGGAAATCGCATCAGACTGGTTTCACAAGTTACCGAAAGGAACTATGAAAAGTTCGGACGGCCTGGCCGAGATGTTCGTGGCCAGGTTTGTAACAAACAAACTACAGCCGTTGAGAGTGGACTCCCTGATGGATCTGAGGATTGGCGAAGATTAAAGCCTCAAGGCTTATGCCAAGAGGTATTATGAGGTATTCAACCGAATACCACGGTGCAACCAAGAAGTGGCGGTCCTATCTTTCAAGAACGGCCTGAACAATGATTGTATGCTTTGAAAATCATTGGCAAAGACACTGCCAAAAAATATGGAGGAACTTATGGCCATGATAGAGAAGTACGCGAGAGCTGAGGAAGACACGCCGGGGACAAAGGCATCAAAACAAGGGAAGAGAAACGACTCGCCAAAGCGAGGCCGAGGTAACACTAGATAGAACAAGCAAGAGGCAGGATTGAGGGCTGCACAGGCAATCACTATCGTATTCCAGATTCCGGTTTACAAAGTGCTGGAAAGGATTAGAAACCAACCGTATTACAGAGCACCAGAAAGGGGTCCTGGCGAATTTATTGGAAGAAGCCTTGGCAAGCACTGTGCTTACGATAATGAGAATGGGCACCTGACTCAGGGATGCAGGGCCCTAAAAGCACATCTGGAAGACCTGGTAAAACAGGGACACTTAAAGAACCTGGTAGATTAGGCCAGGACAAGGGAGGAACAAGCGAGACTGCCTCAGGCACCGGTAGCACCACCCATGCTAGCACCACAACCGCAAGAGGACGCACCTCGAGTGATCAATGTGATTCACTCGAAAGTCAATGAGAACGAGATACGTGGGGAAACTCAGAAGGTAAAACATTTATAGCATGTGTGTCTAGTCAGGTAGAAAAGACCTAGGGCAGACGAGCACCAGGGACCAATGGTGTCCTTCACTGAAGACGACCTAGACATGGTGCAGTATCCTCACAATGATGTGCTAGTAATATCCTTAAAAATTGGAGAGTGCTAGGTCAGGCACATTCTAGTTGACCAAGGCAACTCTTGTGACATCATGTATTCCAGATGTTACATGGAGCTCAGCCTTCACCAAGACAATCTGGAACAGTCCAATAGCCCAATAATCGGGTTCAATGGAACGCCGGAGGTCCAGGAATGCACTAGGAAATTGAAGACAGAATTCACAATCACTGATACCCCCTCACCTCACAATGTCATTCTAGGAAGACCATGGGTGAACGCAATGGGGGCAGTTCCCTCAACACTACACCACCTGTTGCAGTTCCCAACAGAGCATGGCATTGAGGAGGTCAGAGGAGACTAGGTTCAGGCAAAGAATTGCTCCATGGCAATAATGAAGTCCACTTGCAGCGTACGAGGACCAGAATCAGCAGAGATTGAAGATGAGGACATGGAGGTCCTTGAGGACATCGTCAAAGAACCATTCGAGAAAAGTGAAGAAGCCCTGAAGAAGATCTTGGTCCAACAAGAGGATCAAGAGCGCTTCTTCCTTCTCAACTCAGGCTTGGCCGAGGAAGAGAAAAGAGAGTTAGAGGCATTCTTGAGAGCAAACATTGAGGTGTTTTCCTGGACACCTTATGAGATGCCTGGCATTAACCCCGAGGTCACTTGCCACAGACTGAATGTAGATAGGTCAGCCAAGCCTGTCATCCAACGAGCAAGGAGGCCTACACTAGCACATGTTGAGGCAGTAGGAGAGGAAGAGGCCAGAGCCATTCGTGAGGCAAAACTATCCAACATGATTATCGAACACGGTTGTTGTGAAGAAAAACAATGGGAAGTGGAGGGTCTGCGTGGACTTCACTAGCCTGAACAAGGCTTGTCCCAATGACAGTTTTCTACTACCCAAGATCAACCAATTGGTGGATGTCACTTCAAGGCATGGAAGGATGAGCTTCCTAGACACTTATAGGGGGTACCATCAGATAGCCATCTACCCTCCAGATGAGAAGTAGACTGCATTTGTCACCCTAAAAGGGCTATATTGCTACAGAGTGATGCCTTTTGGGTTGAAAAATGCAGGAGCAACTTACCAAAGATTGGTAACTAAGATGTTCAGACATCTAATAGGCAAAACAGTGGAGGTTTACATTGATGACATGGTCGTGAAGACCAAGGAACCTGAGGATCATCTGGCCGACCTAAAGATAGTCTTCGATATCCTAAGGACATTTCGGCTCCGACTCAATGCATTGAAGTGTGCATTTGGAGTTGGGTCAGGGAAATTCCCGGGATACTTGGTCACCAAAAAGGGCATTGAAGCAAGCCCGGATCAAATCAAGGCCATCTTGGAGTTAAAGAGCCTAACGTCGGCAAAGCAAGTGCAGATGTTAACTGGAAGGGTTGCAGCCCTAAACAGATTCATAAGTAGAAGTTCTGATAAATGCAAACCGTTCTTCAGTTTAGTAAAGAAAGCCACGAACTTCTTATGGACAGAGGAGTGCGAAGTCGCCTTGGCCGACTTGAAGAAATACTTGACCACAGCTCTAGTTCTCTCAAATCCAGTACCTGGAGAGGAGCTGTTCTTATACTTGTCAGTCTCAGAGCATGCAGTAAGTGCAGTAATAATCAGGGAAGATAAGGGAGAACAAAGGGCAGTTTACTACGTAAGTAAAACCCTAGCAGATGCAAAGACCAGATACCTGCCCTTGGAGAAGTTGACACTGGCTTTAGTAATGGCCTCCAAGAAGCTAAATCACTACTTTCAAGCCTACAAGATTGTGGTGTTAACTGAGCATCCTTTGAAGTCCATGTTGCAACAAGGAGATCTGACAGGTAAGATATCCAGATGGGCAGTGGTGTTGGGCCAGTATGACCTGGAATTCAAACCTAGAACAGCAATCAAAGGCCAAATTTTGGCCGACTTCGTGGCCGAGTTCACACTAGGCGCCATCATACATCGGGCTCCATTGAGCCGAGGTATACGATGTCCAGGTGAACCAGGAGAAACTCAGTCGGGGATAGCAGAATAGAGGAAAGAAGAGAAACTCAGGTCCTGTTTTTACGTCGGCGACTCCTTCTGACTGTTTGTTAACGGAAGTTCAAACCAACAAGGAGCGAGGGCAGGAGTAGTGCTAGTATCGCCTGATGGGCAGATGCTGGAACAATTCATTCATTTGGGGTTTAAGGCCTCAAACAACGAAGCAAAGTATGAAGCACTGATAGCAGGATTAAAGTTGGCAGCGGCAATGGAAGCCGATGAGGTAATGGTCTTCTATGACTCCCAGCTTATCGTCAACCAGGCAACAGGCGAATACGCAGCCCGAGATGAAAGGATGGTGGCCTATGTAAAGGAGGTAGGCAGGGTGGTAGCCTTATTCTAGAATTGTCGACTACAGTAAGTTAGCTGAGATGACAATAGCCACGCCGATGCCTTGGCCAACCCGGCAAGTACAATAAAACCAGGAGAGGCAAGGACAATAATGATTGACTATTTGTCAGGTCCAAGTGTAGAGCCACTGAACACAGAATATGAGGCAATGTGTGTGGAGATGGGACCAAGTTGGATGGATGCAATAGTAGCATTCCTTAGAGATGGGAAACTGCCAGATGATCATAAAGAAGAACACAAAATCAGACTGAAGTCGACAAGATTCAATCTGACAGCATAAGGACATCTCTACAGAAGATCTTTTACGGGCCCCCTTTTGAGGTGTGTGCATCCTTCACAAGTTGAAGACTTCCTGTATGAAATACACGAGGGAGTATATGGAAGCCACGCTGGGGGTAGGTCACTAGCCCATAGAGCCATTACTCAAGGGTACTGGTGGCCCTACATGCAGAAAGATGCTGAAGCCTATGTCAGAAAGTGTGAGAAGTGTCAAAGGTTTGCACCTCTGATACACCAACCAGCTGCAAATTTGAACCCAGTGTCTAGGCCTTGGCCATTCGCCCAATGGGGCATGGATCTTATTGGACAACTACGTCAAGCGACTGGACAAAGGAAGTTCCTGCTAGTGGCGACAGATTACTTTACCAAGTGGGTTGAAGCTGAACCCCTCACAAAGATTTGGGACATTGATGTAAAGAACTTCATATGGAAGAACATCATCACCAGGTTTGGGATCCTAAGAGCAATAATAGCGGACAATGGAACGCAGTTTGACAATAAGCTAATCAAGAGCTTCTGCGCAAAGTACAAGATCAAGAATTACTATTCCACTCCAAGTTTCCCTCAAAGCAATGGACAAGCGGAAGCAACCAACAAAGTTATCTTGAATGGGATCAAGAAGAGGCTGGAAGCAGCAAAGGGAAAGTGGGTGGATGAGTTGCCCAATGTACTTTGGGCATATCGGACTACGCCGAGAAGATCAACTGGGAAGTCCCCATTCACCATGGCTTATGGCACAGAAGCAGTAATCCCATTAGAAGTCGGCATCCCAGGGATCAAAACCCAGGGAGTAAAGAATGGGACAAACGAAGCATTCCTGGCCCAAGATCTGCAACTATTGGAAGAAAGAAGAGAGAGAGAGCAGCAATTCGGCTGGGAGCATACCAGTAGCAACTTGCTAAGGCTTACAACAAAAAGGTTAACCCAAAAGAGTTCCAAATTGGGAACCTCGTCCTAAGAAAGGTTGTCGACAACAAGAAAGATCCTAGAGAAGGCAAGCTTGGCCCAAATTGGGAGGGACCTTACAGAATCATCTCGGTCGCCAGCAATGGGACACATCGGCTTCAGGACAATGAAGGCAAAGAGTTGCCAAGACCTTGGAACACTTGCAATTTGAAGTTTTTCTATCATTAGATTTTTTGTTTATGTTATATTTACCCGAGATATTAATAAAGATCAAGTTTGGGAAAATTGGAAATTGTGTGGTCAGACTGAACAGTTCTATAACGATGTTTCTGATTGAAACATGACGAGTAACTTAGACTTATTATATGGTAGAGTAGAATCATACTTGCATATAATAGAGTTGAACTAAGTTTGCGATGTTTCTGATTGAAACATAACAAATAACTTAGATTTATTATATGACAGAGTAGAATCATACTTGCATATAAAGAGTTGAACTAAGTTGGCAATGTTTTTTATTGAAACATGACGAATAACTTAGACTTATTATATGGCAAAGTAAAATTATACTTGCATATAATAGAGTTGAACTAAGTTGGCGATGTTTCTGATTGAAACATGACGAATAACTTAGACTTATTATATGGCAGAGTAGAATTATACTTGCATATAATAGAGTTGAACTAAGTTTGTGATGTTTCTGATTGAAACATGACGAATAACTTAGACTCATTATATGGTAGAGTTGAATTATACTTTCATATAATGGAGTTGAACTAAGTTGGATTAACTTAGGGTTGCCATGTCGGCAGAATCAAACCCAGATTGGAGCTAAGTGCATTTCAGTAAGATAAACAGAGAAACCAAGGTTGAGAGTCTCGGCTAATCTTTATTCAAATCCAACTTCAACAACACGATCACAGGCACATGCTTAATGTGAACATAAGTGAAACTTAAGATCACATTAGGGGGCAGAGAGCTGGAATATAATGCTTGGGAGTTGGAATTTACAAGCTAAAGTTGATTTAACACTTGTTGAAATTTTAAGAAAAATTTACAAGTTGAAGTTAAGCCGAGGTTATGTTGAAAGAATGTTGGTTTAACACTTGTTGAAATTTTAAGAAAAATTTACAAGTTTAAGTTAAGTCGAGGTTATGCTGAAAGAATGTTGGTTCAACACTTGTTGAAAAATTTTAAGAAAAATTTATAAGTTGAAGTTAAACCCAGGTTATTTCGAAAGAAGTATATCTACATACTTGCCGAGATTACCATGTTGCCAAGACTTGGAGAATAATGGAAGACAAAAGTCTTGATAACTGAAAGTGAAGTGGCAAGTTTTAGCTAAACACTTGTGAAAACTTTTGGACAATGTTTTTTTAAGTGATCAAGACAAGGCCGAGATAAGTATTCAGCAGGTATATACGAAGTATTTTTACCCCGAGGAAATTGCATAGTTAAGGTGTACTTTGAAGACATGCAAAAAATTCGAAGTATGGAATCATACAAAACAGTAAAGGGAAGACAAGCATTCAAACACTTAGCCAAAAAAGAAGAAGTTGTACTTGCATTAAAAGAGAAAAAAGGGCACTTCGGCCTACAAAAAGACTACTTGTTCTGATTACAAAAGTGGCACATCGGCCAAATATGAAAACTAAAAACATTGTTCAGAAAATTACTAAGTACAAAGAAAGAGTTAATAGTAGGACTATTCGGCATCATCAGCTGGAAGGGTTTGGTTCTCAGAAGACATCTGGGAACTCTTCTCGGCAGCCTTCTCGGCTGCGAGCTCGGCATCGATCTCTTCAAGAGTCTAGTCGAGGCTCTTCTCGGTGATAGGCGCCTCGGATGTTGTCTTCCCACAGGGGGCGTCTTCTTTTGAGACCTCGCCCCCCTCATCCTAAGTCAAGTCTAAAAACTGCTCATTCAGAGTTGAGGACTTGGCCCCAGCAGCTTCGGTCTCCTCCTCGAACTCAGCTTTGTCCTCAGACTGGCTTGGAGTGGGTGGGAATGGCAGGACAATATGGCTATCTTCTCGGAGAGGTGAATCCTCGGGGACAGCTAACTCCTTTAAAGCAGCCATCCAGCCAAGGAAGTAACCCTTGTTGCATGCCTTTTTGATCTTCTTCTTGTAGTCCTCGAGGACGTCAGCTACGCCTTCGGCGTATGCTTTCTCGTCTGCCGCTTTGATCTTGGCGTCCTTTGTGGCCAAGGCAGCGATGAGCTCAGCTTGGGCTTCAACGGTCTTTGCGTCGGCCTCTTTCTTCTCAGCTTCAAGGACCTTAGCAACGGCCTCAGCCGCGCCTACCCTCTCATCGGCCTCATCTTGAGCTTTTCTAGTTGCATTGGCCTGATCTATCAAAGTCTTCATTTTGGCCTCGGCCTTATTGATAATCTTCAGCAAACCAGTAGCCTCCAAGTAGTGGGCACGCTAGATCGCCTGCAGTATTAACCAACTCCTTCTTAATGTCAAAGGCCTGCATCGCGAATGAGTGGGCATGCTAGATCGCCTAGAAGAAATAGGAAGAAAAACAAAAGTTAATAAAACTCTAAGTATGGAAAAATAGAGAATGAAAAATACCAAGTGTTAGGGGCTTACTTATATGGAGTGCTGCAACATCAGAGCGAAGTTTTCATATTCGCTGACCTCGGCGTTACGTTCAAGGTCTTTTGGAAGGAGCAAGGCAGTAGAGAAGGCAACACCGACTTCAATATCAGTTGCGCTGTCGCTGACTCGGATTGGCTCGTCCTCAATGGTGATTGGAGGGGCCCAGGGGGCATCTAATTTGAGGGACCTAGAGGTTGTGGCAGACTCTGACCTCGGCTTCTTTGACTGGGTGGATTTAGAAGGAGCAGCCCTTGCGGGCCTCTTTTCGATAGCGGAGGCACTTTTTTCCGCCTCGGCCATCTTTGAGATCGGCAAGGTATCCTCAGAATAGATCCCTTTGCTTGGGCTTTCTTCAGTCTTTTTGGCTTTGGTTTGGGCTGAGATTGCGATGGTGAAGATTGTACGGTGATGATGTTAGGGATGTCGGCTAGAAGGTCATTCACTACAGCCTTTTTATGACCCATCTCGTCGGCAGCTACGGCAACGGTGACCTTAGTGCCGAAATGGATCGCTAGAAGTGTAGTTGGGGGGTTGGATGGATTGTATAAGGATGCCTCGGCGCCTTCGGCTGCGTGTTCTGCCTACTGGTGCGAGCAGTGGAGCTCGACATCGGCATTGGCGTTGAGAAGGTGGAATCAGCTGTGGAGCTAAAGTAGATGGTTGTTCTACTGGAGTAGAGGTTGATCCTTAATCAGGCCAAGGTGACGAAGTTGTAGCGGGAGTTGTAGCAGAGGGTGGAGATTTGTTCTTCTTCAGAACGTCGGGCAAAATGGACTTGTAGGTTGGGATATAGTTAAGCAGCAGAGGGGCTTTCAGCTGGTCAACAGGTAAACCCAACAACCTCTTGAAATCCTTGTTGGGATAGAAGGATTTGCGGAAGTCCTTGAAGAGCTGAGGAAGAGCTACAAAGTAAGCAAACAGACGTTAGAACATACAAAAATATCAAAGTAAAAAAGACTTGAAAGCAAGTAAGTAACACTTAGTTCTTACCATTTCCCTCTCTAAAAACTGTTCGGCTTAGGGGATAGAGGTGAAGGTCATCATCTGGTGGGAACTCCCAGTTGCCCGAGACGATAAAGTAATCATCTCCAGCACCTTTATTGGAGTCTGGGAGATCGACTATGAGTTTGTATTCGGTGGATCTCGGCTTAAGGTAGTAGACATAGCCTTTTTCTGACTTAAGGCCGCACATGGTGTAGCAGTACTGGATGTCAGCTAGAGTTACCCTAGCATTTTCTCGGCTAGCTAAGGCAATGATACCGTTGATGACTCTGTAGGAGTTAATGGCTAACTGCACTGGGTTATGCTTATAGTAGTGAAGGACTTCTCGGAAAAGGATGTTGAGAGGGAACCTAAGCCCACATTCAATGAAGGCTACTACTGGGAAGGGCATGAAGTTGTCTTTGGGCATGATGGAGTCTTCCTCCCCTGCCAACCTAAGGTTGACGTCGGCAGGAATGGAAATCTCCTGCCTAAAGTATGCTAGCTTAGTTGGGGTGTCTACCCTCCACCTAAACATTCCAATAACGTCGGCAAGAGGGACAAGATGTTGGATTTCAGAAAGAAGTGGTTTGATAAGGTTTAAGGAACCTCGGCTTAAACTCAAAGCAGAAGCAGGGGCTAAGGTTTTTTGAGGATCTAGGGAAATTTGTTCCAATTTTCCTAAGGATATTGGCTTCTATCAAAACCCAAGCCTAAAATCTATGTGGAAATAGGAAGTTGGAGGCAAGAATCTAGAAAAATGCAACAAGAAAATAGAAACAAAAACATGATTCAGACTCAAGAAGACAGAACTAGAAATTCAAGAACATTTTAATGATAGAAGTACAGTTATACAAAGCCAAGTTCAGTGGCAGAATAACGAGTATGTGTTTGGTTCAGAGCCCAGAAAGCAAAATCAAGAACAGTGACAAGTTATCAAGAACGTCAACATGTGTGTATACTAGCAACAGATTGTACAAAGATAGAATCATGAAACATATGACAAATGGTGAAGTTCAATACACAAATGACTATTTAAGAGCATGAACAGATTTGCAATGACAGTAGACAAGCATAGCAAAGTTTGAAGTAAAACAAGGAATTGAAATAAGGGGGAATACTAACTTACCGAAGAAATGGAGGCCGGTGTAGAGAATGTCGGGGTAAGACGGTGGCAGCGAACGGAGAAGAGCAGCAAAAGCTTCGTCGGAGAAGATGAACGGAGAAGAGCAGCAAAAGCTTCGCCGGAGGAAGTGAACGGAGAAGTTGCAGAGCTGGACAGCTTGAAACAATGGAGGATTTGGGAGAGTAGAGAGAGAGAACTTGAACGAAAACGAAGATGCAAAAGTAAAACGGCGAAGAGAGAGGGAGTGTTTTTTTTATTATCAAAACACGAAAAGGCGGCAAAAACACAATTAGTGTGCCCAAGACAACGTGTTTGTCAGGCGGAGCACACAGAAACGACACGACTTGATAGTGCGTGTCAGGTACAGTTCAATAGAGAATAAATACGTGGCAGAAATGGTTAAGAAACCGCGCGTGACAACTCATATGCATGTAGAACTCTTGGAGTTCTTGATTTAATGAGATAAAGGTCTTGGCTAGAGGGACGATCTCGGTTAAAGAATTTGAAAAAACCTGGTTCCTTGTTCTAAGGCATTGATGAAAACAGACTACAAGTCTTGGTCATGTGGAGCTGACTAATGATAACCTCAGTAACAAATGATAGAGCAGGCTTAGCCGACATGCTATAGGTTCAAATGATATAGGTTCCATCACCTCAGGATGCCGAGGTAATAGAACCTAGGGGGTAGTTGTGGGGGCATATTTTTTGAATGACAACACGTGGCCAAGGTGGCACCGAAGTGCCAGCCGAGGTGCCACGTGTCTTGGTCATGACGCCAGCCGAGATCATCTACGGAGATATCAGAATCTGAGATGAACAGATAAGGGACAAGAGTCCTAGAATGGGGGAGGACCTTAGTCTGGATAAAGATAAAGCTCTTAGGGAGTTTATCTTTGTCTATTTGAGAGTCCAAGATTGGCATTGGGCCAGAGTCCATGGAAGCTAGGCTTCTATAAGGATTAGGTTAGTGATGACTATTAAAGTAAGGCACCCTCATGGGTCTAAGGTACGCTTTTTATGCTCTGTCTAGTGAGTTAAGCACTATTTGCTATCGTTGAGAGATATTGAGTACTGACTTAATCGTCGGAGTGCCCCCGGGTGGAAGAACCACCGCCGGAGTCTTATCTTTCTGTGGCAGGTCGTTCAGGCATAATCTATTCTGCCGGTGTTCTCTAGCTGAGTACCTATTTGGGCAGTGTGGTTAGAAATCAGCACACACAATGATGATGATGATGTTCATGAAGATGTTGTTGTTGATGATGATGATGTGTTGATGAAGATGTTGCTGTTGATGATGATGATGATGTTGATGAAGATGTTGTTAATGATGATGAAGTGTTGATGAAAATGTTGTTGATGAAGATGAAGACTTTGTTGATGTTGATAAAGATGTTGTTGATGAAGATGTTGAAGGTCCAAAAAAGGCGAACTTGCTCTTTAACTTCTTTTGTGTTCTTCATCTTCTCTCTGGATTTGGACTGAAAAAGAAAAACCCAGCTTCCTTTTCTCTGTGTTCTTCATCTTCAAAAAGGAAAACAAAAAAAAAAATTTCCAAAAACGGCTTCGTTTGGACTCGGGCCATTCGAGCCGTCTTGGTTTTGAGCTACCAAACGGGACTGGAAAAAAAAAAAAAACCAAAACGACGTCGTTTTGAGTATTCGAGCCACCTATTTCGAGCTAGAAGTATTTTTGTCAGGTAATTTGCCCTTTGTTTTTGTAACGCCCTAAAAATAAATACATAAATCAATCATTCATAATATCTATGGACATGAAAAAATAAAATATAGTCATTCATCAGAGTGTTTTCCACAAAAGATATTACATGTTGACAAAAAAAGTAAATGCCGTACGGGCTTACAACTTTCCAAGTCAACACTTGGTTACAACAAAAGAGGGTTAGAAGCCCTTTACAATTTGAGCTCTCGGCTTGGAAATAAAACATATAACATAAAAGAAAAATCAACAAACGAAGCCTGCTACGTCTAAACCACCCAAGCTAGGTCCTTGGAGGCGGCATTTCTCCTGTACCTGAAAATGATGTCCCACATAGGGTGAGCCAAAGCCCAGTAGAGATATGCTAAACCAAATATGAGAAATAGCTAAAACATTAGCATTCGATAAATGTCCAACATACGTACATCGATATATGTATCATTTTCATAATTCATCAACATTCTATTCATCTTTCAACCTGGTTTCATTTACATTTCCAATTCACACTATTGGCATGGTTTGTTTATTCAAGTAATTCAAATGATACTACAACTCATAAGAAAACAACACTTCAAATCATCAACAATTCAAAATGAGACTACAACTCATATTATCAACACTTCAATCACCAACATTATTCAAACGTATATAAGATTTTGGGACTTTCACCCTGGACACTCCGGCCAACTTAATTATCACAGGAGTCCATCCCCTATCTCCTCCCACACACTGGAGTACATCTCCTATCTCCTCCCAAACAATATACATATGCAATGTATTTAAACACTTCATCGTATACAATGATCAATTAATGAACATATTCAATGTGTTATTCCAAACGTCATATTCAATGACATATTCCAATTGATTAGTTTCAGTTTACCTAATCATCACGCAACTCTACAACAATCATGACTATCCTCCACCGATAGCCTAAAACAGTTATTTCTAAACAGATAGTTAAATTTATCAAACAAATAAATTAACACATTTTTCATAGGTAAGCGATTTTCAATCCAACTATACCAATTAATTACATTTCTCCCTAATTTCATCATTCTCATCTCAATCATGTATTCCCATAGTCAATTTCATTATTTTAACAAATAATTCATTTAATCCCAATTAGGGCATTTTTCTCTTTTTCTCCAATATCAACCCTAAGGCCCAATTTCATCATTTATACACACATAATTCCATTTCAAGACCTCACATTAACAAAGGGACCCAAAACTAAGAAACCCCTCTTTTAAACATTTTAAATTCCAAACCCTAACTTCCCAAAATCTCCGAATCCCACCATTTATATAAAATGACTAACATTTATGTTAAAACTCATAAGAAGGAGTAGTTTATCCCTACCTCAAATGGAGAGACTCAAAGGAGTAAAAGGATAAAACTCAAGATGCTCCAAATCAACACTTTTTCGGATCAAAACGTAGCCCACGTAAAGCTCAATCTTTTTAACAAAGGGAGTAGAGTAGAAACCCTCTAGATCAAGTGTATTGGTAGAGAGAAGGAGTATGTAGAGAGAGAGAGAGAGTCGGATCTAGGGTTTGAAGATAAAAAGAAATCAAAAAGTGAAGAAGAGGATTGCTACTGCGATTTGATATATACAAGGCTCGCTCGAGTGAAGAAGTGGTCGCTCGAGTGACCAGACACAAAAGAACCTCGCTCGAAGTGCGAGAAGCATCGCTCGAGCAAACAATGCGAAGCTTCAGGTCTGCAACCCAGAAGCACGCTCGAGTGCAAGAGTGCTTGCTTGAGCGAAGGAGCACAAAACATAGAGCTCACTCTCTCGAGCGGAGAATACCAACCTTCAGGTCCAAACAAAATGCAGACGCACGCTCGAGCGCAAGAGTGCTCGCTCGAGCCAATAGACACATCAAAGAAAGCTCACTCGAGCACAAGAACCTTCGCTCGAGCGAAGAAACAAAAACCCAAGGCTTGCTCGAGCGCGAAAAGCCTCGCTTGAGCGAAGATGCCAAATTCTGGACAACAACCACTTGTTCCAACACCCAACCAACCTGTTCCAAACTTACCCAACACATCCCAAAACTCAAATACAAGGAATGAAAGGATGAAAACAAGATATAGACAACAACCAACAACAACAGAACCTAAGTTCGGAACACAATATATGATAGGAAAACCGGGATCGCTATAACCTCCCCCCCTTAAAGAATTTCGTCCCCGAAATTTATACAAGTTTCAAAATCAACTTTATTCAATTTTCAACATGATTAAAGCACCACATTCACCAACATGATCCACTACCGATCATTCCATCTCTTTTCAAGAGAACAATATATAATATAACTCAACATGCATTATCAACATGCACTTTTTGAATTTCTACTAATTTTCCAATAAATCACACCCGTATCACTTTCCTTCCTCTTTCCGTTTCTTCTCTCTCTCTCTCTCTCTCTCTCTCGTAGAACAAATAAAACCTAGATGGCACACCCTCTACGCCGCCGCCTCTTCCCGGACACCCTCCGTCTTCATCACCGGTGCTGCAACCCTTCGTAACCTTTCCTTATTCCTCACGATTGTCGAACACATTGACTTGAAGAAGAACTGAAGATTTAGTAAGGTTTTGAAGCTAGAGTCTTTTTTTTTTTTTTTTGAAACCCTAACCATTCTTAAATTGTTGTAGTATTCGAAAATCGAAATATGAAAATATTTGATTCCTCTATGTTATATTTTCAAATTGATTTTATGTTTGTTTTAGTTGAAAGCATACTTATATTAGTTCTTTCATTTCTTCTAAGTCTTGTGTAAGCAAATTATTTTAAGTGGGAATTAATTTTTTCAAAATTTTTGTTTTGAAGAATTTTCTTAGTTTATAATTGTTCTAGGACATGTCTCTGATGTACTCTTCCATTTATCCCTGTGGATTTCTTAATCTTATTCAGTGTAATAGTTATGTTTTCATCAACATCTGGAAAGGATTTTGTAGAGTGATATTGCAAATTTACCTAATCCTAATGATATAGGCTAAGTCTATTTGCTTGATGTTGATTTGTATATTCTGAAACATAGCCATAATTTATTCCTTTTTTGCCTTCATTTTTTTTTTCTTCATAGGCTTGAAATGGCTGGTTATATGTGTGCATTTAGAGCAGTAGTGGCTGCATGAATGACTGTTCTTTCCATGGGTCAAATTTTTGAATTTTGACTGTAGTTTTAACTTCAAGTCAAACAACTTGAATTGCTATGAAATTTAATGCAAAGTTTGAACCAAAACTATACTTATTGGTGTTGGCTTGGTAGTTGAGGTGGATTGTCCTCAGAAAATGCAGCAGATTGTCGTTTAGGTATGTCAACTTGTTGAAAAACTCTGTTTGCATATGAGAATAGGACCCATTCTTTATCTGATTTGAAGGAACATTTAGAGATTTATATATAACATATTCACATGTACAGGCTTTGCTTTTAATCTGATTTTTGTTTTTACCTTTTGTAAATTTGATTTTACAGATTATTATTATAGTTGTTATTGTTATTAGGTTTTAGTTAAAAGTTTTGATGTTTGAGGATTTGAGAAACTATTAGCTCATCTTTGAGAAAACATTATTATTATTATTATTATTATTATTATTATTATTATTATTATTAGGTTCAGTATTTGTTATATTCACAAACTCTATCACTAATTTATAACCATTTCTCTGATTTTTGTTATTCAGTTTTCGCCATCAATTTCATGGACATTGCCATAGCAATTGCCAACTATCAAAGAGGAAGCTAACATGTAATTAATGCTTCTTCTTTTTTTTTTTCTTTTCCCTTTTTTTAGTGTATTATGAAGTAACAATTATTGTGGTTGTTTGTATAGGTAGTGAGCATTTTCCCCTATTTATTCTATTTTCTTTTTCATTTTTTTTAAAATATAAATATGTTCCTATTCCCAACAGACACCGTGTTTCCATGAGTCTTATGGATGTAAATCTACAATGTAACGCCCTCAAAAAATACATAAAACCCATCATTCTTGACATGCAAAAACATAAGAGAAGTAAACATCTTTCTATTTATCAGAGTAGTTCTTACAAAAGTATTACATGTTGACAACAAAAGTAAACGCCCTATGGGCTTAAAACTTTCCAAGCCAACACTTGGTTACAAGAAATGAGTACTAACTCATATACATATTAAGCCCTTAGCTTGAATTTACATGTAATACATCAAAAGAAAGTAAAACAGCAAAAGTCCGTCTACCTCTAGCCTCCCAAGCTATGTCCTTGGAGGTGGCATGCTACCTGTACCTGAAAATGATGTCCTATATAGGGTGAGCCACAGCCCAGTAGAAATATACTAAGCCAACTATAAACAATTACTAAAATAACAGCATTCGATAGATGGTCCGCACTTATATTCCCACTTATAACACATTACAGTTTCATGACATTCAAGTCCATGTTACATTTCATTTCCCACTTCTTTTTCAACTTTGAGTTTGAAAACAAGGCTCAGAACCTAGCCAAATAACTTAATGAGATTATGACTTATCTTTAAAACACTTTTGAAATTCATGATGGATACACATTTTGGTGTTGTATCAATAACACATAACCCACTTCCATTCTTCACAATTGATAACGATATACATTTTAGTGCTATATCAAATCAATTCAAACACTTCTATAATCCACACTTGATACATATTGTAGTGCTGTATTAATGTCAAACAAAATCTGGTTTAGAGGTTCATCCCCTATCTTCCCCTAAACCGTGGAGTACATCCCCTATCTCCTCCCACACACACAATGTATATAAACATAGATCATATACATAATCAACCAATACATAAAGTTAATGTATTATTCCAACCGCTATGTTTAATAGCATACTCAATCGATTAGTTTTAGTTTGCCTAATCATCATGCATTGTCTACAACAATCAAGACTATCCTCCACCGATAGCCCAAAGTAGTTATTTCTAAACAGAAAATAAATGCACCAAATGGGTAGATATCAACATTTCAACTAGGTGAGTGATAAATGATCCAACTACACCCTTCAATCTCATATATTCCCAATTTCAACATTCTCAATTCAATTTCTCATTTCTCAAAATTAATTTTTACAAATTAATTTATCAATGTAATTAGGGCATTTCCCATAATTAACCAAACAACCCTAAGGTTCCATTTTTCTTGGTAGTTCAACATAAATTCTCATTTCCCCATGTCAAACATGCATATAGGTTTATATATATAAAATCCCCCATCTTTTGTAAAATTACACAATGGCCCAAACTTTCTCAAAATTACCCAACAACCCCCAACATACCAAAATGCTAAAATTCAAAGACAAAGCTCATAAGAAGGAGTAGGATATCCCTATCTCAAAGTTTGAGCTCAAACGGAGATGAAGACCAAAAACCAACGTGCTCCAAATCCCAAGTTTTTCAGATTAAATCAAAGCCCTCAACCCACTCTATCTTTTTAGCAAAGGACTTAGGTTAGGAACTCACTAGAAGGAGATAAAATCTTAGAGAGAGAGGAAGCTCGAATCTAGGGTTTACAAAACAAAAGAAAAGGAAAAAGTGAAGTTCTTCTCGCTGCTATCTGCTGATATAACACAGGCTCGCTCGAGCGAAGACTTGGTCACTCGAGCGACCAGACACAAAGAAATCTCGCTCGCGCGTAAAAAGCCTCGCTCGAGCCAATAATTTAAAGCTTCAGGTCTGCAACTCAGAAGCACGCTCGAGCGAAGGAACTCAAAACATGCACCTCGCTCGCTCGCTCGAGCGAAGGAAATCTCGCTCGAGCCAAGAAACACAGCTTTCAGGTCAAAAAGAGACGTAGACGCATGCTCGAGCGCAAGACTTCTCGCTCGAGCCACTAGACACAAAACTCAACTCTCGCTCGAGCTAAGGAACCCTGGCTCGAGCGAAGGATCTAAAACACAGAGCTCGCTCGAGCGAAGGACCAAAATTCTGGGCAGCAACCATTTGCTCCCAATCACACCCAACCTGAAACAAACCTGCCCAACACATCCTATAACTCAAATACAAAGTATGAGAGGACGTAAACAAGATATAAACAACTGCTAACATCCACGGAACCAAGTCTGGATCACTGTACGACAAGAGGTAAAACCCGGTATCGCTATACAGAAACTTTGAAGTTATTACTGTCTTTACTAAATGAGTTTCTATAGTCTAAATGGTTTTTAAACTTTAAAATGGGTTTAAAATATGCAAGTGTTCTCTAGCCTCTAGATATTTATACTATAGTCTAAATAAATTTCAAGTTTTTCTTTTCCAGATTTTTTAATTATGTAATGCCACTTATAATATCTATGAAATTCATGTGTTTGTACTGAATGCTCATTTGAACATGGTCTTCTTCTTTGTAGTTTTGCACTTTAGATGTTTATTTATTTACTTCTTTGAACTACAATGTAATGGCTTTGATTTTCTTACATGTGTTTTTATTTAACTTCATTTTTTCTACAATAACCAAGGGTTTGAGTTTATAATGTCTTAGTGAAAGAAACACACTGTTTGCACTTTGATCAACTCTCACAGCACATCAAACTGGGTTTGAACTTCATTAAACACACACTCATTGGTTATTGCTTCGATGCTTTGTATAAGCATTTTCTGTTCTTCTTTTTTTTTTCCTGACAGTTGCAAGGTCACAAATTAGAATGTCTTGTTCTCGTCTAATTTCAATTTTGGTTATTATTGTGGATTTTTATCTTGTGGTATTTTCTTTTTTATTGGTGTATTATTAGAGCAATGAGGGACAAAACAATGATGTCTCTAGATTCATTGTAATTTGCATTAGACCTTATTTTATCGTGTCTTCAATTCATTACTTTAGTCAAGTAGATTTATATCTTATTCACATCCTGGTGGTGAATAACTTCCTTCTCTTATCTTCTTCTTCTTCTTCTTCTTCTTCTTTTTCTTCTTCCCCCCCTCTCCCCTTTATTGTTTAACTTCTGGCCATAAATAAATGGGTTGCATAAACTGATGTTATGTAAATTTTCTTAAGTAACATAGCAAATGTATTTGTGGTTTTAAATACTTATTACATTACTATTACTTGTAGGTTGCAAATTCTTCAATAATGATACCAGGTGAGTTCTTGACAAAATTGTAAGTATGGATTTTGTTTAACATAATTGCTTAACGTTGTTCCAACCTTCTGACTTTTGATTATAAGTTTGTACATTCTCTGGGTCTTATGTGTTATCTGTTTTGCTAGTGTTATGCATAATGACTTTAAAAGTGATCCTTAACACACTTCAAGGAAAAAAAAATAGAAATAAATAATAATAATAATAATAAAATTCTTAATTTGTCTTATCCAATTGACCAAACTCTTTAACTCCAATCTGCCACGAAAAGAAGGAAAGAAAATAGTTAATCTGTTACAAAACAAAGAAAGAAAATAGTTGAACTCTTTAACTTCAAAGGGTCTTCCTATGGTTGTTCCATGGTTTTGGCCCCAATAACCTATTTTCGGGCCCAAGTGTTATAAAAATGCAAATTTCGACTTAGTTTTCAAATTCAGAATTTTGTGCATTATCTGTAAAAATTTACAACTTACATTGGTCCCTTCGGAGTTGTTCGTGAAGTTTTTTAGGCCTTCTTATGACTTCTTGTGGCTCTTTCACTGTTTTACCCCACAATGGCCCTATTTTTGAGCTTAAGTGTTGGAAAACATATATATTTTGTCCAAAATTTCAAACCAGAAATCCCATGCATACCATATATTATAATGAAAGACAAATTCCTACTAAATCTAGACCTATTCAAATGAATCATGAATTACTTGAAATGTGTAAGAAATAAATCAATGAACTATTAAAAAATAGAATCATTAGTCCTAGTAAATCACCATGGTCTTGTCCTGCTTTTTATGTTAACAAAAATGTTGAATTAGAAAGAGGTGTCCCTCGATTGATTATTAATTATAAACCATTAAATGCTGTTTTAGAATGGATCCAATATCCAATTCCTAATAAAAAAGATTTAATAAAAAGACTTAGTCAAGTTGTTATTTTTAGTAAATTTGATTTAAAAAGTGATTTTTGGCAAATTCAAATTCACCCCAAAGATAGATATAAAACTGCATTCACTACACCATTTGGACACTATGAATGGAATGATATGTCATTTGGATTAAAAAATGCTCCTAGTGAATTTCAAAATATCATGAATGACATATTTAACCAATTTAGTCATTTTTCAATTGTTTACATTGATGACATATTAATTTTTTCAAAATCAATTAGTAAACATTGGAAACATTTAACTGCATTCTTTTATACAATTAAAAGTCATGGTCTAGTTATCTCTGCTCCTAAAATAAAATTATTTCAGACTAAAGTTCGATTTTTAGGTTATGATATTCACCATAATACAATTTTACTTATTAGTCGTTCCATTGAGTTTGCGTCTAAATTTCCTGATGAAATTCTTGATAAAACCCAATTACAAAGGTTCTTAGGATCACTGAATTACATTGCTGAGTTTTACAAAGATCTTAGGAAAACTTGCCAACCTCTCTTTGATAGGTTAAAGGATAATCCTCCTCCTTGGTCTTCTGTTCATACTTCTATTGTTCAACAAGTCAAACAATATGTTAAGTCTCTTTCTTGTCTTGGAATTCCTACTGAGAATTCATTCAAAATTATTCAAACTGATGCTTCTGATATTGGTTATGGTGGCATTCTTCTTCAGAAAGTCACTCCTCAATCATCTGAACAAATTGTTCGTTATCATTCTGGTGTCTGGAATAAAGCACAATTAAATTATAGTACTATTAAAAAAGAAATTTTATCTACTGTTTTATGTATTCAAAAATTTCAAGATGATATTTTAAATCAAAATTTTTTACTTCGTGTTGATTGCAAATCTGCTAAATATGTTTTGGAAAAAAATGTTCAAAATCTTACTAGTAAGCAAATTTTTGCCCGCTGGCAATCTATTTTAAGTATTTTTGATTTTGATATTACCTATATACCTGGTTGTCAAAATTCCATTCCTGATTTTCTTACCCGGGAATTTTTATAAGGGGGGTAAGGGATGAGTGCTACTCCACATATTTCATACCTTAAATCACAAATTACCCATTACAAAACCCTGATACACCATGTTAACCACTGTATTTATCGTCTCAAATCAGCCAGAAAAACTACTAAAAGAGCCCAATACATCAATTACCATCAGATTCAAGCTCGTCGCCATTTACTTAATGATTACCTTAGTCATTTGAATTACTACTAGAATTAATTAGATCTTCTTTCTGGTTGTTAATTTCTAATCCTGTTTCCTTTCTATAGATGTCTCGCCCAAGGCCTCCTTCAAAGGCTTTGGTCCCATCCAATCAAATTACTCCTCCTCCATTGGAACTAGTAACCCAATACCACCCTATTGAAATGATTAACCATTACCAAGTTCTTGGTAACATTCCAAGACCTAATTACTTTTCTGCTTTGGCTACTGATCCATTTGCTTCTTCCAGCCAAGCAGTTTCAGTTACTCCATTCCCTGTTAACCCAATCAGGTCTGCTCGATCTGATTATGTTAAATCCACTTCCACTAATCTCTTTTTCAAAGAGCCTAGTCATCCTAAGAGTCAAACTGTTCATGATCTTGCTAAATCCTATTTTGGATCTGGATGCCATTTTGTTCTTACACATCCAGATAAAACTATTACCTTCTATAAAGATATCCTAATTCACCACCAATCAATTCTGATCAAACCCATTTATGATCGCACCTATTCTAGTAAAATTCTCTATCATTCACTCTATATTCACAACATTGTTTCCTTAGCTGAATGGGGTCTTCCTTATCAGCTTCATGAGTTACCTGGTCATTCTATTCCCTATAATTGCTATGATTACATTGATGCTTGGTTCAAGGTTTTCTTGTACCAAAATGATACTTTCAGCCACTCCTGGTTCATACAATTTGATCACAAATTCAAATCAGAATTACCTTCTTGGTTTTTGAGATGGTGGTCTCATTATGGCGTCATTTCAGATATCTTCCCTGATGTTCTGATTGAACAAATCAACTATTTTGCTACTGTTTTCCCATTAACCCCTCATCAAAGAACATTTCCAATATTGCTAATTTTTATATCTAAGTATAAAATCCCTTGGATATTCAAATGGCATTATGGGATTGTTGATAACATAATTATCCGTCAACACTCTGCTAAATGGTGGGACAAATTCAATGTGTCTCGCATTGTTGAAATTGTTCAAACTGAATTCCCATCTGATCAATTTGCTCCTACTCCTGCAATGGTTAAAGCCCAGCAGAACCCAACTGCTGTAATCAGTCAAGGAAGCCCCTCATCTAGTGGTTCCAAGCCCAAATCAAAATCTCAATCGACAAAACCCACTAATAAATCTAAGTTCAATACTGTTGCTGCTCAACTAGCCCAATCAAAGCCTAAATCAAAGTCCAAGGTGAAGGCTAAGCCCATTCCATCTCCTGCTCAGCCCAAAGTCAAATCCAAGATTAAGCCCAAGTCATCCAGAGATGAACTGCTCCAGTTAGCCCCCAAACTTGTGGATCAAGCTGAAGCCAAATCAACCTCCAGTTCAGAAAGTTCAGAAGAAGGTTCAAACAGTTCAAATTCTTCTGAAGGATCAACCACTCAAT
Organism: Camellia lanceoleosa; assembly: GCA_025200525.1. NCBI lineage: Eukaryota > Viridiplantae > Streptophyta > Magnoliopsida > Ericales > Theaceae > Camellia > Camellia lanceoleosa. The sequence goes on from CM045761.1 coordinate 152,948,015, forward strand.
TAAACCTATATGGACAGCCAGAGTTCCAAGATGCTCAGGATCCATATGCCTAATAAGCTCAATCAACATTCGATTCCATATAGATACAAATTAGTTTCAATCAAAACTCTTTTGAGAAAAGCTGCCAATTTGTATTTATATTGATTCCCTTAATCACATGTTCCACCGAAAGTGATGAATAGTAAAAGTTACTGTTCACTTTTACTATTCACTCAATCAACTTTTATTAAAGCTACTCAACTATTCAATCAATCAGCTGAAAGCAACCGACAGCCTGCTCTGCCCCATATGCTGCCAGCTGCCTTCGATCAATCAACCAATTCACATACTGCATAGTTAGGTTTAATTGTTATAAATTGTAATCAAATGTATTCATTCAGTATTCTTCGTTTTAGAAAAAACCTGAGAGTTCTGAGTGAAAATCAACACCTGTTGCTTGTAACCTAATTAAGATCGTTGCAGTTACAACGATTGTAAATTGTAAGTTATTTTTTGTATTTTAATTACAAAGTTTTATATTAAATGATTTTGGTTAATTAGTGCATTCCAATTCTGTCTGTCAATTTTAGTCATATTTGATTTCGTAATCCATCATCTTCATTATGCTTGCTGCTTCTGCGTTTATGGTATCAGAGCCAAGTTATGTTATTATCTACTACTTACTGTCTTGTTAATTCTGATTAATCATTCTCCTTTCTTGTTTAATTACTCTGTTGTCAGTCATCTTAATCTGTCGAAAATTCTATCTGTGTCTTTCCACCTAGCTAAGTCACTCACTTTCGTCCCTGTCCTGAGTAAGTCCTTGGAGTTAGGTAGTGTTGGACTTAAGGGTCTTTCGAATAGGGTATGTATGGATGCGGGTATGTGAAAACATGATAAATTTAGACAATGTATTAAGATTCCTGTAGTACAGAATAATTAATAAAAAAATGAGTCGATTATTTAGAAGTAATTCGTCAGTTAGTTCTAGATCAACTACTTTGCCCTCAATACCTAATCAAAGATTAGTAATTAATGAAGAAGATGTTGAAATACAAAATGATAAAATTGATTTAAATTGGAATATACCAAAATTATCAATAAAAGAAATTTATAAAACTACTTTCATACAGGATACTTTTCATATTAATTTGCATGTTAAAACTATTGAACAAATTTATGATTTAGAAAAACCCAGGGAAACCTGCCAATTATTCAATGCTAGGCTTATTAAAAGACATTTAAAAACTGGTAACAATTTTATTCATTTAGGATTAATTCAAGTCGGTGTTAAACCATTAACTATGCAAGGTAAAAATACCTCTGTTTTGTTATGTTTACGAGATGCTCGTTTTTTTTTATTACAATGATAGTTTAATGGGAATGATGGAAACTAGTCTTCATAAAGGTCCAGTACATTTTAATTGTTTTCTTGATTTTACACTTAGTTTACGTGATCCATATATTTTAGATGCATTAACTTTAAACATTCAATTAAACGGTTCATTTACTAATATGAAAGAAAAAGTTCATAATATTGCTTTAATTTATCGTGTTCATTATAAATGCATGAAAACTAATTTAAATGTTCAAGCTCTGCATAAATCTGCAAAGGATAAAACTCTGCTAATTCAAAGTAGTAGTACTGATTCACATATTAATGTTCCTCAAATGATTGAATGGAAAAATGTTAATCTCCCTGATCAATGGATAACTGTTAATGAAAATTATAAACTTAATCCACAACAATCTTCAATTCAAGATATTCAAGATATTCAACAATATACTGATAGTTCAATTCGTATTAAATTCAATCGAAGTCAATCTTCTAGACATAGTACATCTAGTGTCCCCACTGATGTTGAAACTGAAGATGAAATATTTAATACTCCTCTGTTTCGGAGAAATAGCCAATTACATCTTGGTCAAACTAGTCAAACTTCCCATAATAAATTAAAAGGAATTGATAATTCTACAACCTCTCAAATTAGTAAACCTGTTTACTCTACTCACACACATTTACCTGAAGAAGATATTGCTTCTAATAATTCTCCAACCCAAACTGATTTTGAAGAATTTATACCTCTAGTAAATCCTCAATTAATGACAATCAAAAAAGATTTTACTCATGATTTAGATAAATTACTTATTGACTTTAGATCCAAAGAAAATAGGACTAAAAGATATGCTTATCGTGATAAATATGATTCTGCTCAACAATCCAGAATAACTAGAAAATGGTATGATTTTATGATTGAATATGGATTTGAATTATCTTTCTTTGAATATATGGAAAAATATTATAAAAAACTTAACACAATCACAAAACACAAATGGAAGACTTCTCCCAATACTTCTGTCAGTTCTAATCATCCTCCATTGGCAAATATAATAATTGATCATCAAGGTTCTGAAGTTCCAGCCTCTCCTTTTAAATTACCTGGCTCCTACCCTGAAATTAAAAAAGTCATTGAACAAAATAATTATACCAATCAATGCTTAAAAACAATTGGTAAACAATTAGATAAACTAGAAACCAATTTAGATGAACAATCGGCAAAATCTACTAAATCCTTAGATCAACGTTTGCTTAATCTTCCTAGTCATCGTTCCAAACGAACCAGCTTAGTTACTAATGATCAATCTACTGTTAAAGGTATAGAACAATTATTCACTAAATTATCCACTGCTTACACAGCCTCTCCCTCTAAGGATAAATGTCTTACTGTTTCAAACCAACAACCAATTATAGATACTGTTTTTAATAAATCTAAAATTGATACTACTGATAATGAAATAAACCAATTAGCTCAACAATTTCAATCCTCTACTCTTAATAAACTTCATTATCCAAAAGTTAACCCTCAAACTACCAAAAACTGGTATTCTCGACCTACTCCACCTGATCTCCAATATGAAGAAACTAATCTCAATAATCAATTTTCTGTATCTGCCAAAAGATTGTATGAATGGAATATCGATGGTCTTAGTGAAGATCAAATCGTTCAAAAATTAAATCATTTATCTATGGTCTCAAATAGTTACCTTTCTAATTATCCTCAATACTCTCAACCTGAAATTGTTTCCTTAATCACCTTTGGTTTTACTGGTATGTTCAAATCATGGTGGGAAAAATATCTTACTGAAGATCAACGAGAATCCATAATTCATGCTCATCAAAAAGATGAAAATGATTTACCTATTTTTGATGAAACTATTGGCTATTACCACCCTGATGGAATAAATCAATTAACCTATACAATTGTTAGACATTTCATAGGTACCCCTACTAATATATATTCTCGCATACATGATCAACTTAGTAATCTTACTTGTCCAATCTTAAGTGATTTTAGATGGTATAAAGATGTTTTTACCTCTAGAGTTATGTTAAGAGAAGACTGAACTAAATCATTTTGGAAAGAAAAATTTATTAATGGATTACCTAGTCTTTTTTCTCACAAAATTAGAAATGTTCTTAGTCAACCTAATGGTGTTATTGAATATGATAATTTAACTTACGGTGATCTTATTAGCACAATTCAAAAAGAAGGATTAAAAACGTGCATTGATCTTAAACTTAGTAAAAAAACTCATAAAGATAAACATAAGGCTAAATATGAATTAGGAAATTTCTGTGAATAATATGGTTTACCTCCTATTGCACCCTCTCGTAGGAAATCACATAAATACTCCAAACACAAATCATCATATAAATATTCTCATAAATACAAAAAAACTATTCACCTTCCAAATCAAATTATAAATTCTATACTAAACCTAAGAAGAAATACTATAAGAAATCTAATCATCCAAAATCTAAATCCAATAAAGATATTACATGTTATAATTGTGGCCAAAAATGTCATTATTCTAATAAATGTAAAGAGAAACAAAAATTAAAAGAGAAGGCTAATCAACTTCAAATTGATGATAACTCCAAAAATCAATTGTACGGAATCTTTCAATTAAATCAATCTATTAGCAACTCCTCTTCTGATCAACCAAATACTTCATCTGATTATCATTCACCTAGTGAAGATTCTGATAATAATATTGAATTAGGATGCAATGATGTTTGCTGCAAATCAGTTAAACAAATTACTATTCTTACTAAAACCAATCAAGAAGAATCTGCTCTTATTGAATTAATTAGTAAATTAGATAATCCACTATTAAAACAAAAATATTTTCTTTATTATTACATTCTGAAAATAAACCTAAGTATGATAAACCCATAATTAGTTTATCTAAGACTTTAGAAAGATTTAAAAATAAACAAAAGGAAGTTACACTCCAAGATTTACAACAAGAAATCAATCAGATTAAACAAACAATTAAAGAATTACAAACCAAAGATAGAAAGTTAGAAGATGAAATTATCACATTAAAACTTAATAAAAATTTAGATAATTTTCAAGAAAACCATAATGAATCTGCACATGATTCTGATCCCACTAATCCCGAAAGTTTATTCTTTGATAATCTCTCACACCAATTCCAATCACATGATCTTGAAAATAAACGATTAAATCTAATCAACAAAATTTATATTCAAAAATTGTATTCTAAAATTAAAATAATTGTCAATGATTTTGAATTAGAATTAATTGTTTTAATTGATACTGGTGCTGATTTAAACTGTATACAAGAAGGTTTACTCCCTACTAAATATTATGAAAAATGTCATGAGAAACTAACCTCTGCTAATGGTAGTAAAATGCATATTAAATATAAATTACCTAAAGTACATGTTTGTCAAGATAATGTATGTTTTAAAACTTCATTTGTTTTAGTCAAAAAAATGACTGATAAAATTATTTTAGGTACACCATATATATATATATATCTATTATATCCATTTACTACATCTAGTATAGGAATAACAACTCATGTTTTAGGTCAACCTGTTACATTTAAATTTTTATCTCCTCCGGAAATGTTAGAATTAAATCAATTAAAAGATTTTTCTATTTCTTATACTATTAATAGATTAACTCGCCAATTAAATTTTCCTAAAGAAGAAATTCATTACAAAGGATTGATCAACAATTAACTGATCCAGTTATTATTTCTCAAATTAATGATTTCAAATTAAAATTAGAATTAACTGTTTGTTCCACTTTACCTACTGCATTTTGGCATAGGAAAACAAGGAAAGAAAATAGTTAATATCTTACTAAACAAAGAAAGAAAATAGTTGAACTCTTTAACTTCAAAGGGTCTTCCTATGGTTGTTCCATGGTTTTGGCCCCAATAACCTATTTTCGGGCCCAAGGGTTATAAAAATGCAAATTTCCACTTAGTTTTAATAATAATAATAATAATAATAATAATAATAATAATAATAATAATAATAATAATAATAATAATAATAATGATAATAATAAAAGAGAAGGAATAAGAGAATACTAGGTCGAAATTTGTAATTTTCTAACACTTGAGCTCGAAAAAAATGTCGTTGGGGGGCAAAACCATGAAATAGCCATGGGAAGGCCCAAAAAACTTCATGAACACCTCGAAAGGGACCAATTTCAGTTGTTAAAACTTATGGTTTATGCATGGGATTTATGGTTTGAAATTTTGGGCAAAATATATATGTTTTCCAACACTTAAGCTCAAAAATAGGGCCATTGTGGGGTAAAACTGTGAAAAAGCCACAAGAAGTCATAAGAAGGCCTGAAAAACTTCACGAACAACTCCGGAGGGACCAATGTAAGTTGTAAATTTTTACAGATAATGCACAAAATTCCGAATTTGAAAACTAAGTTGAAATTTGCATTTTTATAACACTTGGGCCCGAAAATAGGTTATTGGGGCCAAAACCATGGAACAACCATAGGAAGACCCTTTGAAGTTAAAGAGTTCAACTATTTTCTTTCTTTGTTTGGTAAGATATTAACTAATTTCTTTCCTTGTTTTCGTGGCAGATTGGAGTTAAAGAGTTTGGTCAATTGGATGAGACATGTATTTTGACTGTGTTGTCACAACTTATAATTTTACTAAATTTGTTTGTTTTTTTTTTTTTTTTGGGTATGTTGTGATGATTGCTTGAAGTGGAGGCGTATACCAGCCAATCTTGTAGATTCCATGGAATAAACAAACTGCAGATGGTATGCTGCCATGCTTATCGCACTTCCATATTGCAAATAGGCTATTATATAAAGGTTGTCATATATATTATCTGGGTTTAGGTTTCTTGCCAATTTGCTCTAGTTGACTATTGTTTTATAAGTTTATGTAAAATTCATGAGTAGGAACTTTTCTCTTCTTTTCATTATCCTATGAATAGAGAGCCTCAGTAAGTTGCATCTGCCCTACCATACCTAGGCCATGATACGCCACCATGCTTTATGGGTTCTGCTAAGAATCTTGTGAACATTTTTAAAATTGCAAAGTTCGTTTTATATTTTATAGCCGAGGTGATTTGAGAAATCTTACCTCTATGTACCCAACCTTTGCCCCATTTCAAACTTCCCTAGATTATGCGACTATGTGAAGTATAATACTTCAGCAAATTAATGATGTCTTAGAAACGTAGCCAAAGTGAATTGAAGCCCAGGAATTGTAGATTTATTTGTTAGATTAGAAAAGTAAAGTCATACATTTGAAAAATGGATACATTTGAATTATGATATGGAATTTATTGTTTATTATGTACTCATATGTGTATGATACTTGCAAATATACAAGCAGTTGCATACTTCTAGTTTTTATTTTATTTTGTTTTATTTTGGTTCATCTGCAAGTTGATAGCTCTGATTTGTTAAACTGTATTAACATTATATTTATCTCTTCTGGTCCCACCAAGTCAATATACCACTTATCAAGAATTTTCTATTTTTCCTTATCTATCCAGCTAATGTATCTGTGATGATGTTACATTTTCAAGTCTAGTTCATTAATTCAAACTCTAATCAATCTTATGAACTTTTTAGATCTTTTTTTCTTCCAATTTTTGTTTTCTTTAATTTTGAACAAAGAGTAAGTTTATTCCTATACTTCTAGCGGCCTAATTTGTGTTCTCATTATTCATGTTAGAAATTGCTTGGAGAGATGCAAATTATAGTCAAAGAAGCCAGAACATTCAAGAACTTTGAGTTCTCCTTAAGTTTTTTCATTTTTTTAATGAGATTTTTATTGTGTAATCACAGTATGAAACCTTTTATTTCTTAACTTTCTTTGTATATATTTTTTCAACATTAGACTTTATTTATGAAATATATAAGGCTATTAACTATTCATATGTGCTCAATGTTGTGATTCAAAGGAAATTTTTGTACAAGTAATATTCATTATATTTTCGATGTTAGTTCTATTCAGAGTTTAATCACGGTTGATATATTATGATTGATAGTCACATTTTGTGGTCAAACCTTTTTTTTTATTGCACGCACTAATCGTGATAAGAAATGCATATAACTATGATCGTATTTCATTATTAATCATGGATTATTTAAATTCAATTTCAGGTTTTATTAATTATTAATCACACTTGAAATTTATGATCTAAATATTTATTATCATGGTCAAAACACGTGATAGAATTATCTTTTAATGACAGTCAAAAAGTGTGATCGAAAATAATCCTTAATAATCACACACTTAAAAAATCACGCTTAAAAACTCGTGATTAAATACCATAAATCACACTTAAAATTCGTGATTTGTAATAGTATTAACTCTCATTGTGAAAGCAAACTCTACCAAAGAAACAAATATAGAAAAGAAAACAAAGAAGGAAGAGAGAGCAAAAGGAAAAAGAAATAAACGAGAAACCTGGTTATGCTCTGTTTTCGAGTGCATGTTAATTTGAATTATCATGACACATATATGCAATTGCAGATGTGCATTATAACAACTGCTACTTCATTGGTTTGTTGCAGTTCAAATGAGTTGGTTATGCCTTCTTATTTTCATTTTTACTTTGGAATATTTAGTTAGGTTATAATTTCTACTTATGCAATAGAACTAGGTTACATAAGTAGAAGAAAAAAAAATGATTATTCTGAAATGGTGAGTGTGCGTTTTTAGATGCTACTTATAGATTATTAACAGCTTAGAAAAAATTGCAAAAATACTCTAAATCACATGGCTCATAAGGAGATCTGTTCAATTGAATTGTTGAGTCACTTCTGAATCAATTGATCACTTTGGTTCACTTAAGCATACAAAACATTTAAAGGAAAGGAAAAGCAAAGAATTTAATGAGGCTACAAATTACAACATTGTAGCCAAACATATCATAGGGATAAAAGGCTACGTAACCAAGTAGCCTTCTCTTCATCTTATTCACACCCGTCCTTTGGAACAAGTTTTTATTTACTAACAGTATTTCAATGTGTTTCCAACTTTGAACACAGAAAATGGCAGAGAAATAGATAACAAAGAGAACGGAAATCAAAATTTCAAAGTAAAAATGGAAAAACAAAAACACAAAACAATAAAGGGAAGAGGAGAATGCTCAGGAGGTTGAACATTTGACATCAAAGAGTTGTCCTAATGAAATCAAGTGAAATGAAATCTGTAGAGGTGGTCTCTGTTTTGTTAGAGCCACAGAAATTTGTCACATTGTTGGTCGGCACTATGGACTCGTGTGTAAACATGCCAATGCTAGCTTCGCAACAAGGACCACTTCTTCTTCCACATGATTCCCAGGAGATGAGAGGCGCGTATCCAATATATCTTTCAACAATGCACCATAAACAGTGGGTGGTGATGAGGAAAGAGATGAGATGAGATCGCCCGGATGCTTCCCCATTAAAACTTTTAGTATTAAAACTCCAAAGCTATAAACGTCCAACTTCTCATTCTCTTCCATAGTGTAAGCAAGTTCTGATATAAAAACAGACCAAAGAACATAGAGGGATAATGGAAAAAAAGAAAAAGAAAAGACAGTTTGTTCATGGAAAATTAAGAAGAATAGTAGAAAAGGCTTTGCATGCCAATTTAGAGAAAAATTATGCCATAAAAGATGGTAAATAAAAAAAAAATTTGCTTGTTGATTTGAGGAAAAGTCATGCCATACCTGGAGCTGCGTATCCAAAGGTTCCTACAAACAAAGTCCAATTAGATGATTGAGGCTTTATAAGTCTAGCAGTGCCAAAATCAGAGATATGAGCCACGTATCTTGAATCTAGTAGAACATTCTTGCTTGATATATTGCAATGGATGACCAAAGACGAACAATCATGGTGCAAGTATGACAAAGCATCTGCCAAACCTTTAATAACATTCAACCTCTTCCTCCACTCAAAATCTAATGCTTCTTTGTCATTGCTCAATATCTTTCCTAAGCTTCCTCCTTCCATGAACACGTAAACTAGAAATGAGTGTCGTCGATGCAAACAAAAACCATAAAGCTTTATGACATTACGATGCCGTGTCTCTGGCAATGCATGAATCTCACTTGTAAAACTCCTTAGGTTATCCAACTCACCAACTTGTGAAGAGTGAAGTTTCTTCACAGCAACAACCTGACCACTTGGCAACTTGGCTTTATAAACAGTGCTATATCCTCCCATACCGATGCAATGTTTGGCATTAAAGTCTTATGTAGCTTCAATGATGTTTTCGTATGCCATTTTTCCATCATAGCTCCATATTGCAAACAAATTTTCAATATTTTCTCTTTTAGGCTCATTTTCTTTGTTTCCCACTCTTTTTCGAAGAACTAGAAAACTCCCAACAACCACAAGTAATAAAATGCCTAAAACAAGAACTAAGACCATAATCAAAACTTTGTTATGTTTTTTCTCTTTAGCCCAATTGCTTATTTTTTGTGAGCATGGCATCAAATCAGTCTTATTTCCATACAAACCATCATTACCTGCATATGCCTCAAATGGAGCATCTTGAAAGGCTTTGGTGTTGGGCAAAGGACCCTCCAAGTGATTATAAGATATATCAATAGATGTCAAACTTGATCTCCCATTAAAAGAGGATGAAATGGAACCAGACAGCTTATTGTGGGATAGATTTAATGTCTCTAAGCTTTGCAATTCCCCAATCTGTTATGGAATCTCACCTTTAAACAAATTGTTTCCAAGGTCAAGACACCGAAGAAACTGTAATGTGCCTATTTTAGAAGAAGTATCCTCCCTGTGTAGATTTTTGCTCAAATTCAAGTTCCATAGTTTCACAAGCTCTCCTAGTTGGACTAGAACTGATCCACTTAGATTGTTTTCCACCAAGTATAGATCTTCCAAATTAGATAGCCTGCCAAATTCTATTGGAATGTTGCCTGAAAGTTTGTTACCACTCAGAGAAATACTAAACAATAAGGCCAACTTTCCTTAAACTCTTCGGGATCTCTCCATCTAGATGATTTGAAGAGAGGTCAAGTAGTTGCAACTGACTTGCACCTCCAAACTCAAGTGGTATATTTCCAGAGATTTTATTGTTGGAGAAGTTTATACTAGTCAAATTATGGCACTGCCCCAATTTTTTTAGAAAGTTCACCATAGAAGTTACTATAACTCAGATCGATATATTCCAAGTTTTGGAGTACCCCAAAAATTTCAGATATATTTCTAGTGAGTTGGTTTTTGATCAAGCCTAACTCGACGTAATTGACTGCAATTTCCCAATAATTTTGGAATGTCACCTATTAAGTAGTTGTCTGATGCACGTAGTCTGATAAGTGATCCTCCAAGGTAGATACTCGGTAGTATATGACCAGTGAGCATGTTAAAGCCTATATCAAAGATTTACAAATGCATAAGATTGTCCATTTCTGAAGGAATGGAGCCTATCAGTTTGTTCTCATGCAAATTCAAATAAGTTAGGGAGTTTAGTTTTCCTAACTCAAGAGGTATTGAACCTGTGATATTGTTTGTTTGCAAATCCAGTTCAATTAGAGACCTTAGCATTCCAACTTCTTGAGGAATGGATCCAAAAAGGTGGTTTCCAAAAAGGTGTAAAATGGTCAAGTTGGCCAAGTTCCCTATAGAAATAGGGATTGGGATTGTACCTATGAGATTGTTTGTTGACAAAACAAGTTCAATTAGAGACCTTAGCATTCCAACATCTTGGGGAACAGATCTAGAAAGTTGGTTTTTATAGAGGTATAGAATGGTCAAGTTGGCCAAGTTCCCTATAGAAGCAGGTATTGAACATGTGAGATTGTTTGTTTGCAAATCAAGTTCAATTAGAGACCTTAGCATTCCAACTTCTTGGGGGATGGATCCAGAAAGAGGGTTTTCAAAAAGGGATAAAATGGTCAAGTTGGTCAAGTTCCCCATAAAAGCAGGGATTGAACCTGTGAGATTGTTTGTTGATAGCTGGAGATTGATGAGTGACCTTAGCATTCCAACTTCTTGAGGGATGGGTCCAGAAAGTTGGTTTTCATAAAGGTATAGAATGGTCAAGTTGGTCAAGTTCACTATAGAAGAAGGGATTGAACCTGTGAGATTGTTTACATACTAAGGAAGTTCAATGAGAGACCTTAGCATTCCAACTTCTTAAGGAATGGATCCAGAAAGTTGGTTTTCATAAAGGTATAGATTGGTCAAGTTCCCTATAGAAGCAAGATTGAACCTGTGAGATTGTTTTTTAATAGTTGGAGAATGATGAGTGACCTTATCATTCCAACTTCTTGAGGGATGGATCCAGAAAGTTGGTTTTCATAAAGGTATAGACGGATCAAGTTGGCCAAGTTCCCTATCGAAGTAGGGATTGAATCTGTGAGATTGTTTCTTGACAAATCAAATTCAATGAGAGACCTTAACATTCCAACTTGATGAGGGATGGATCCAGAAAGTTGATTATCATAAAGAGACAAAATTGTGAGAGAACAGAGTATTCCTATTTCTAATGGAATTTTTCCTATAAGATAATTGCTGGACAAGTCAAGGTAGGTGAGTGTTACAAGGCTGCCAATCTTTGAGGGGATAGTTCCGTAGATTGAGTTGTTATGAAGTTTAAGGCTAAGGAGTTGAGGGAAGGAAGAGAAGTTAAGATTGGAAAGTGTACCTCTCAAGCCATTACTCTCAAGGTCTATATGGGTGACTCTGTCAGCATTATTACAATGGATTCCAACCCAATTGCAATGATTGCTTCCAGCCCACGAGAACAAGAGAGATTGGCTCTGGTTGTCAGGGCTAGCTTTCCACGTCAAGAGAGCCACAGCTTCAGCTCATTCTTCTACAACTTTAGTAGTTGCAGAAGCCACATAAGTAACGGAATTAAAAGAAGAGACCAAATCAAGGATCATGAGAAAGACAAACAGGACATGGAATGGAACAAACTGGTTGGAAAGCGTCTCTGCTAAGGCTGTCATTGTTGGTTTGTAACTACAAGCAATGAGGAACAGTTGTTTGGATGGAGGGACGAAAGGCATTAAGAGCATCCTCATCAAACTAGCTTTAATTGTTTTTTAGCTAATAAACTTCAAAAATCAAACTCGCTTGCAGCTTGTCAAAATTTACAATGGCTACAGTAACTCGTTAGAGTGTCCACACCAATCTCTTTAAATTATTAGTTAAATTATAACTACAAAAGCCATTTTTCTATTTTAACTAATCACCACACTGCATCAAACTTTCTATTCTAACTCAATCTTATGAAAATATTTGTTATTCTTTTTTTAATTAAATTGATGAGCTGCCAGCTAAACAATTCTTATGTTCCTTTGTAAAAGGTTTAAAAAAAAAAAAAAAGACCTATTGACGAGTTTTGGCCACTCTTCTGCAATTTTAGTGCCACTCCCACCATTAGGGTTGTGTAAAATATCATCCAATCCTTTAAAAGAGTATCGATCCGTATCAATCTACATTGCTCTTTTCGTTAACCACTAATTAAATTTTAAAATTTATAATCCGTCTTCGAAGCCGCTCTGTTCCGCCATAATTAATACATATATATTTTGTAATCTCTAATAAAATATCAAAGTAAAAATGAGTATGAGAGATATTTAAGATGTGAAATTTGTTACAAATTAGTAGTTATATATATATATATAAAGTATAGTTTGTAAAATTAGTTTGTGTTATATATATGAAAAATATTATGCAAATTAATATTATATATTATGCAAACGTTTGATAATTAGTTAGAATATTTTTTAATCTGCTAATTCGTCTAAAACCACTCAAATTGTAATTTATCAATCTGTCAATTTACTATTTAATTTATAATTTTTTTCCCAAACCATCTGAATTGAATAGCGCACACTTCTACCCACCATCCGCCATATTGACAACGATAGTGAATAACTTGTCAATTCCAAGAAAAAGGTCCTCTATAGTGAACGCTCCGTAATTTATTAAAGTTTGAAAAAATGACCCCGAGGGCCCCAATGATGTCAAGTCCGCAGTATCTAATTACTACAAAGAAAAATGCTTGAGACCTCCATTTTTTGAAGAACCACCCATAACCCCCTTCGGATCTCTACCATTGATGTATGTATGGGACCCACTCATATATGTGTAGGGCCCACACCATCAATGGTGGAGATCCAAAGGGGGTTGTGGGGGTCTCCAAAAAATGAAGGTCTCAATCATTGTTGTTACTACAAATTTCTTGCCTCAAGTTCTCGATAAATTTGATGTGTATAAAATTTATTTTAAAAAAAATTCAGATAATGAAATTCGAACCCTAAAAATGTTTTAAAAATAATCTGAAATTATGAATAGTTTTTTAGGGTAATTTACACTCACCTTCATGAGATTTAAAAAAAAAAAATACAATTAACCTTACAAATTTAACATAATTACTTTAATTTTTCTTTTAATTAGGAGTGCAATTCAGGTGAGTTCGGATGGATTGAGAGATTGTTTAAACCCAGCCCAAGTTATGCTGAGAGCTACCCAAGCTTGCCCAGACTCAAATTGTAACCAGAAGTTATCTGCTCAATCCTGAGAGTTAAACCCGAATTGCACATATATATATATATATATATATATTTTTCCCCCATTTTTTTTAGGAGAAAATTGATGATAAATCCAATTTAAAGAGGGCATAAGGCATTAGGTCTAGTGGATTTTTTTTTGTTGGTAAGAGGTCCATCCTTTATAAAATAGTTTCGTGTACAGTTATTTTATTGGTTTTGGAGGACATTTTGTTTTCAATTTTACCTCTTAATTTATCTATTAACTTTTTTTATTTGTTGACTTTTTTTGACTATCTATTCAATTTTTTCCTCTTACCTGTTGAAATTTTTGCTATCTATTGAAATTTCCCCTTGCCAAGGTGTCACGACCCAAACCCGGCCCTATGGGTTTAGTACCGTAACTGGCCAGTAATCCGTGATTACCAAAGGCCTGCTTAACAATCAATACAATATAACAGAGTTCAGGGCCTGGCGGAAGCCAAAACAATAACTGAATAGTGTCCAATGAGCTGTGATAATCTGTATGCCAAAAACATTTTCCATGCATTCAAACAGTTTAGAAACAGTTCGATCTATACGATCATTAACAGTTGGTCGATACAGGGATCCAGTCCCTTGACAACGGTACAATACAGCATGGCATACACAATATACATATACATAACAGTCGATATAACCGGGGACTTAATCCCACGGACAAGATAAGATGTAAAAGCAGTCTATACAATGATCCCTAGCGGTACAAAAACAAGGAGATGATAGGAAGTCAACCCCAAAGCCATAGCATGGCAACAAGGAACCTCGCTGTGAGGCACACAGGCTGGCTGGACAAAACTGGGGACTGACCCACGCTCCTAGCTCCGATCTGGCTGCTGAGAACCTACATATATATATAAACAGTGAGCTAAAGCCCAATGAATAACATAAAGCGTAAAGGGGTTAAGAATGAATGTCCTTACAGTATTGAAAATAGTCATTTCAATCAGTTTATCAATCATTCTGTTTGTGGCTCATATTTCAGGCCATAACAGTCGCTTAGTTAAAACAATGATATGTGGTTCATCACTTGGCATACCGTACAATAATCAGTGGTTGTTCCAACAAGGGAACCAATTCGATTAGACAAATCCACCCGTTCATAGACCGTCGGTGGGAAAGTTTGTCAATCGGTCAATCGACAGCAATAACAGTAAACAATAGGTGCCAAGGATACCACAGTACAATTCAGAAAATAGGACATACATTCATTCATTCGATAAACAGTTTAGTTCAGTTCAATAAACAGTCATATGTGGTACATCCATTAGCCTATCAATATGGTCTTAAAGACCGAGTCTTAACAGACCCAGCAATCGTTGATGGCCAATCAACCAATAAACAATATGGTTCCACAAGGGAACCGACAGAGCTCTGTATCAATCAATAACAATGGGTGCTAAGGATGCCACAATACAGTTCTAAACATAGTTTAGTAAACGGTTTCAGAAACAATTCAATAAACAATTCCATTCGATAAACCATTCGATAAACATTTCCATTCAATAAATGGTTCGATTCAAGAAACCGCTTAATTCAAGAAACAATACAAATCCGATAAACAATTCAGGTTTAGTATTCAAAAGGTAACCATTTTGAACATATCTTTACACAATCTGTTACTCACCGAGATTGGGCTATTAGCAGCTAGAGCGTGTCCCCGAGAGCCAACCCTAAACAATAAAACAATTGAACACACACTAAGTTTAACAATTGGGGAAGTACAATGATTAACTTCCTAACATGCCTCGGTGTGTTCTATCTCTATATCTTCATTAAGACGTCTTAAACTAGGCCTAAGAATGCCTAGGATGCGATGAGGATGCAAAATTACACTTAGAAGGCATTTTTTTCAAAGTTGCTGGAAATAGGCACCTCGCCGGCGAGCCTTCCTTCGCCGAGCGAGCTTCCATTTTCAAAGGCTTCGCCGGCGATCATCCTTCGCTCGGCGATCCGATGAAACGAAAAATCTTGGATGCTCACTTTACGCGATACCACGCTGATGCTCGCCGAGCGAGTAGCAAAACAAGGGCTCGCTCGGCGAGAATCCTTCGCCGGCGAGGAAGCTAAATCTGGGATTTCCAGATTTGTCTCCCAAGTTCGAACCAAGTATTCAAACACTCAAATCTCATCCTCTTGGCCCCAAATTCTGGAAAAACACTTTAAACTCAATGTATTACAAGTTTCAAAAGCTATTTTGTACATGCAAGGGCCAAGGGTTGATCAATCAAAGCCATTTTCAAACCATTTTCAAGAATATTTTCCAAACATGAATTGTATGAACTTCAAACCAATTTTCAGCTTTAAATCTTGCTCTAACGAGCTCAAAACTTGGAAAACAAACTGAAAACATGGACTATCATAAAAACATGGACATGCATGCATCATTCTTCAAGAATCAACTTCAAAATGCATCAATTTAAGCATGCATGTAACATTTGAGCTCTAAATCACTTCCTTTGAACCAAATCATGATTTAATCCTACAATGGAGCAAGAATCATGCAAGAATGAAGTTCAAGAACAACAAAAGATGGTGATTTCCTTACCTACTTCTTGTATTTCTTGCTTAGAAGTTCCAATTTGACAATCTATGTTAAAATCTCCAAGTTTTTCTAGCAATTTCCACTAGATGAGTTAAAGCCTCAATGACTCTCACTCTCTCAATGTTTTGATCGGCCAAGAGCAAGAATAGGGCTGGAGAAGTGTTATTGATTAAGTATATAGGCTCACAAGATCAATAAACAAAGAGGCCACTACGGGTGGCATTTTGGTAAATACGCCTAAGTTCGCAATTAACTCAATTTAATCATTCCTAATCAATTTTCAGGTAAGTATATCATTAAATCACAAATATTACACTGATTCTAAAACATCAATCGGTTTTTGATTCGGCCGCCGATAAGGCCTTCAATTAGCAATTTAAACATACGATGCAAACAGACATTCAGTCAGTCACACAGATGTAACATGCAATTCAATAGGTACACTCTTTCAATTTCAATTCCAATTTCAATCGATCTATTCAGTACTTCCATTAATTCAATTATCAATCACTATCAATTCAGTTTAACGATAATCAGTTTATAATTCAGGGATTATTCAATAATCAGTGACGAGGGTCGTTACAGTCTCCCCTCCTTATAAGGAGTTTAGTCCTCTAAACTCGAGTTACCATATGACAACAGGGATAATGCTTATCACAAAGGTAACTTTTACTCTATAATAGGAGTGTCATCATTTTCATAAACAAGTATATGACCCATACCCAATCTTAACAATGCATAGTAACAGGATCAGGATTTACGTATAGGGATTTGGGTTCATATTAAAACAGAATCTTATGCACTTTCAATTTTCAATTAAGAACAGTTTCGGTTACATGTTCATTTCCATATTCCTGCATTAAGCATATGCGGTGCATTCACTAGCTCTACTAGAGCAGATACAGAACAAATACAGTACGGAGCAGGTATACGTTCCGTAAAGGAATTTCCGATGCTGGGTAACAACTAGCATATGCCACGATCACTTATTGAAGCTTGAACAGTCACTCAGTATGTAGTACATAGCATTTTAGAAAACAATACTTACTTCATGACACGGAACATGAATACAGTTATACAAGATACGATTAAGGTTTCAGACAAGAATCGATAACGATAACATTACAAGATAAAGATCGATAACAATACAGTAGCAATACAATACGGTAGTAGTGCCAGTACGGTGACAATACAATACAATAGCAGTAACAATACAATAACGGTACAGTAGCAGTATAGTAGTATTCACACTACTTATATCAAGCACTTAACGGGGTTATAGGTTGTACCGGTTTCAGTTTCATAAGTAATTTCCCCGTTAAGTTATAGAGTCTCAATTCATTCTCTTTCGAGTCTTTCATTCAATCTTTCGTTCGATTTGGTTTTTCAGTTCAATAATCCATCACAGTCAGTTCAGCTCATTTGGGAGTTATCGGGGACATAAGACAATTTTGTACATTACTCCCATAGCAGTAAGCAAGGTTCTGAAGTAAGTATTCATTTACTATTCATCAGTTCAGTTCCCACCAAATTCAACCATATCACATGGCAATGCGAAATACATCTGATTACATATACTCCCGCATACCAAAGTTATCAATCAAAACCCGATCATTGTCAATGAATCCCATCGCTCAAATACAAGAATCCTCAAACAATCATTTCCCAGTCAACCACATTCCTGGTTATTTCGGTAATACCGGGTAAGTAATCACATGTCACATGTCCAGTTTTCCCCCACACTATAAACAATCTGATAATAGCTCTCAATAAGAGTTTTCTCCAGTCAAATCGATGAAAGTTCGACTAGGTCATTTCAGATACAAGCTCTGCCCAATCATATCAAGTAAGAGTTCGAAGCACAATCATCAAACATGAGTTCCATCAGTTACACAAAGGGTTTCATTAACCCATGGTTCTATCATATCAGACAGCAGTTCAGATCAAAGTTCCATTCCTACTGTTTCCCGATCAGTTAACATCGGTTCATACTCCGGTCATTTCGGTACACAGTCGGTAGTTTCACAATTTGTCTGAGTTCATCAGTTTTCAAACTTACATTAGAATCCGGTACCATTACAATTCATATCAAGGCAGTACAGGTCATATACAATGTGCTCCTCCCAATAAGTTCACCAGCAATGCACAGGCATATAGTTATTCATATCGAGAGGTAAGCATCACAGTCAATATAGCAATTTTCCAGATAAATCTTTCATAAAGCATACGGTACACAGTAATACGAGTTATCATACGAGGGTTCCAAATCGGTCATACAGTCATTACAGTATAGGCTCGTAGGTCAACTCGAACTGTCGTGTCAATTTTCCACAATCACGATTCACGGTCAAGAGTTTAACAGTAGGGATCTGCATCCAGTCACGCAGTTACAAAGTCATAGTCCCAACGGTTAATTAATCAAACAATTTATCAATCATTCCGAGCAAGGGTACAGTCATATATGTACGTGTTCAGAATCTACTAACAGTCCCCATGCAGGTTTCTCAAGTTCAGTGTACAGTGCCAAATAGTTCCTCCAGATACAATAGTTAAGGTAGCAAATCCGGAGTCTACTCAGTCTCTAACATCCTTAAGCAAAGGTATGCAGTTATGTACATAAGTCTAACAGTTTTCAGGGCATAGGTAATTGTCAGCATAAGGTTTTACAGTGTTGTACATATAGTTCACATCAACAGTAGATTTCACAGGATTTCATCAATCACAGTCATTTCCCTCAGTCTCAACAGTACTTACAAGCATGGAACGTGTATACAGGTATGAGTTCCAAAATCAATTTTCATGTAGACATTCGCTCACAGTTCGTAGGCCGAAGTTCATCTTCACATGTCAATATAGGTTCTCAATATCAGTAGTCTCACACACCAATAGATAAGGACACTGGTGGGGTATCCTATTCATCCCCATGGAATTTACCAAGAATTTCTGATTCGAAGCAACGTTGGCCGAACGTGATTCCAATCAGACTTTCAAGGTCATTCTACAAGGCATGAGACTCTATAGTTTAACATTTCACAAGATAAGTTTCCTCAATGTCCACAAATTCTCATAGTTTAACAATTCCGGTACAGTTCAAAGGTTACACCTGACAGATCACATTCAGTTGTTACAATACGGTACAAGAACCTAACTCAGCAAGTTCTCGCCGTTCACAAGTCCTAATAATTTTCAGTATATGGTTCATAATTCCCGTAGTTCAATTAGTTCGGTCAATATGTTCGCAGTTTATACCAAGTTACGGAATACACAATTCCCATACAAACGTCCATATAAGCACTTTCATCTATCCAAGGTAATACCTGCGTCAATCATTTCAGTATTCTAAACACTTTCTGGAACTAGGGTCTAGATTTAGGCTCTTTGTCCTTCCTGTCCATATCCAGAATAAGTTTCGGATAGGTGGCGGCGACGCCCCAGTGGTACTTCTCACATACAGTACAGATAAGTACATCAATGTTCACATTATTTCTTCGACCTTTACTGGTCAAGCTATTGCTGGAGATTTTCTATTCCCGGAGGTCATTGAATTACCGGTCATTTTCACTTTCTGTTACTTCTGTTTCATTCTTTCGGATTCAGTTGACGATGTTGATTTGGATATTTCAATGCTGTTACGTTATCTCAAACATTATACTCTATCCAGGTCATCTATACACTCTGACGGTTTTCAAAACGTCGATTCAATCAATCACGTCTAGGTCACGCCCACCTCAGTTCTTTTCTAATCTTCGGTAGCCAGTATCTATCATGTGGGGTGCCTATCAAACACGCTGGGTAAATTTTACCTCATATTCGATTACAGTCTTATCACCTTATTCAGGTTGTTCAAACTCGGTTACTTTCCTATCTCAGATACATTGGGGAAAGTATTTTCCAAAGAAAACTTCACATATTTTCTCAGTTTCTAAACCCAAGTCTCAGTTTTCAGTAGTTCGGTACCTTCCAGAAATTCCGGTGGTTTCAGTTTATTTGGGTTTCTGTATCAGTGACATCAATTCATCATCAGTTGGTTTAGGCACGTATGTCGGCCTTTAGTCTCTCAGACTTTCAGTTAAGGCTTCTATCATTCATTCTAGCCTATTAATCCTCAGATTAGAAGATTCAGTTTCATTCACAATCCTCTCTCTTTCCCTTGTTTGAACACAACGGGGTAATTATCAATTCGGGAGAGGTTCTCACTAATTTCACAATTCGTTTCATATCAGACGTGTGCATATTTTCATTCCAGTTCAGGTATGGTCACATGACCCTTTACTTTCACACGTTCATTCTCTTATAGATCTCCACAGCCGGCATTAATATTATCATTACATGATATTCCATTTAACTTCTTTAAGTATGCATATAGGTTTCATTTCATTTCACTATAAGCAGTGATAGCAATCATAAATATACACAGTTGCATACTTAAACAGTTTAACACATTAGCATATAATCAGTCATGTCATAACCACACACTTTTCATGTTTATGCAATGCCCTAATCACTTTTCTAGGACACTCTATAGCTCATTTGGACACGTGTGTGCGGTATAACTCGTGGTTAAGTATCGCTCTGATACCACTCTGTCACGACCCAAACCCGGCCCTATGGGTTTAGTACCGTAACTGGCCAGTAATCCGTGATTACCAAAGGCCTGCTTAACAATCAATACAATATAACAGAGTTCAGGGCCTGGCGGAAGCCAAAACAATAACTGAATAGTGTCCAATGAGCTGTGATAATCTGTATGCCAAAAACATTTTCCATGCATTCAAACAGTTTAGAAACAGTTCGATCTATACGATCATTAACAGTTGGTCGATACAGGGATCCAGTCCCTTGACAACGGTACAATACAGCATGGCATACACAATATACATATACATAACAGTCGATATAACCGGGGACTTAATCCCTCGGACAGTACAGTAAACGGTAAAACAGTCTATACAATGATCCCACAACGGTACAAAAACAGTGAGACAGACAGGGGAAGTCAACCCCAAAGCCATAGCATGGCAACAAGGAACCTCGCTGTGAGGCACACAGGCTGGCTGGACAAAACTGGGGACTGACCCACGCTCCTAGCTCCGATCTGGCTGCTGAGAACCTACATATATATATAAACAGTGAGCTAAAGCCCAATGAATAACATAAAGCGTAAAGGGGTTAAGAATGAATGTCCTTACAGTATTGAAAATAGTCATTTCAATCAGTTTATCAATCATTCTGTTTGTGGCTCATATTTCAGGCCATAACAGTCGCTTAGTTAAAACAATGATATGTGGTTCATCACTTGGCATACCGCATAATAATCGTGGTTGTTCCAACAAGGGAACCAATTCAATTAGACAAATCCACCCGTTCATAGACCGTCGGTGGGAAAGTTTGTCAATCGGTCAATCGACAGCAATAACAGTAAACAATAGGTGCCAAGGATACCACAGTACAATTCAGAAAATAGGACATACATTCATTCATTCGATAAACAGTTTAGTTCAGTTCAATAAACAGTCATATGTGGTACATCCATTAGCCTATCAATATGGTCTTAAAGACCGAGTCTTAACAGACCCAGCAATCGTTGATGGCCAATCAACCAATAAACAATATGGTTCCACAAGGGAACCGACAGAGCTCTGTATCAATCAATAACAATGGGTGCTAAGGATGCCACAATACAGTTCTAAACATAGTTTAGTAAACGGTTCTGTAAACAATTCAATAAACAATTCCATTCGATAAACCATTCGATAAACATTTCCATTCAATAAATGGTTCGATTCAGTAAACCGTTTAATTCAGTAAACAATACAGTCCGATAAACAATTCAGTTTAGTATTCAAAAGGTAACCATTTTGAACATATCTTTACACAATCTGTTACTCACCGAGATTGGGCTATTAGCAGCTAGAGCGTGTCCCCGAGAGCCAACCCTAAACAATAAAACAATTGAACACACACTAAGTTTAACAATTGGGGAAGTACAATGATTAACTTCCTAACATGCCTCGGTGTGTTCTATCTCTATATCTTCATTAAGACGTCTTAAACTAGGCCTAAGAATGCCTAGGATGCGATGAGGATGCAAAATTACACTTAGAAGGCATTTTTTTCAAAGTTGCTGGAAATAGGCACCTCGCTCGAGCGAGCCTTCCTTCGCTCGAGCGAGCTTCCATTTTCAAAGGCTTCGCTCGAGCGATCATCCCTTCGCTCGAGCGATCTGATGAACAGAAAAAGTACTGGATGCTCACTTTTTACGCGCGATACCACGCTCGATGCTCGCTCGAGCGAGCTGGCAAAACAAGGGCTCGCTCGAGCGAGGAATCCTTCGCTCGAGCGAGGAAGCAAAATCTGGGATTTCCAGATTTGTCTCCCAAGTTCGAACCAAGTATTCAAACACTCAAATCTCATCCTCTTGGCCCCAAATTCTGGAAAAACACTTTAAACTCAATGTATTACAAGTTTCAAAAGCTATTTTGTACATGCAAGGGCCAAGGGTTGATCAATCAAAGCCATTTTCAAACCATTTTCAAGAATATTTTCCAAACATGAATTGTATGAACTTCAAACCAATTTTCAGCTTTAAATCTTGCTCTAACGAGCTCAAAACTTGGAAAACAAACTGAAAACATGGACTATCATAAAAACATGGACATGCATGCATCATTCTTCAAGAATCAACTTCAAAATGCATCAATTTAAGCATGCATGTAACATTTGAGCTCTAAATCACTTCCTTTGAACCAAATCATGATTTAATCCTACAATGGAGCAAGAATCATGCAAGAATGAAGTTCAAGAACAACAAAAGATGGTGATTTCCTTACCTACTTCTTGTATTTCTTGCTTAGAAGTTCCAATTTGACAATCTATGTTAAAATCTCCAAGTTTTTCTAGCAATTTCCACTAGATGAGTTAAAGCCTCAATGACTCTCACTCTCTCAATGTTTTGATCGGCCAAGAGCAAGAATAGGGCTGGAGAAGTGTTATTGATTAAGTATATAGGCTCACAAGATCAATAAACAAAGAGGCCACTACGGGTGGCATTTTGGTAAATACGCCTAAGTTCGCAATTAACTCAATTTAATCATTCCTAATCAATTTTCAGGTAAGTATATCATTAAATCACAAATATTACACTGATTCTAAAACATCAATCGGTTTTTGATTCGGCCGCCGATAAGGCCTTCAATTAGCAATTTAAACATACGATGCAAACAGACATTCAGTCAGTCACACAGATGTAACATGCAATTCAATAGGTACACTCTTTCAATTTCAATTCCAATTTCAATCGATCTATTCAGTACTTCCATTAATTCAATTATCAATCACTATCAATTCAGTTTAACGATAATCAGTTTATAATTCAGGGATTATTCAATAATCAGTGACGAGGGTCGTTACACAAGGCGATGATCTGCTTAATTTTTTTTAACTAACTATTGAAATATTTTTTTATCTGTTGAATTTTTATAAACTATTTTTTCTATTTGTTCAAGCAGATCAGAGCACATATCAAAGCAAAGAGCCCAGATTGAACATTTTCTTATCTGTTGAATTCTTTTAAGTTAATTGTTTTCTATCTATGAAACATTTTCTTATCTGTTGAACATGCACACAGATATAAGGACATGCTTTTAGACTAAATCAAACAAATCAAGCACAAACCTCTTTCTTATCTTTTTAACATACATAGAGATCAAAGCAAATGCACGCTAGCTAACTCAGACACAAAAAAAAGATTGATAGAGAAAAAGAGATCGAGAAAATGACAAAGAAGTCCTATCTATGGAGCTTTGTGATTCCCATTGAACGCACTCAGATTTGACCCCAACTCTACAACCGTCGATGGCAATGATGAACCCTCCGTTGAACCATCCGCACATCGAACCTCCCTTACAAATCACTATTGTAAAATCGCTAGCTCTTCATTCATCAATCATCATATCCAAAAACAAATAATAATAAAAAAAAAAAATAAAAAAAAAAAAAAATAATAATAATAATAATAATAATAATAATAATAATAATAATAATAATAATAATAATTTAAATTAAATTGAGCAGCCACGACTTTGAGAAGGTAGAGAAGACACTCCCGAAGAAACCGCATTGGCCTACATTGGCGTTGCTAGCTCCCTCAAAGGTTCCAAAGCTAAGACCAACTTTCTGCCACCGTCCACCGCCTTGTCTCTCGACCTCAACGTAGGTGACATCTTAGGAGATGGATCCTGAAAGTTGGTTGTTATGAAGGTATAGATTGGTCAAGTTGGCCAAGTTCCCTATAGAAGAAGGGATTGAACTTGTGAGATTGTTTGTTGACAAATCAAGTTTAATTAGAGACCTTAGCATTCCAACATCTTGGGAGATGGATCTAGAAAGTTGGTTTTTAGAAATGCGTAGAATGGTCACGTTGGCCAAGTTCCCTATAGAAGCAGGGATTGAACCTGTGAGATTGTTTTCTGACAAACTAAGTCCAATTAGAGACCTTAGCATTCCAACATCTTGGGGGATGGATCCAGAAAGTTGGTTTTTATAAAGGTATAGAATGGTCAAGTTGGTCAAGTTCCATACAAAAGTAGGGATTGAACCTATGAGATTGTTTTCATACAAAGCAAGTTCAATGAGAGACCTTAGCATTCCAACTTCTTGAGGGATGGGTCCAGAAAGTTGGTCTTCAAAAAGTTTTAGAAGGACCAAGTTGGTCAAGTTCCCTATAGAAGCAGGGATTGAACCTGTGAGATTGTTTTTTAATAGTTGGAGACTGATGAGTGACCTTAGCATTCCAACTTCTTGAGCGATGGATCCATAAAGTTGGTTTTCATAAAGGAATACACCGGTCAAGTTGGTCAAGTTTCCTATAAAAGTAGGGGTTGAACCTGTGAGAATGTTTGTTGACAAATCAAATTCAATGAGAGACCTTAACATTCCAACTTGATGAGGGATGGATCCAGAAAGTTGATTATCATAAAGAAACAAAATTGTGAGAGAACAGAGTATTCCTATTTCTGATGGAATTGTTCCTGAAAGATAATTGCTGGACAAGTCAAGGTAGGTGAGTGTTACAAGGCTACCAATCTTCGAGGGGATGGTCCCGTAGATTGAGTTGTTATGAAGTAAGGTTGAGGAGTTGAGGGAAGGAAGAGAAGTTAAGATTGGAAAGTGTACCTCTCGAGCCATTACTCTCAAGGTCTATATGGGTGACTCTGTCAGCATTATTGCAACTGATTCCAACCCAATTGCAATGATTGCTTCCAGCCCAAGAGAACAAGAGAGATTGGCTCTGGTTGTTAAGGCTAGCTGTCCACGTCAAGAGAGCCACAGCTTCAGTTCCGTCTTCTCCAACTTTAGTAGTTGCAGAAGCAGCGTAAGTAGCAGAATTAAAAGAAGAGACCAATTCAAGGATCATGAGAAAGACAAACAGGACATGGAACGGAACAAACTGGTTGGAAAGACTCTCCGCTAAGGCTGTCATTGTTGGTTTGTAACTACAAGCAATGAGGAACAATTGTTTGGATGGAGGGATGAAGGCTTGAAGTTCTTTGAGAGCATGGATAAGTATTTATAGATAGATAATATGATAAATAACTAAATAAAAAAACTATAAGATGAAGTGGACTGCCCCACTGGTTGAAAAATTAGTTTAGTTTCAAAATTAAATTGTTCCAAGTTTTGGTTTGATTGAATAATCACATATGAAGTATTGCCACAATTTGATCAAACTTACCTATAAAAAGATTTCCCAGTGAAACTGTTCTTCTTCTTTAGTTATTTATTTATTTTTTATGACGAGTCTTGCGGTCTATTATCTGTAACCAAATCCATATTTTGTTGTTGGTTTTGTGTCCTTAGATTTATTATTATTATTATTATTATTATTATTATTATTATTATTATTATTATTATTATTATTTCATGATAACCAATATGATAAAAAAAACAAAAATAAAATAAAAAAAATAAAAAAACTGATGCGATTTAACCATGTACAGTTTGTGCTTATTGAAATTTGCAGAAGTGATAAACTAAAGAGCTGCTCCTAATATACTAATTAGGTTATGTGTGGATCTTAGATTTGTTTGGTTTCAGAAAATTGAGCTCACTTTTTAAAAAATTTGAGTTTCATGTTTTTAGTATTTTTTTTTTAAATTTAGTAAAAAAAATTTAATATTTTAAGATTTTTTATTTTTTATTTTTTAAATGCACCTAACCTAGATATACTTAAAAAAATATAATTTTATGAAAACAATCTTTAAAAAAAGAAAAATGTTTGAGGGCCCGAAATCAGTGGCTTGAATTCGGCTCGAAACCCAAAACGACGTTGTTTTGGGTTTCAATTTTTTTTTTTCTTTTTCTTTTTCTTCCTTTTCTTTCTTTTCTTCTTCTTCTTTGTTTTGAACACAAGAGAAGTAGAGATGACAGAGAGAAACAAAGGCGAGAGGCGAGAGCTCATCGTCGCAGCTCGTCGTCGTCGCAGCTCGTCACTTGTCGGCCGATCGTCGCAGGTCATCGGCTGATCGTCGCATCGCCGCCCCGCCTCCGCCTCTGCCTTCGCCCGCCTCCACCTCCGCCTCCACCTCCAGCCCGATTTTGATGGCCCCTCAAGTTCTGCTTCTCCTTCCTCCTTCTTCCTTCTCAAATTCGAGCCAAATTCGGCTCGAAACCCTTTCAGGCTCTATAACGGGGCTGTTAAAAAAATTATCAAATACAAAAAATACAAAAGACATACAAAAATTCAGTACATTTTTATATTCTTGTGTATGTATTGAATTTTGAATTTTTTAAATATTTTTTCAATTTTTTAGGTGCATTTAAGTTATTGCAATTAGAAAGTAATAAAAAAATTATTTAAAACATTAAAAAAATTAACTAAAAATAAAAAAACTCAATTTTCATAAAATCAATAAAAACCAAACACTTCATTAGGTTGTGTTTTGGATATGAGATTTGTGAACGAAAAAAATAAAAAAGAAAATTACATGAAAAGAAAATTAACTAGAAGTTAAACTTTTCTTCTTCATGGTCATCTTCTTCTGGCCCGTTTGGTAGGGTTGTGGAAAAATGATTACAAATTATAGTTTAACAGATTATAACTTATAGTTGTGAATATAAGCTGGTAACTTGTTTGGTGCAGCTGTGGGATTATGGATTTAAGCAGTAGAGTAGTGTTTGGTAATTAAGCTGTAAAATAGTTTTTGCTGTATAATTGTCATTTTTGCCCTTATAAGATATAAAATTTGTGATTTCATTTATAATAGATTTTTTTCTTTTTCTTTTTCATTTTATTTTATTTTCTTTTCTTTTTCACCTTATTTTCTTTTCTTTTTAAAATTTTTTTTTTCTTCTCTTATTTCTTTGTTAATTTTTTTTGATTTATTAATTCATTAAAATTAATATTCATGTTCTAATTTATATTAATGTTGTGATTTCGTTACATATTATTTTCATGTATTCATTTTTATTATTTATATCTATATTTCTTTTCTTTATTATTATTATTATTAATTGTGATTTTAGTATAAAAATTAACAATTGCTCATCAATTATTATTATTATTATTATTATTATTATTATTATTATTATTATTATTATTATTATTATTAATTTGTTCATCAATTATTAAAATTAGTATCAATTGTCCATCAATTATTATTATTATTTTTTTTCATATTATTATTATTCTCAGTAAAATTAGTAAAATTATTATTACTGGTGTCAATTAATGGATTAATTATTATTATTATTTTCATTTTTAGTATCAATTAATATTAATTAATATATTAATACTAATTTATTAATATTTATTAATATTTTAGTTTATTAATATTTATTTTTTTCTAAAATTATTTTAGTTTCCTTCTCCTCTTTGTCCGTACATTGCCGGTGGCAAAACGACGACGGTGAAATGACGAACCAGAGACAATGGTTAGTGTTTCAGATCAAGGAGCTAAGGTTTCATTGCCTCTAGTTCGTGCGAGAGAGAGAGAGAGAGAAGAGATCGCGATTGCGACGGGGCAGATCGCGATCTCGGCGGCGCTAGGGTTTCCTCTGGTTCGTGTGTGTGAGAGAGAGAGAGAGAGAGAGAGAGAGAAAAGAGATCGCGATGACGAGGCGAATCAAGATCTGCATGGCTAAGCGTTTCCACTTGATCGCAAGAGAGAGAGAGAGAGAGAGAGAGAGAGAAGAGAGGTCACGACGGAGCAGATATGGATGTTGTGCTGTGTTGACCCCTCATCGTCGCTCCTTCCGTCGCCGGAAATCGCTTCCGTCCACCGGAAATCGCCTCTCCCCTTTCGTGAGAGGGAGAAAATGAGTGTATTTTATTGATATACCTGGTTCACTTGTAATTACTTCAAAGTATGAAGGACATTTAAGTCTTTCCCATGCAGCTTGCCGGTTAAGGTAAAAATTAAGCACCCCTTCCCCGACTCAACCAAAAAGTTCATTTTCCACTTATAAAAAACTATAATCTACACCCATTAAGTTACACCAAACACTCCAAAATCACTTATTTTAAGCTATAAGTGGATTTAAGTTGAAAATAAGTTGTGCCAAACAGACAATTCTTCTTCTTTTTGGATTTGGAAAAATAAAAAGAAAATGAATTGTCAATTTAAAAAAAAAAAAAAAATCCTGATTTCAACCCAATCTATAGAAGTTCTATATGTCAATAAAATCAAATCTATCTTTTTTTTCTATTCATAAAAAATAATATGAATAAATAATTTCATTTCCTTTTGATAAATCTAATTATTTTAACACAAATTTCAAGTTTAAAATTTCATTGTCTATAAAAGTATTTATTATTATACAAAAAACTTTGAAATTACAAACTTCACATACAAATTGATATTTTGGGAATATCATATAACATTGTCACATGGTATTCTTAACTAATGAGAAGTCTCAATACACATTCTACCTAGGGGTGTAAATTCGGCCCAACCTAGACCATATAGGGTCGGGTTCAGGTCGGTCTACCCATGGGCCTATCGAACCCCTGTCAAAAATTAGACATAGCCGACCTAGCTTTCAAAAAATCAAACTCAGGCCCAATCCCAGGGCTTCAGGCTGGAGAGTCGAGCCTGATATTTTCTTTTTAAAAAAATTTCACCCAAATAATTTGAAAATGACGTTGGGCGTCGGGTAGGCCAGGCCGCGCACAGAAAAAGCATGGCCTAGGTTTAGCTCGGGGGGTTTGGGTTGGGCTGAGCCTCGGGTGAAGTTCAGGCCAACGGACCATTTTTACCCTCCCTGACTCTACCTAACAAGTTAGAATGTCCTAACCATGTATCGTGGCCAATCCCGGCCCAAAAAGAAAATTGAATGTACATATTTTTCAATGAATAACCAAAGAAAAAAATTAATTTTTTAGCAAACAACTAATTTTCTTATCTTTTTGTAATCGGACCAAAAAAATAAAATTCTTTCATTTCATTTTTTTCAAGAAAGCCTATTACTTTTCTTTTCTTTTGTCATTTTTTTCTTTTGGCACAAAAAAGAACATCATTATATTTTAAAATTACAAAAATGTTGCCTATTAATTTTGGGTGAAATACTAATAAATTTCAAAATGTGATCTTCTGAATTATTTAATCCTCTCTTTTTTCTTATGAACCCAAAAGTTCTATTAAAGTAAAAATTACACAAATGGTAGTCACTTATATGTTTGAGTTTAATTTTTTAAGAATAAAAGTGGATTTCTCCAAATATGAAATTACATATTTGGGCAATTTGCAGTATAGAGGTTTTGGATTTACACTCCTTGAACAAATCCTACATTATGGATAAGAACGTAATATTCCAATGTAACATTCTAATAACATAATACTCCAATGTAACACACTAAAAAATTCCTTATTATATATATATATATATTTTCCCCAAATGTAACAACGTAACAATCCAAAACAACTCCATAGTGTACTTTTATAGCGATCCCAGTTTTTCTTCCGTTGTTTATTGCATTCCGGACTCGGTTCCATGGATGATTGTTGTTGTCTGTATCGCGTTTCATCCTTTAACTCTTTGTATTTGAGTTTTGGGTTGTGTTGGGCAAGTTTGAAACAAGTTGGTTGTGTTTAGAAACAAATAGTTAATACCCAGATTTTGGCCTCCCCGCTCGAGTGGGGCTTTTTACACTCGAGTGGGCCTTTTTGCATTTGCTCCTCTGCTCGAGCGGGAAGTTTGACGCTCGAGCGGGATTCTTCAGCTTTTAGTATTTTTTCCTGCAGGTCATCGGACGCTCGAGCGTCCACTTTCACGCTCGAGCGGGGACCTTCGTCTGCAGAACTTCTGGAAGTGTGCATTCCATGCTCGAGCGACGCTTTTCACGCTCGAGCGGGAGTCTGTGTCTGACGCTCGAGCGGGGCGTCCCACGCTCGAGCGGACTATGATGTATTTTAGTCTGAAAAGAAGCTTTTTGAATCACTTTTTCGGCCCATTCTCTCTCTCTAGCAATTTCAAAACCCTCATTTGAGAGCTTCTCTCTACAAATACATCTAGTTCTAGTGATCTTTTATCCTAGTTCCTTTGCAAAATGTGTGGAGCTTGGCGTGGTCTTCGTCTTGATCCGAAAAAGTTGGTGTTTGGAGCATCTTGGGTTTTCACCATCATCTCCTTTGAGTCTCTTCTCTTGAGGTAGGGATAACCTACCCCTTTCTATGAGTTTTGACCTAAATGTTGGATGTTTTGTATAGACGGGGTTGTTTGGGTAACTTGGGAAAGTTAGGGTTTTGAAATTGAGATTATAAAAGAGGGGTTTTCTATTTTTGGGGTTCCAAGTATATGTGTGGTCCCTAAAATGATGTTATTGTGTATGATTGATGAAATTTGGCCTAATTTATTGTGATTAATTAATTTGGAAAATATGGAAATATGAAATTGAGTTGAAAATCATGAAATTGGGAAATTATGAGATTGAATGGTGGAGTTGAATTGATTAATCACTGACCTTCGAAATTGTAGATAATTTATTATCTGTTTAGAAATAACTATACTTTGGGTTGTCGGTGGAGAATAGTCTTGATTGTTTTAGACACTGCATGATGATTAGATGAATTAAAACTAATCAATTGAGTATGTCATTGAATATGACAGTTGGATTATAACATTGAATATGTTGGCAAATTGGTCATTGTATATGACGACTTGTTTAAATACATTACATATGTATCTTGTCTGGGAGGAGATAGGGGATGTACTCCTAAACCTGTTTGGAAGGAGATAGGGAATTGACTCCAGTGATAACTAAGTTGGTCGGAGTGTCCAGGGTGAAAGTCCCGAAATCTTGATTATGTTTATATAACGTAGATGAATTGAAGTATTGAAGTATTAATGATATGAGTTGTAGTCTCATTTTAATTGATTATGATCGAAGTATTGTTGATATGGGTTATAGTCCCATTTTAAACTGTCTGGATAAATAGAGAACCATAACTATGGATTGGTTTGGATAATGAAATAGAAAGGGATTGAAATGTATTTGTGAATATGGATTGGTTATGAAAGAGTTGTACGTTTGTTATATGAGTTAAACATTTATCAAATGCTAATGTTTTAGTTATTGCTCATATTTGGTTTAGCGTATCTCTACAGGGCTTTGGCTCACCCTATATGGGACATCATTTTTAGGTACAGGTAATATGCCACCTCCAAGGACGTAGCTTGGGAGGCTTAGAGGCTGAAAGAGCATTTTTGTTGTTATCATTTTGTATTACATGTAAATCAAGCCAAGGGCTTATTATGTAAAGAGTTAGAACTCTTCTTTTGTTGTAACCAAGTGTTGACTTAGAAAGTTGTAAGCCTATAGGGTATTTACTTTTATTGTCAACATGTAATATTTCTTGTAAGAATACTCTGACGTATGGAATATGCTATCACTTTCTTGTATCATGAATGTATGATTATGGATTTATTTTGAGGGCGTTACAACTTTTTCCAAACGTAATACACAAAAAAATTTCTTAGTGTACTTTTCCCAAACGTCACACTCAAATTAATGTAATCCCAAACGTAACACTCTAATCAATGTAATCCCAAACATAGCAGTCAAATGTAATACACACAAAAAAAATGAAAAAATTTCTTAGTGCACTTTTTTCAAACATAACACTCACAATTTGAAATTATACATTTGTCCAAAACTTATTAATGATTTTTGTACTCCTTTTGGAATGGTTTGAAGAATCTCACATCTTTTTAGAATGATTTGAAAAATCCTACATCCTTTTTTTAGAGTGTTACATTAGAGTGTTATGTTTGGCAAAAACTACACTAAGAAATTTTTTTTTTTTTTTTTATTAGAGTGTTACGTTTAGAAAAGGTACATTAAGAAGTTTTTTTTTTGAAATATTACATTGGAGTGTTATGTTTGAGTGCTATATTGGAGTGTTACAGTTTGAATTATACATTTGCCTAAATCTTACTAAAGAGTTTTTATACTCCTTTTGAATTGTTTAAATAATCTCATATTTTAAATCATTTTTGTATTCATTTTGAAATGTTTGAAAAATTTCACATTTCAAGTCATTCCAAATAAAAAAATGTTTTCATGTAAAAATTCATCCAAAATTTGATTCTTATAGGTTGTGTATCATACATTTCTAGTAGAAAAGAAAAAAATATATATATATATATATAATAGAAATAAGGGTATAATCGTAAATCTAACTTTCAAAAAATATATTAAATCTACCTTTTCAAAATGAATGGGAGTAATTGTTCTGTAAGAAAATTCTTTGAACTAAACAGATCATCATTTCTTAGATGAGATTTATAAGTAAATTTTCTTATAATTTTATTTTATTTTTTGAATATTTTAATATTTTTCAAAAATAGTAATCTCCAGACCCAAAAAAAATCAAGTTTCTTGCCCCAAGTGCGGGGCAGATTCATGTTGAAGAGTGATTGAAATGGTTCCCCAGACCCAAAAAAATCAGTCAACATCTAATTGCAAGTTTCTTGCCCCAAGTGCGGGCCAGATTAATGTTGAAGAGTGATTGAAATGGTTCCCAGACCCAAAAAAATCAATCAGCATCTAATTACAAGTTTCTTGCCCCCCGAGTGCGCGGCAGATCAATGTTGAAAGTGATTGAAATGGTTCAGTGGTCCCAAATAACGTTGACTGAAATCGAATGAGTTGACTTGGTGATTAAGACTTAGATTTAGAGTTGGTTTCAGGTTCAAAATCTTTTATTTGTGAATAATTTTTTGAGATTAATCTATATGAAGTTTTTCCTGGTTTTAATTGAACTCCCAATTGGCGATTGTAGGATTGGCTCCCCAAATTAATTAGTCTATTAAGTCGGATATTGAGTTTAAAAAAAAAATAATAATAAAGACAACAACAAAAACAACAATGTCCAATATGTTTTTGTTTTATTTTCATAATCTATCTTTTGGAATAAAAGTCTAAGTAAATAGGATTAACTGGCTATAAAAATACTTTGTGAACTTATTGGGTTAAAACTACTCTAAATAGAATTTATAAATAAATCCCTCTTTATTTAAAAAAAGAAAAAGAAAAATTAATTTAATGAAAAAAGTAAAAATAAAAAACGCTCATTTTCATGTAGTGTTACCTTTATTATAATTAGAAAGTTTCCATGTAATTTATCACTCCTAAAAATCACTCCTAAATAACCTCGAATGATGTGGTATTGATGTTAGAATTCACGTGATGAAATATTTGACAAATTAAAATTTGACATTTGTCAGATACATCATTAGAGGTGATAAATTAAGTGTCTCAAGCAGTTTTCTTTTAAGAAGTTATTGAAAAGTGTTAGAAAAATACTTGGGACACCTAATTTATCACCCCTGGAATGATAGAAGAACTACTTATCTTCTTTTAGATAGCGGTCAATCGGTTCGCATCTATGGTCAATTAATAGGCTTGCGGGTCTACACCCCTAATGATGTGTCTGACAAATATCAAATTTTGTATTTGTTTATCAAAAAATAGATGGTTTAATTTTTAAATAATATTCATTGTTCATTTTTATACAAATAAATGTCATAAACAAATGTAGTTACAGTTATCTGATTGATCTGATTTTTTTTTTTATAAATAATCAACACGATGTGGTGTTAAAAATGAATAATTCAAATTATCAAAGTGAAACCCGTGATAGGCCCCAATTTGAGATCCCTAAAAAAACATTTTAATTTGATACACAATAATATTAATGTTAACTATCAATTTGTCACGGATTAACTACATAGGACCAAATTCACCTACTATATTATTGTACACAAATTTACAAATCTAAAATTGCAAGTTTCTAACATCTTTCATGAATTGCTTGGGTCACACACACATCAATCGTTATTTGTTTGATATTCTTTCTAGTAAAGGTAGCGTTTGGTTAAAAATTAGAATCACGATTTGAATAAAAAAAAAATTTTAAATTCTTTTTAAAACTTATAATCAAATAAAAATTTTCAAAATTCAATTTCATAACTTTTTTCAAAACTTATAACCAAATTCTATTCAAAACTTTATTTTTTTAAAAAAAATTTCTAAAAAAATATTTTTTTGTTTTGTTTTTTAAAATTTTTTTGACAAATTATTTTTTTGAAAAAATATATATATATTTTTTATTTTTTGAATAAAAATATTTTTTATTCTTATATTTTTTCTAAAAAAATATATTGTTATTTTTTTTAAGTATTGATCAAATAATTTGTTATGATTTAGACATATATGGAAAACATTAAATAATTAAAGAAAATAAAATATTTAAATTAAATATTTTATAAAAATATTTTAAAAAATTATATATTTAAAATAAAAAATAAAAAATTTTAAATATTTAAAAAAAAACAGCACACAAATGTAATAAATACAGCGCATATTAAAAAAATAAATAAAAAATTTAAAATAAAAAATATTTACCCTAAAAAAATAAAAATAAGAACATTTTAAAATATTTAAAAAAAATAAACTAAAATAATTTCAAAATATAGTTCAAAACTCAAAACTCTTTTCAAACAAATTTTTCTTTTTCAAAATTTATTTAAAAAATTCAAAACTTAAAATATAACTCAAAACTCAAATCATGATTCAAAAAAATCAAACGGAGCCAATCTTTCACATTTAGAAAGGGTGGTAAACCGTGACACGGGCAAGAACACCTTTTTTTAGTCGTTCCTTATACTTTTGTTTTTTGTTTTATTTTTTTTCATAATTTTAAAAAATTGTTTTGATTTATTTTTGTTTTTATGTTTTCATTTTCATAAAATTACAATCTATTTAAAAAAATTGAAAATGAAAAAAAAAGTCATTTATCTTCAAAATAAATTTTCAAATTTTCTCCTTTCACCATGTTTAGCCACCACCCACGGCTAGTTGCTGTCACCACCACAATTTTCTAGCCACTGGTCATTGGTGAATTAACCTCTAACAACGGATTAATGTGATTCAACAACTTGTTGACACCGCCTGTGGTGGCGTGAAAATGTGCTGGCCTTCTACAAGTGAATAGGACTCAATTCTTAGGAGGCACAATTAGCGTTTCATTTATTTGGTA
This sequence comes from Camellia lanceoleosa, assembly GCA_025200525.1. Taxonomy (NCBI): domain Eukaryota; kingdom Viridiplantae; phylum Streptophyta; class Magnoliopsida; order Ericales; family Theaceae; genus Camellia; species Camellia lanceoleosa. The sequence continues at coordinate 152,983,944 of CM045761.1, forward strand.
AAATTAATCATATTATATTTTGTTCGTGACTCTATCTCATGTAATGAGGATTTATACATTCTCCGCTTATTTTGGTGCTAGATCCCTTCTTTTAAATTAGATTAAATTTAATGGACAATCAATTTTTTCGAAATTAAGAACCATAAATACTATGATTGCCTACTAAACGTCTTTTTTGCGGTGTTAAAAAACCAAAGACTTGTTGACTGCAATTAGTGTCACCATCCGCTCGACAAGGAAAGTGAATGGAAATTATTAATTTTAAAATATTACGTGGTGATATTTTAAATTAATTATTAATTATTTAATTTTCATGTTATTCTGTTACTCCTAATATAAATCATGGATTCTTATTTATTTTTATTAATTAAAATCTTATAAAATACCAAATATTTATATTTTAAAATATTAAATAATCACTCGATAGTGAATAACTTGTCAATTCCAAGAAGAACGTCCTCCACCCCTGAACGCTTTGTAATTTATTAAAGTTCGAAAAAATGACCTGAGGGCCCCAAAATGTCAAGTCCGCAGCATCTAATTACTACAAATTTCTTGCCCCAAAGTTCTCGGTTACTTCAGAATCTGAGTTTACGGATCCAGTAATAATATTTCAGAGCATATTTTTTGGCATTCAAAAAAAAAAAAAAAGTTTTCTTTAAATTTGTTTGTATAAAATTTAGACAATGAAATTTGAAAAAATACAGCTAATCTCACAAATTTAATATAATTATATTAATTTTTCTTTGAGTTATGGTGCAATTTGGATGAGTTCGGACGGGTTGAGAATTATTTAAACTCAGTCCAAGTTATACTGAGAGTTACCCAAGCTTATCCAAACTCGAATTGTAACCCGAGATTATCTCCTCAATCTCGACCCATGTTAAACCTGAATTGCACATAAGTTTTTGTATTTTTCCCCTCCATTTTTTAAGGAAAAAATTGGTAATAAATCCAATTTAAAAAGGATATATGACATTAGGTCTACTGAATTTTTTTGTTGGTGAGAGGTCCACTCTTTGTAAAATAGTTTGGTGAGAAGTATTTTTGTTAGTTTTGAAGGACATTTTGTTTTTCATTTTATCCCTTAATTTATCTGTTTACTTTTTTTTTTATTTGTTGACTTTTTTTTACTATTTGCTCAATTTTTTCCCCTTATCTCTTCAATTTTTTTGCTATATGTTGAAATTTCCCCTTACCAAAGCGATAATCTGTTCAATTTTTTTAACTATCTATTGAATTTTTATAAACTATTTTTTGTATTTGTTCAAACAAATCAAAACAAAAAGCACAGATTAAACATTTTCTTCTTTGTTAAATTTTTTTAACTTATTTTTTTCTATCTGTTGAACATTTTCTTATTTGTTGAACATGCACACAGATATAAGGACATGCTTTTGGACTGAATCAAACAGATCAAAGCACAAACCTCTTTCTTATCTGTTCAACATACATACAAATCAAAGCAAACGCACACTAGCTAACCCAGACAGAAAAAGAGTGATAGAGAGAAAAAGATCGAGAAAATGGGAAAGAGCACAGATTCTCTCAACTACAAGAAATACGAAGTTCCTATCTGTGGAGCTTTGCGGGTCCTACCAAACCCATTCAGATCTGACCCCAACTTTACAATTGCCGACAACGATGATGAACCCTTCGTCAAACCATCTCCACATTGAATCTCTCATACAAATCACTACTATAAAATCCTTAACTCTTCATTTATCAATCATTATATCCAACAAAAAAAAAAAGAAATTAAATTAAATTAAATTGAGCGGCCACGACTTTGAAAAAGTAGAGACGACACTCTCAAAGAAGCTACATTGGCCTATGACAGCGTTGCTCGTTCCTTTAGAGATTCCAAAGCCAAGACCAACTTTCCACTGCCGTTAGGGGTGTAAATTTGGTCCCGTCCGGCCCATTCAGGCTCTGGGTCGGGCCGGCCCATGTTGGTCCTCGCGAGCTATCGCCAAAATTAGCGGCAGGTCATTACAGGCCAAAAATATAGGCCAGAGCCCAGCCTTGTGGTATTCCTTGGGCGGGCCAATGGGTTAGGTCTCAGGGTGGCCCTGTGGGCCTGGGCTTGGGCTTGGGCGGGCCTGACTTTTTTTTTTTGTTTTTTTAAATTTTTTCTACCAAAATTTTATTATTTTCCACTAAAAAATACACCAGGCCTCGGGCCAGGCCTTGAGTCGGTCGATGGGCTAGGCCACGGGTCGGGCAAGGCTTCAAAATGATGGCCCAGGCCCACCTCGAGCAGCGGGCGGGCTTTGGGCAGCCCACGGGTCGCGGGCCATTTTTACATTCCTAGTTGCCGTCCGCCGCCCTGTTTCTCGACCTCAACTTGCCCTCCAATCGCTACCATCGGTGGTCTTCGGCTCAAAATCTGACGTTAAATCCACCATGGTGAGGAGGCAAAACAACCAGATTTAAGGTAGCGACGGAGTCTAGACGACGACGCGGTGGGTGTTTAAGAGAGAGAGAAAGAGAGAGAGAGAGAGAGGAAATGAAGTAGGAGGGAGTGACTGATTACCATGTAGGAGATGGAAAAAAGGTAAGGCTATAAATGAGCCGAGCCGAGCTTTAGTATATTTGGGATTGTTTATTAAGATTTTAACGAGCTCGAGCTCAAGCTTAATAAAAATTTAACGAACCGAGCTCGAGCCCAATTGGTTTAGGCTTGACTCGAGCTGGAACCTATTCACGAGTCTTAATGAGCTAAAAAATTTATAAATTCATACTTGCGTATAATACTAAAGTTACAATTAAAATTTTGATTATATAATTATATATACAATATGTCTAAACACACTAAAAAAAAAGTCAATATTTTACCAAAATAATAATATCTACTACCACTATTATATAAATGTACTATCCATAGTTAACTATTATTTACATTTATATTTTTTTAAATTTATAAATAACATATTTATCTTATGTTTTATACATATTTTTACATTATTTAATATATAAATAATAAATATTAAACGTGCCAGCTAACGAGTCAAGCTTACGAGCCAAGCTTTAGAGTGTTTGGGTTTGTTTATTAAAAAATTAACGAGTTTGAGCTCGAAAGCAAAAAAAATAAAAAAAAATAAAATTAACAAACCGAGTTCGAACGAGCACTTACCAAGCTAAACTCGAGCTTGTTCACGAACGACTCAGTTAATTTGCAGCCCTACCTTTAGGCAAAGAAAATTCAAAATTAGATTTAATGCCTGAGCACCCTTTTTTTAGTTCAACGAAGTTAATTAATTTGTTAAAATTAGACTATATTTATAAATTTTTTTTATAAAATCAATAACAACATCAAAATAAATAGATAATTTATATAATATAAGAGAGATGTCGTTATGATGGTCTTTATAATTTATAAGTGAATATATATATATATATATTTGTGTTGTATTACTTAAATATATAATATATATTCAATATAATCTAACAATCGATATTGTAACGCCCTCGAAATAAACCCATAAAAAGACATTCATAATACGAGAAGGATATATCATATTTCATAAATCAAAGTATTCTTACAGAATGTATTACATGTTGACAACAAAAGTAAATGCCCTATGGGCCTACAACTTTGCAAGCCAACACTTGGTTAAAAAAGAGAGAGTACTAACTCCAATACATATTAAGCCCGTGGCTTAAATTTATATGTAATACAACAAAAGATAACCAAAAATAAACAAAAGAGTCTTCAACTCCCACAACCATCCAAGCTAAGACCTCAGAGGTGGCATACTACCTGAACCTGAAAGTGATGTCCCATATAGGGTGAGCTAACGCCCAGTAGAGATATGCTAAACATAATATAAGCAATAACTAAAACATTAGCATTTGATAAATGTTTAACTCACATAAATCAATTCATAGTCCATTTCAATTACATGACAAATGTGTCCATGTTTCATTCCATTCTCCATTTCTTATTCAATTTTCCAATTCACAACCCTAGCTCAGAACCTGGCCATATACTTTAAATGAGATTATATCTCACATCAATAATCTTTCCATTTCAATTGAGATAACAACTCAAATTAAACACTTCATACTCCACAATAGATACACATAATTGCTGTATCAATCTCAAATAAAACACTTCCGTATTTCATATATGATACACAGATTTGCTGTATCAATACTTCAATGGATATACATATTCGCTGTATCGATGGAGTCCATCCACTATCTCCTCCCAAACAATATCCGGTTTAGGAGTCTATCCCCTATCTTTCCCTAAACCGTGGAGTACATTCCCTTTTTCCTCCCACACAATACAATGTATATAAACACATATCATATACATAGTCAATCAATACATAAATTTAATGTATTATTCCAACCGTCATATTCGATAACATATTCAATATTTGATTAGTTTTAGTTCGCCTAATCATCATGCATTGTCTACAACAATCAAGACTATCCTCCACCGATAGCCCAAAGCAATTATTTCTAAATAGAAAATAATTACATCAACAGATAATTTATCAACAATTTTCAAAGGTGAGTGATTAATAAATCCAACTCCACCATTCTATCTCATAATGAGCTAATTTCATTATTTTCAACTCAATTTCACATTTCTATAACAATTGTCATTAATTACACTAATGACCCAAATATACCCAAACATGGCACTTTTCCCCTTTTTCTCGATATTAACAACAATATCAATAACCTCTTCTTTATAGACCCAAAACACATATGTTTGAACCAAAAGAGCAAAACCCCCATTTTCAATACAACACATTACAAACCCTAACTTTCCAAATCAAACCATTTATTCAAAAAGCTCAATATCTAGGTTAAAGCTCATAGAAATGAGTAGGAATCCCTATGTCAAGAGATGAGACCCAATGGAGAAGATGAAGAATTTCGAGATGCTCCAAAACCCAAGATTTTCGGATCAAAAGGTAGACCACACCAAGATCAACACTTTTTACAAAGGCCCAAAGGTGGGAGATCACTAATGTTAGATGAGTTCTTATAGAGAAGGTAAGGTTTTAGAGAGAGGAGCTCTTCAATGGAGGTTTTGAAAAAGTAAGAGAGAGAAAGAAAATCAAAAAGTGATCTAAAAAGGTGAAACTCGAACTGATATAAAAGTCACCTTGCTCGAGCATGGAAACCCCCGCTCGAGTGTCAGACACAGACTCACGCTCGAGCATGAAAAACGCCGCTCGAGCGTCGATTGCACACCTGCCGAAGTTTTGCAGACATGGTCGCCGCTCGAGCGTCAAGCTCCTCGTTCGAGCGGAGGAACAAAGTCAAAGGGTCACGCTCGAGCGTCAAAACTCCCACTCGAGCGTACGAAGGCCTGCAGACAAAAAAAATACTGGGAGATGGAAATTCACGCTCGAGCGTCAAAATGCCCGCTCGAGCGGAGGTGCAAAAATCAAAGGGCCCGCTCGAGCGTCAAAAGCCCCACTCGAGCATGAAGGCCAAATTCTGGGCATCAACTTTTGGTTTCAAAGCACAACCAACCTGTTTCAAACCTGCCCAACACAACCTAAGACTCAAATACAAGAAGTAAGGGATGGAAATGAGAATGAGACAACAACACAACCACGGAACCAAGTCCGGAATACAATATACAAAGGAAGGGAAAATCAGGATCGCTATAACCTCCCCCCCTTAAAGAATTTTGTCCCCGAAATTAGGCACAAGTTTTCAAAAACAAGTTTTTCTCAATTCTCAACAATATTACAATTCATTATTCAACAACTTGACCCATTACCAGTCGTTCCATCTCTATTCAAGAGGCATTTCACAATATATACTCACTATGCATCATTAGCATGCTATCCCTTGAAATTTACCAATCTCAACACATATTCCACAATTCGATATCATAATCAATGCTCATGATATAATTCTATTTCTATAATACATTCAACATATGCAATGTTATATTAAACTCCCATTTCAAGGCAAGTTTCAAAATACTTCCATCATTCAAAACATATACGGTGTTTTACAACTTAAGACATATTCGATGCTCTTAAAGTTCATTAATATTACAAAATTTCCAATACATGGTTAAACATTTACAAACCAGTCTGAATATTTCTCACGGACATCTACCTCACGTTCCCAAGTGGTTTCTTCCACTCCGTGATGTTTCCACAAAACCTTTACTAAGGAAATGGTCTTGCCTCGCAAGACTTGATTCCGCCTATCCAAGACCCGTACCAGTCTCTCCTTGTACGAGATATCCTCGTCAACCTCCAAATCGGTCCAATCTAGCACATGGGACGGATCCGGCTCATACTTCCGAAGAATACTAACACGAAACACGTCATGCACTCCAGACAACTGCGGCGGCAAAGCCAAGCGATAGGCAACCTCGCCAATCCTCTCAAGGATCTCAAAAGGGCCAATAAACCAAGGGGACAACTTCCCACTCTTCCCAAACCTCATCAAACCCCGTCTAGGTGATATTTTCAGAAAAACATGATCACCCATCTCAAATGCCAAAGGCCTCCTCCTACGGTCGGCATAACTCTTTTGGCGACTCTGGGCTGTAACAAGCCTCCTACGGATAAGCTCAACTTTCTCCATTGTTTCCCTCACCAACTCCGGGCCTAACAAAGGTGCATCACCCACCTCGGCCCAACACACTGGAGACCTACAAGGTTGGCCATACAAGGCCTCAAACGGTGCCATACCGATATTCGACTGAAAACTGTTGTTGTAAGAAAACTCCACCAAGGGCAAGTGCCTCTCCCACGACCCACGAAAGCCAAGGACACAACCTCGAAGCATATCCTCAAGGATCTGAATAGTATGCTCGGACTGCCCGTCAGTCTAAGGATGATAAGCCGTGCTAAAGGTCAACCTAGTGCCCAAAGCACTCTGCAAACTCTGCCACAACCTAGCAGTAAAACGATGATCTCTATCAGAGACGATCGACATTGGGACCCCGTGCAACCTCACTATGTCCCAAATATACAAGTCGGCAAGATGATCTACTGAATCTCTCACGCGCATAGGGATAAAGTGTGCCGACTTAGTCAACCGGTCTACAACCACCCAAATAGCATCACTACCCCGCTGAGTCCTCGGAAGACCTACAATGAAGTCCATAGTGACGTGCTCCCATTTCCACTCGGCTATAGGCAAGGGTTGCAACAAACCCGCTGGTCTCTGATGCTCGGTCTTCACTTGCTGACAAGTAAGGCACTTTGATACGAAAACTGTCACATCTCTCTTCATACCCCGCCACCAAAACTGGCGACCCAAATCACGATACATCTTGGTGCCTCCTGGATGCACTGCAAGGCGTGAATGGTGAAACTCTCGGAGTACCTCCTCTCGGCAAGACTCCGACACAAACAAACGGTTTCGGTATCTCACACTCAGGTCGGGATACACAGACAAACCCTTCTCAGCCTTCCCACTGGAGATCTTCTCTCGAAGGGATTCTACCTCAAGGTCACCTCGCTGTGCCTCTAACACTTGATTCACAAGCGTAGGCTGCGCAACAACAGAAAACAGGGCCGCAACCTCAACGGATTCGCCCAAAAGCAAATCAAACTCGCCAAGTGCACCTAACATCTCCCACTCCCGGATGACTATACAAGCTATATCACTAATGGATTTTTTGCTAAGGGCGTCGGCCACAACATTGGCCTTACCCGGGTGATAGTGCAACTCAAAGTCATAATCCTCTATGAACTCCATCCATCTTCTCTGCCTCAAATTCAAGTCCCTCTGTGTAAACAGATACTTCAGACTCTTATGGTCCGAGAATACCTCGAACCTCTCACCATAAAGGTAGTGCCTCCAAATCTTTAAAGCAAAAATGACGGCTGCTAACTCTAGGTCATGTGTAGGGTAATTCCTCTCATGTATTTTCAACTGACGTGAGCCATAGGCTACCACTTTCCCTTCTTGCATCAACACACAACCTAAACCCTCTCGTGAGGCATCGCAATATACCGCATAACCCAAACCTCTCTCCGGAATAATCAAAACCGGAGTGGTGATCAATCTAACCTTCAACTCTTGGAACGACTTTTCACAAGTCTCACTCCATACAAACTTGACCCCTTTCCATGTCAATCTTGTCAACAGTGAAGCTAGCTTGGAGAAATCTTTTACAAACCGGTGGTAATACCCAGGTAATCCCAGAAAACTGTGGATCTTGAAATCACTCTTAGGCTGTGCCCAATCCTGCACTGCCTCTATCTTGGATGTATCAACAGACACCCCTCCCTCGGAAACCACATGGCCTAAGAACTTGACCTCTCCTAGCCAGAACTCACACTTCCTAAACTTGGCATACAGCCTATGGGCTCTAAGCAACTCAAGCACCACTCTCAAGTGTATCTCGTGCTCCTCCTCAGAAGGTGAATAAATCAGAATGTCGTCCATGAAAATGACTACAAAACGATCTAAGAATTCCCGGAATATTCGGTTCATCAAATCCATAAACACTGCCGGGTGCATTGGTGAGCTCAAAAGGCATCACCAGAAACTCATAATGGCCATACCGCGTACGGAATGCCGTCTTCGGAATATCCTCCTCCTTGACCCTCAACTGGTGGTAACTCGATCTCAAGTCTATCTTAGAGAAACAACGGGAACCCTTCAAGTGGTCAAACAAATCATCTATACAGGGCATAGGGTACTTATTCTTGACCGTAGCCCGATTCAACTTCCGGTAATCAATGCAAAGTCTCAAGACACCATCTTTCTTTTTAGCACAGAGGACTGATGCTTCCCATGGGGAAACACTAGGGCGGACAAAACCCTTATCTAGTAACTCCTGTAGTTGAATCTTCAACTCACTCAACTCGGCTGGGGCAAAGCAATAAGGTGCCATAGAAATCGGCGCTGTGCCAGGCACTAAATCAATGGAGAACTCTATCTCTCGATGAGGTGGAAAACTAACAAGATCCTCGAGAAAGACGTCCGAGTACTCGCAAACCACTCTTGGCAACTTAACCCCGGTCTCATCACACTCACTACTCATAAGGCTAGCGAGAAGACCACTAAGCTCACTTCGCCTTCGCGGATCATACACTGCTGGCAATACACTACCAACCCGATCCCCCAAGAAATGGAAACAATCCCCACTTAAGGTACATACTATGACCCTCTGGCGGTAACAATTAATAATAGCCCGGTATGACGATAGTCAGTCCATACCCAAAATCACATCAAAACCCGACATAGCCATAACTATAAAAGAAAATGAAAGTCGGCGATCAGCTACATCTATATCACAACCTCGACACCCCTGTTTCAGAATCAACTCACCCCCAATAGGTGATACAACACAAATAGGAGATGCTAACTGTGCCAACTCCAAACCCAAAACAGATGCAAATGCAGCAAATATAAAAGAATGGGATGCACCCGTATCAATCAACACATTGGCGACCCAGTTGCAAAACAAAAAGGTACCTCTAACAACTGATGGAGTCGATACAAGATCCTGTGCGGTAACAGCATACACGTGCCCTGTAGGCCCCTGATCTACCTGCTCACCTCTAAGAGCAAAAGATTGCTGCACAGACTGGGACGACGAAGCTCCCTGATTGGCCCTCGAGGCCTGAACTGACTGAGCTGGTTGAAAACTTTGCCTCTGCCCAGATGCACCAAATGTGCCACTCAACTGCGGGCAAAACCTCTTCAGGTGCCCCGCCTGACCACACTAATAACAAGACAGTGGCTGGCCTCTACCCTGACCCTGGCTCTGAGGTCGAGCCGAAAATGAGGCTGCTCTCTGCCCTTCGCCCTTCTACAAGCAAGCTGGAGACTTGTGGCCCAGCTGACCACATTTGTAACAGGTGATGTCTCCTTGATTGCCTCGGCCAGAACCCGAACTCGGTACTAGAAAGGTCGATCTCACAAAAGCTCCCTGGGACTGCTGAGTGTTAGAACCCCTTTGCCTCCTACCGTCCCCCTGACCATCCTGACTCCTCTTGGAGCCCCTCTGTCTCTCTTCCCCCTCTTGCATCATAATCTCCATATGGACCGCAGCATCCACAAGGTGCCCATAATCTCGGGTTATAGAACCCCCAACTCTCATCTTGAGCCCGTGCCTCAGCTTCTTCTCGAACTCAAGGCAACGGTGTTCCTCAGACGCCACAAGCTCAGGTGCGAACCTAGATAGACTGGTAAATGCGGCCTCAAACTCGGCCACTGATAAACTCAGCTGCTTGAGCTGACAAAACTGATTTCTCAGTTTCTCCCTGGCAGCTGGAGATAGAAACTTCTCCTAGAAAGCATCTACAAAAGCCTCCCACGTGCCACCAATATGACACCTCATGTATTTCCACCACTGACCTGCATCCCCCTTAAGCTGGAAAGATGCCAAGGTCACCTTCAAAGCCCTGTCTTCGATGCCAAGCATCTCAAATGTCTTCGTCATCTGTTCGAGCCATTCATCAACTTTCAGTGGCTTTTTCGGATTCCCCACAAACTCATCCGGATTAGACCGGAAAAACTCTCTCTTCAGAAAGGAAAGCCTTGCATCAACAACCTGGGCCTGAACTGGATTCTCAGCTCTGAGAATACCCATAAATTCCCTCAAGCTCCTGCTATCTCGAGGGCTAAGGCACCCATAGCCTGCTGACCCGCTGGCTCGGCTACAGTGGGCTGACCAACACCCTCCTGCTACGCCGGAATATCATCTGGTAAAGGCATCTCCTGCCTACCACGCCTACCACGTCTACTTCCGCGTCCTCGTCCTGACATCCTAATAAAGGTAACGAAGAACATTAGCACATTCACAAATGTGCCGAAGCTATAACACTCGCGTCTTAATGCACAGACAATTGTAATTCACTCCACATAAGCACATAATCACGTAAACACTTACGAATTTCATTTCTGGATAATGATAGTCCTGAGGTGTTACTAGAGTTCTGGTTAGAAACAGCATTGATCAAGTGCTTTTTCCAACAAGACTCACAGAAACCCAAGGATCTAATCAACATCCTAGAAACCAAATCCCATACCCATATAGTCATATAAGCATGTTATCAAATAAACACATACTATCATACATAAGTTTCTAACAAGCGAGACAAACACATTGTGATACTAATCACTTCCCACGTAGCCAAAGTATTCAAACCCGATACGCTTTGATACCAAGTTGTAACGCCCTCGAAATAAACCCATAAACAGACATTCATGATACGAGAAAGATATATCATATTTCATAAATCAGAGTATTCTTACAGAATGTATTACATGCTGACAACAAAAGTAAATGCCAGATGGGCTTACAACTTTGCAAGCCAACACATGGTTACAAAAGAGAGAGTACTAATTCCAATACATGTTAAGCCCGTGGCTTGAATTTACATGTAATACAACAAAAGATAACCAAAAATAAACAAAAGAGTCTTCAACTCCCACAACCATCCAAGCTAAGACCTCGGAGGTGGCATACTACCTGAACCTGAAAGTGATGTCCCATATAAGGTGAGCCAACGCCCAGTAGAGATATGCTAAACATAATATAAGCAATAACTAAAACATTAGCATTTGATAAATGTTTAACTCACATAAATCAATTCATAGTCCATTTCAATTATATGACAAATGTGTCCATGTTTCATTCGATTCTCCATTTCTTATTCAATTTCCCAATTCATAACCCTGGCTCAGAACCTGGCCATATACTTTAAATGAGATTATATCTCACATCAATAATCTTTCCATTTCAATTGAGATAACAACTCAAATTAAACACTTCATACTCCACAATAGATACACATAATTGCTGTATCAATCTCAAATAAAACACTTCCGTATTTCATATATGATACACAGATTTGCTGTATCAATACTTCAATGGATACACATATTTGTTGTATCAATGGAGTCCATCTACTATCTCCTCCCAAACAATATCCGGTTTAGGAGTCCATCCCCTATCTTCCCCTAAACCGTGGAGTACATCCCCTTTCTCCTTCCACACAATACAATGTATATAAACACATATCATATACATAGTCAATCAATACATAAATTTAATGTATTATTCCAACCGTCATATTCGATGACATATTCAATTGATTAGTTTTAGTTCGCCTAATCATCATGCATTGTCTACAACAATCAAGACTATTCTCCACCGATAGCCCAAAACAATTATTTCTAAACAAAAAATAATTACATCAACAGATAATTTATCATTTTTTAATGGTGAGTGATTAATAAATCCAACTCCACCATTCTATCTCATAATGAGCCTATTTCATTATTTCCAACTCAATTTCACATTTCCATAACAATTGTCATTAATTACACTAATGACCCAAATATACCCAAACATGGCATTTTCTCCATTTTTCTCGATATTAACAACAATATCAATAACCTCTTCTTTATAGACCCAAAACACATATGTTTGAACCAAAAGAGCAAATCCTCTCTTTTCAATACAACACATTACAAACCCTAACTTTCCAAATCAAACCATTTATTCAAAAAGCTCAATATCTAAGTTAAAGCTCATAGAAATGAGTAGGAATCCCTACCTCAAGAGATGAGACCCAATGGAGAAGATGAAGAATTTCGAGATGCTTCAAAACCCAAGATTTTCGGATCAAAAGGTAGACCACACCAAGATCAACACTTTTTACAAAGGCCCAAAGGTGGGAGATCACTAGGGTTAGATGATTTCTTAGAGAGAAGGTAAGGTTTTAGAGAGAGGAGCTCTCCAATGGAGGTTTCGAAAAAGTAAGAGAGAGAAAAAAAATCAAAAAGTGATCCAAAAAGGTGAAACTCGGACTGATATAAAAGTCGCCCCGCTCGAGCGTGGAAACCCCCGCTCGAGCATCTGACACAGACTCACACTCGAGCGTGAAAAGCGCCGCTCGAGCGTCGATTGCACACCTGCAGAAGTTTTGCAAACATGGTCGCCGCTCGAGCGTCAAACTCCCCGCTCGAGCAGAGGAACAAAATCAAAGGGTCACGCTTGAGCGTCAAAACTCTCGCTCGAGCGTACGAAGGCCTGTAGACAAAAAAATATTGGGAGATGGAAATTCACGCTCGAGCGTCAAAACGCCCGCTCGATCGGAGGTGCAAAAATCAAAGGGCCCGCTCGAGCGTCAAAAGCCCCGCTCGAGCGTGAAGGCCAAATTCTGGGCATCAACTTTTGGTTTCAAAGCACAACCAACCTGTTTCAAACCTGCCCAACATAACCCAAGACTCAAATACAAGAAGTAAGGGATGGAAATGAGAATCAGACAACAACACAACCACAGAACCAAGTCCAGAATACAATATACAAAGGAAGGGAAAACCAGGATCGCTATAGATATTAATTTAATATCATCTAATGACTAATAATTTATTTGTATATTCAATATTTATATATATAATTCAGACTTTAGGTTGCTCGAATTTTTTGATATTTTTGCTTAAGCTCGTACAAAATTTAAAAATATTTTACCCAAACCCTAAAAAATTTCAAACTGTGCTCAGATTGCTCGGGTTACGCCCGCCTAAGTTGCATCCCTATTTTGTCTAAGTCCTAAAAATTTTTTTCCCAACCCCTTCTCACTTGGGGGTTGCACGTAAGGGTGTTTAAATTACCTAGTGAACCAAAGAATCAAACCAAACAAATCTCTTTAGGTTGGGTTGGTTTGATTTTTGAGGTCTTTAAATCTTCAAATCGATAGGATTGAGTTGGTTCTTGATTAGGTTCTTGCCTAAACCGAACCAACCCGAGAACCGAACCTATTTATATATATTGAATTTTATTTATATTAATTGGTCTATTATAATGGACTTAATTGCACTTAATAATTTTTCATATACAAGCATTATTAGGAGAACAAAGGAAGTACTAAAAGTTTGACTTGATTTTGTAGTCTACTGAATTTGTATTGGTTGTATTAATGGATTTTATTGGTATTGGTTATGTTTATGCTTGAGTTGAATTTAATTTGTATTGGTTTGTATTAAATAATATTTTGCTCTTCTTTTGTGGTATGTTTAAATATTAAATACTTATTTATTTTAATTATTTATTATTAATTGATTAACTTATTTTTAATATAGTGGAACCATGATATTTTGCATGATGATTGGTTTGATTCTGGGTCTAAAAACTTGAAACTGATCATGATTGGGTTAGTTCTAAATTTATTACCAAACCAAATCAAATTGACCCATGAACACCCTATTGCACCCGATCAACCATTAGACTTGGGCCCAATGGGCCCATCACGACAAGTATTGCTACAGGCCAAGCCCTCAAGATCATATTATTTTTAATTTAGTGGAACCATGATATTTTGCATGATGATTGGTTTGATTCTGGGTCTAAAAACTTGAAACTGATAATGATTAGGTTAGTTCTAAATTTATTACCAAACCAAATCAAACTTACCCATGAACACCCTATTGCACCCAATCAGCCATTGGACTTGGGCCCAATGGGCCCATCATGACAGGTATTGCTATAGGCCAAGCCCTCAAGATCATATGCACTTTCATGCTCCTTTTCGCTTGAGTATCGATTGATTTCAATGATTGCCAAGCAAAGGCACTGGGCCATGCTGTCATTTTTTTTGATATCAAATTAGTGATGGGCTTTCTAGTGTTTATCTTGACCATGGTCACAGTTATGAAGGGTTAGGCTAGTGGGATGAACCCAGCAAGGTGTTTTGGGCCGGCTATGGTGAGAGGACGACAACTTTGGAATGGGTACTGGGTTGGGCCAACAATTGAATGCGTGGCATTCTATTTATACACCAACGTCATTCCACTTCAGCACTTCCATGCCAATACCCAAAGGGGGACTTACTGGCCGGTCCCATGGAAATAAGTTAATACCAGCCAAGTCCTGTCCTATTTCCATTTCCAATTTTACCTTTTAATATCACACCACATGCGTGAAGCAAATAAGCTACTCACGAGCTCTCCCCTGTATGTTGTCTTCTTTTTGTTCCTTGTATATTGTTCCTTTTGTTCTCTCATACTCACATACATACAATCTCACTCACTAATTCACAAAAACACATCCACACACTTACTAATTCACAAAAACAAATTCACAATAATTTAGTAATGATAAATTTATCACTGATAAATTTCATACTCACATATATACTACACACACTCACTTACTAATTCACAAAAGCAAATTTACAAAAATTCAACAGTGATAAATTTATCACTGGTTTAAACAAAATTATCACTGATTTATCACTAAACAAATTTATCACTTGTTTAAACAGATTTATCATTGGGATCTTCCTCAATATACAGCGAGAGAGAGAGAGAGAGAGAGAGAGAGAGAGAGAGAGAGAAGACCCGGCGGCAAAGAGCCTAGATCCTAAATCTAGAGGTGGAGGCGACGACGACTATGGAGGTGGAGGCGATAGTGGTTGGCAACGACGGTGGAGGTGGAGGCGAAGACGTCGATGGCAGTGAAGGCGAAGACGTCAATGGAGGTGGAAGTAATGGTGAAAGTGAAAGAAGATGCCGACAGTGGAGACGGCGGTGGTTGGCAAGTTCTCTTTCATATATGGAAGCTTTCTTTCTTACTCTACTGAAAAAGAGAGACATATCCAATTTGTTAAAACATTTTATTGATTCTCTGCATTTAAACAAATTTATAGAGAGAGAGAGAGAGAGAGAGAGAGAGAGAGAGAGAGATATGAAGCATTGGAGTTAGGTGGTGTTCTTGGTTCTGTTATTGATCCAAGTAGAAGCACAGAATGGGTTCATCAAAACCAGTGGATATTTTTATTTTTATTTTTTTTCAGATCTGAGTATAAAAACATGAGGGCAAAAATGGAATAAATAAAAATATTCAGGACCTATAGGTAAAAGAGTCTCCATTAAGGACTTATTGGGTAATAACCCTTGAAAATAGGACTAACCCGTAAAAATTCCATACCCAAAGGCATGACTTGCTGAACATTTTGAAGGGTTTGTTTGTGTTGAGTCATAACTAGTAACAATGTAATAAATAAGTGGGAAGACTAAAATTATGAGTTGATGTAGAAAGTGAAAGAGTTCTGTAAAAAAAATAATAAGACTCATTGTAACACGTAGAAAGTAACGTAGGAGGTGAAGGATTCTAGTTAAATATTTCATTCCATGTAGATGTTATATGCAATATATGTGAAATTTTTTAATCATTGTTTGATAGGAATATAAGGAAATGTATCTCTCATGAATTTGAAAGTCTGAATACTCAGAAAAAAACTTAGAAATTTATTCAAAATTCAAATCAACGGTCTCTTTTAATGGGATCACACAATAAATGAATTTCAGCATCGATTATAAATTCTGGACAATGTTTAAATTTTTTATTTTTTATTTTTTTTTCATGAATTGTCTTCAATCTCTATGTTATAAAGTGGCTGATATATCCATATTCATGAGATTAATAAATAATAATCTTTCGGTGTACTCAAACCATTATTATCAGAACTTCAATGCTTTTATCCACTAACAATCTCCCACTCTTGTGTTGATGATCATTCTCAAACAAAGCTTTGGGCCCAACATAGCATCAATTCTTGTTTGGATCCAGAATTCTATAGGATAAAATTTTAGAAATTTTTTACATTTGTATTTTTAGTATTTTTTACTTACTATTTTATTAGAAATTTTGTAGCTTTAGTATGGAATAGCATAAAAATATTAGATTTCCTAATTTAAGTTGATTTAGTTTTTCTAAATTTTGGATTGTTGATTCGTCTCTAAGATTAATTGCATTTGGTTGGGTTTGGCCTCAATTTGAGAGAGCATGTGGACTTGGTAAGCCAATTTTGGGACCGATTTCGGTGATTTGAATTGTTTACTTTTCAGGACTAATTGAGTAGAATATTCATGCAAAAAATAAAATGATTTGACATCGATAGCTATATATTTAAATCATACTTGTTTTAAGAAAATGGATGACAAATATAATTTCAAGAATAACTATCCATTTTTTGTAATAAAAATTTGATTCAAACATATAACTACTGATGTCTGATTATCTTGATATCTTGTATGAATATTCTACTCAACGAGTATTCAAAGGTGAACGGTTCGGATCACTGAAATTGGTTCCAAAATGGGCCTATTAAGCCCAAATGTTCTCTCAAGTTGACATGGCCAACTCCTGTTTTAAAGTGTTTAAGGGCAAAATAATTTTTTTTAATCAACAATATAAAAAGATTTTTTAGAGCTTCTTTTGTCGATTAAAACAATACCTATGTGCACCAACTGGTATACCAATTAGTGTACTAACATATGATGTTACATAATTTTAGACGCTTTAAATTTTTGTAATTTGTATAATGAGTCAAGTCCATAATTTTAAAGTGACAATGTCATAACATATGTTAGTATACTAGCCTCCGTTTGGGAAGTAGGTTGGCTTTTTGGCTTTTTGGCTTTTTTTGGCTATATGAGCTTGGGCTCAAAAGCTTGGTTTGGAAAGGGCTTTTGGCTTTTTGGCTTTTTTGACTTTTTTGTGAGAGAAGAGTGTAATGATTATGGGGTTGGATGAGATGTTTTGTCTGTTGTGACTCATGAGCCTATTCTGTCTTTTGTGGCTCATTGAGCCAAAAAAGCCCAATGAGCCCTTGCCAATTGGTATGTGTAGCACTACTGATAGAATAAAGCTATCTTTTTGTATTTCCCATCTTTTTATAATCACTAGTAGCGGCGCACGTGCGTTGCCCGTGATATTTCATCTATTAAAAATTTCTTATAATATAAAATAATATACAAAAAAAAATTAATATTAAGTTTATGATATGAAGGGCATCCACTTTAATAATTATGTATAACTATATAATGTTACTAACTAGAAGAAAATTAAAAATACAATGTAAGTTCTTAAATCTATATAATATTACACAAATTTTGTTATGTGAACTTCACATTTGAAATAACTATAATTCATCGCGCATGTTTTGTATTCATTGAACATCCGGAAAGATGAGGAAGAAACATTATTGATAAGTATTATGGTTCATGTGGAAATTGTGCACAAGTTATTTATAAAAATGTGAATTTGTACCTTAATGTTTCTAACCGTATAAAAATTTCATTCGTATTTTCATGATCCTTATAGATCGACACTTATCATGGAATTCGACTTCATTTAAGGATGAACCACAAATTGTATGTATGAGTAGTTAAAATAATGGAGGTGGCTTTTCACCAATTCACTGCTTTAGGGTTCAATTTTGTAATTTATGATTTTTTTGGGTATATTTTAATGATTCAAAATGTTCTAATTTTAATGCTTTTTGAGCAAATAATCAATGCAAAATTTTAGATTGATCGGATAATGGTAATCATATGTTTGGATCATATTTGTTTTTAAAAAATAGAGAATTTATTATTGATATCAATAAACCTAATTAATCAATAAACCTATTTGTTTTTAAATCATAAAGTCGAAAGTAGTTCCCACCCCCCCCCCCTCTTTTTAAGATGCAAAATGCAAGTAACAATTAAAATCTTATGTTAAAGTTTTGATAACATTTTCTTTCACTCACTGCTGGAAATCGGACTTTTAGTGGCGTTTAAAAAACGCCGCCATATGTATCAAAAACGCCGCTAATTCCTTTTGTGGCGTTTAGTACCAAACGTCGAAGCTGCGGCCGTCGCTATAGCTTTGCGACGTTTTAAAAACGTCGTGATATTAGTATAGGAGGCGTTTTAAAAAACGCCGCCAAATGTCCCCCTATACACACGCTGACGTCACTGACAATATTTAGCAACGTTTTTTAAACGCCGTCGTATCTGTTTTAAAAATATAACCGTTACTGTTGAGGATTTAGGAGGCGTTTGTAGAAACGCCGTTATATATCTTTTTTTTTTTTTTTTTTGGATATTGTGCTAATTTTATTTGATTAAATTAAAAAGAATACGTGTAAGAAAATATTGAATTTGGTTTCTCATTCAATTAATAAAAAAAATACATGTAATAAAACGAACATACAAACTATTAACTCTTATTCAAATACTTGTAATAAAACTAACATACAAAATATTAACTCCCATTCAAATAACAAATGAAGCATTAATTCAGTTTCTCATTCAAAAAAAAACTAACAAACCGTTCTTAAGTAAGAGACTACAATTTGTAAAATTTTGATTCCAGATCTGCTAAAATGAAAAATCCATCCATCTTGTCATAAAACATAACCCACCAAACTCAATTCTTGTCTCAAAACTGCCACAAAAAGTAAATTAACTCCTCTTGAAACAAAACAATTAGATAAAGATAGTAAAATCTCACTGGGAGACTCCCAACCACTATGAGAAGTTTTCAAACTCGGTGTAATCGCTGTCGGAGATCATAGTCAGGTACCATGCCTTTCCTGCAGACTTGCTTTTGGTAGCCTCTTCCTGTTAATGATGAAAAGGTCAAAATTATTCATTTAGAAAAAAGGATCCAAATGAGGCCAATTGTCTTCATATCGCTTATGCAATCAATGTTATTGATGTAATCGCAATTCTCATGAATAAACCGCAAGAAACGGCCAATTATCCCAACCACCAAAATCCCAAAACCAAAAGTTAGAATTTGATAAGATTTTGATCAAGATAAAGAATTTTCTCTGACCATAAACCGCACCGAGCACCATTAATGAGAGGATATAACCAACAGTGTAAACAATTGGACTAGCCACCAACATCATGTATAATATAACCAATAAAAACATGACACTAGAAAATTGAAGGGAAATGTAAATAACATGTAAGCTAAATATTATTCACATTTTGTTTCTCTCTCAAGTGTATGACTAACTACACGTATGTGGTCAACAGAAGTACCAACTATGGTAAACAATGATGATGAATTTAAAAAGTAAAATGTCTAAGAGGCACACATGCATAGTCTTGAGACAATCTTTTGGAATGTATTTAAACACTAGAAATAGAATTGAGACTTCAGAATTTGAGGCATGAGCAAAACACTAGAAAAATAAATAAAGTAAGTCAACAATAAAACAATTACAAAATGAAAAGCTTGCTATCTTAATGTATACCAAAGTCCATAATAAAATGCAAATTTGAGTGTTGAGCAAGTTGCGAAAAGTATAAAGATGAAAGAGGTAATAAACCCCTATTTGAACAATGGAAAACTGGAATCAACTTGTCTCTCCCATTCATCAGCCCCCAAATTCTGGTTTGCAAATCATCATGAAAAGGCACACCATTATTTTAAGACATTTTTATTCATACAAGCAAATTATGCAAAATTATCAACCTTTTACTTCATTATGTCATCATACCAAAAGGCATCGTATGCATATGGTATTAACCGAATGTAGGTAGGGAAAGAAAATGAAAATATGCAGAGCACATTAGTTATTTGGTGGCAGATCTGCGTAACACAGGATTACCATTTCTACCAGAGTAATCCTTTGTTGCTACTTTGTGTGCTCTGCGTTGCAAGTACACCTTCAAATTGTCATAGAAGGTTTTGCTCAAAAGTCTGAACTCTGGCTTCAAAACTTATCCTTCCAAATACAATGTGTCAAATCTATTGTTGTTTGGGATTTGAAAAGTCCTATCTATCTTTGCAAAGTCTTTTCTAAAAATCTGTGTGGGTGTCTGTTTCTATTTCTAAGCAATTGCTAATTTAACAGTGGTCTATGCCATGAAAAGAATCAGTAGTTTGATCATTCAGAAAAATTATTTATGGACACAACCAACTATATGAAATAATTTTAATCATATATATCACATGTGAAGTTCATTATAACAGATACACTCAGATGCTTCATCTATGCTTTATGTGGCTGGTTCTGTGTCCGTACTGTAGAGCTATTTGACCACAAACTGTGATGCCATCATCTGTTTTATCTAGTGATAGCATGCACATTGGACTACTTGCAGCTGCAGCTCATGCTGCTGCTACTAATAGCTGTTTCACTAATGCTGCTGCCTTACAAATCAAATGAACATAAACCACGAACTAGTGATATTAGTACGTTTACCTTGTTAGTTCTTCTTCTTCTTCTTCTTCTTCTTCTTATTCTTCTTCTCTTTCTTTGAAAGGTGAACCTATATTTAATAAGAGCAAGTATTGTAATTAATAAGATATGTTATTTGTCAAAAAAGCTTTGATTAAATGATTGCTCACCTCTTGGGATGAAAATGCATGAGATTGTTGTTGATGTGACATTGGCCGAATAGTGGGATGACTACTACGTGAATCCACAACCTATCATTCAATAAGAGACTTAAGTTGTATATTAGCTCTAGACAATTTAAAGTAATAACTAGTAAAAATAATTAGAATACCTGCTGCCTATGTAATGGGTTTGATGGTGCAACAATCGATCAACGGCACGCTTTGCTTGCAATTGAGATTCCAAAAACTGAATTCGTGACTGAAAATCTATGCGTATAGCCTGAATTTATTTCTCCATTACTTTATTCATCTTCGACTCAAACTGTATTTGATACCATTGAAGTTGCTCCTGAACTTGAGTTTGGAAGAGATGATTCTGCTCTTGTGACCGCCTATATCCACATCCAAAACATCAAGGGTGACGGTCCCAATCCAAACGTCCGAACACGCCAGTCGCTCTGGGCCCATAACTTGTGTGAAGATTTGCTTCGTAATGTCAGCAGGTCAGAGAAGATCCTTCCATGTGCTCTGCTAACTCATTCATTTGAGTCTGCAAGTTTGAATGCAATAATTAGCCTCCAATATAAATATAAATCATATAAAAAGTCCAAAGATGAAGTAGTATCACATACCATAACCTCATTAACTGAATCACTATTTGACGTCCCATCTTTCATGTATGCGGCCATCCACACCTGTGACCGACTAGCAGGAACCCCATTGTTCTTTTTTGTCTCTTGTAAATGAAAGACAACCAAACTCTTAAGATAAATAAGAAAATTAAATAATTAAGCAATTAAATATGTGAACAAGTCAAGTAAATAAAATAAACAACTAAGCAAAGTATTAACAAATGCTCATACAACTCATCTGTTTCACTGCTAAGAGTACTAATGCTCTATCTGTATGGTCACATGACTGATATTATGCTCCCTGCTGATTTAGTCAATCACTTTCTCTAGCACCAAGACTGAGCCTCTAAGTACCATATGTAGTCAGAATTTCGGACCCATCTGGAGAATCTTACCCAAAGGAGGCCGGTGATTCTGGGCCAGGTTAGACAGTTATTTACTAACTCACCAACAAAGAACATCTTGAATTAATTGCATTCTTGCAGAGTGGCTCGATTTTGCTGTGTACCCATCATGTTTTTTTTTTTAAAACAAAATTTAACATAATATGCATGTAGCATATATGAAGCTATTCAACAATCTTACTTATAGCTTATAGTAACATCTTAACTCACTCCATGGCTTATAGCTGATAAAGCACGATTCAAACACCAAATTGTATATCTAAGACTAAACAGAAAAACTACTTCTCATGGATAGCATACTTCTAATGGAGTTTTTCAAACTCCCCCATTAGACTGCTCAATTCATCAATAATATTAGAGCTAGTTAGGAGCTTATACCATGTTTCATAGAGAATCAATACACAAACAAAAAGCATAGATATTCTGTTTCTCTGGTACTCGACACTAACATATTACATAATAGCATTTCATACACAGATTTGTAATGTAGAGTAGAGATACCTCTTTAGCATGTCAAAATAAGGCCTGAACCACTTGCTTAAAAGATTTGCAGTGTAGACAATGTATAAACATGTAGAATACTAATACTAGAAAAGTATTGGTTAGCAAAATCTCAACTGCTTATGAGTAAAATGAGGGATTTTTTTTTTAATTTCTTATTGTGTTGATGAGGGGTTACTGTCACCATCAACAAATTCAAGGTAATGCTTGAGGTGAATTGGACCTATACTTTTTAACAATTGTATGTCCTAAATTATCGCAGGAGTAAGCAAAGCACACGATTTTGACACTAAGCAATAGGGATGATGATGACAAGTCAATTGAAATTTATTTAAGATGTGATAAAAAATTAACAAACTTTGAGATAGTGTAAATAAACTTTGAGAGAATAATTATACCTCCAGTCGAACTACTGAGAAAGGCTTTCGGCCTGTTCTATGATGTAATGTTTTATTCTTCCGGATTTTTCTATTCTTCTTGCTTGATTTCTGTCAAATATGAAATTTATTTAAGATGTTATAAAAAATTATCATATATAAACATTTTTTCACATAAATAAAATATTATCGATGCACTCTGAGTGCCCCAATAGTAGACCAAAGCCCGCCACTGATCCTCATGTACTCTATCTGGTCGATGAGCCAACCTTTCTGCATCATTCTTGAAGGGTTTGTATCCCATTGTTTTCACTCGACTTTTCCAATCTCTCCATTTCTTTCCAAATGAAGCCATTATTGTTCTCTTCATGGATTCATTTGCATCTGTATGAGCCTGCATTACAATTATACACTTGTAATATGCAATGTCAACTACACTTGTAATATGCATTTCATATGGAATACAATTGTAACTTATTTCATATTAAATATCCATATATACCTTTATCAAAATTTTTCCAGACTGGAGAGTCAGCAGGATGTCTCATTTTGGCGTCATCAATTCGGCCCTCTGCATGCCATCTCATTAAAGAAGATGTTTTGGATGACATGAACAATCTTTGAAGCCTTGGAATCAATGGAAAGTATCTAACAATCTTTTGTGGAATTTTTTGTTGCTTCTTCTTAACATCATTCTCCTCCCCCTCAAACTGTTTGTATCTAGGCATATGACACACTATGCAATCATCCATACTGGCTGTTTCCTTCCAATATAGTGAACAATCCCTTGGGCATGCATGTACCTTATGATAATCGAGGCCCAAGTCCCTGAGGAGTTTCCTAGTTGCATAAAATGACATTGGCAAAGTTTCACCCTTTGGGAACGAATCCTTCAAAAGCTCGAGCAACATCGTGAAAGACTTGTCACTCCATCCACTAAGGCACTTGATGTGCAATAACCGAACAATAAATGAGAGCGTTGAAAACTTCTGACACTCAGGATACAACTCTCTTTCGGCCTCTTTCAATAAATTGAAGAATTTTTCGGTTTTCTCATCTGGACCTTGTTTAATACAAGAACTTGCTGTCTCGTGAATAAAGCTCGGTGGAGGAAGTCCAAATCCTTCGTATAGCATTTCATAAGTTTCATCACCATCGTTCGAATCAGTTTGCCCGACATTCACATTGTGTGGCACAGGCGATGACAAATTCTCCCCATGAAAAATCCAACTAGTGTAACTTGGAAGAAACCCGTTGATCATTAAATGTTCCCCTAATAGGCCTTTCTCCACTAACTTGACATTACGACACCGTTTACATGGGTATGTGACTTCATTCAACAACGACTTATTTTCGCATGCAAATTTAATAAATTCCTTAACCCCTTGTATGTATTCCGGGTGCAACCTATGTTGATTTATCCAACTTTTATCCATCTGATTCTCTCTTACACTACAAATGTCACTGCCAAATCAACAAAGTTCAAAATTACCGTTCCATTTTAATTAATCTTAACCTCAATTAAATACCTTATAATGCATGCAATATGACATCATTCACCTCTAACTGGTCTCTAATATGTTGGTTCATCCTACTTTCCCATTCAGGAATGCACAATCTATATTGTAAAAAGTAGCTCATATGCTCGCTCATCTCTAACGAATTTCAAAGATCTCCCATGGTTCTCCAAATACACGATATAGACTAAGTGTAGTTACACCTTGTCTAGTATGCACTGGAGAACACAAGGAGTTGTTACACAAAATCTCTACGAGATGGACTATAAGCGAGAACTACTAATTACAATACGCACTTGTGCTCTGGAATCGTCTAATCGACAATCCAAGAAGAGCTTCATCAAAGATAACTAGGTATCTCTAATGAAGATTCTTGGACGGTCTAAGGCTATTTATGCATGCACTATTAATGATTGCATCCCGGTGATGCAATCTAAATTAGTACTATCAAGCATACTAGAAGCATATCTAGTATGAAGCATATTAATGAAGAAACCAAAAGTTTCTACAATGCTCTTGATAGATTATGATAGATTCAAGAAATACATTGCTCTCTCAAATCAATCAATAATGGAATAATTTTGGCAGGAACTCATGAATGTGGGAAGTTCAAACCCACTGCCCAAACCAATAAGTGTACCAAAGCTCGAATACTTCTAATGATGATGATGATGATGATGATGATTCAGAAAACACCAAAGAGCAACCACCAAATCAGGAATCACATTCACAATCACAATCATATTAGTTGAGGAATCACAATCACAATCACAATCACAATCACAATCACAATCACAATCACAATCATAGTTATCCACGTTAATAACTAGAATCACAAAAATATAAGCCTCATGTGAGAAGATTGTCTAGCTCTCTGATTAATTTATCTGTTCCTAACTTTTAAAGTCAGCCAGGTACACTCATGTGAGCTACTTTACCTACTCTCTTAAGAACAGTGCTACGATATTTAATACCTGTTTAGAAACTTGCAAAACAGTTCAAAAAAGTTGATACTGTTATATTTAATACTGTTATATTCATTTATCCTCTTTGTAAGTTGATTACATTTTCTCACTTTCAGTGCGAAGTAGTTTCATATTCATGTTTTCTAAGAGGAATATAGCTGGTTTAAATGGTTGGAGTGCACTGGGAATTGTAGTTTCTTGTACATCTCTGTTTGCTTATGACTATACATATGTTAGTGCCTTTGTGTAACCATCCATGGTACATGAGACTTGCTTCTACCTTATCCTAGGGGAGTAGAATGTCTTCTAGTAAGTTCTTATTGGGTATTGTCACTCATTCATGTAAAGGATGAAGTGAATTTCTTTTTAGGCTGTCTTGATCTAAATGTCTAGCCTACACATAAAAATTCTACAATTATCTGTCTGCGTCCCTCTTTATGGATTCTTGGTCGTTGTGTCTCCTTACAGTCCTAGAAGTTCAGGGTTTTGTATTTCAGATTGCATTATCCAAAATGGTGGTGGGTTTCATACTTTTTTCAAGATATATTTTCTATGTATCGACAAAGATGTTCAAATATTGGTTGTTGACATTTATGTGCATCCGTTGCAGCCTAATTTTCTGGGTTTTTTGTGTCTAGAATATGTTATTTATTTATATCCACATGTCTTTATTTTGTGCATAACGACTTCTCCAATGAAACAATACTTATGCATAATGGGTCGCAGATGCAGGGAGGAAGACAAAGATATTAACTTTTAAAAGCTAAACAGGTATTAACTTTTAAAGTCAGCCAGGTGTGAATCAGGTTGCCAGCAGAATTGTTCCTGCACAGCCTATGCGTATAATGCCGGCAGGTGTTCTACATTGGAAGGAGATTTGTTGAACTTACAAATCTCAGATGGGAACACTGCTAATCAAGGTTTCCATCTGAAGCTTGCTGCTTCTGAGCTTTCATCTGCTGGAGGTAATGAGTATATGTAATAGGGTACTCTCTTTTTTTCCTTTTTTTTTTCCCTTTTTTTTTCCTTCCTTATTTAGATCTTAAAAACACACAGATAGACTCATCATAATTCTATTCTTACGAATTCAGGGAACAAAAGAAAATTGTGGGTGATCATAGCAGTTAGAAAATTGTGAGTATATGTTTCATCCACTTATTTCAATGCAGATTCAAAGAAGTTACCAAACTGAATACTTATGCTCTGTTTGAGTAAGTGAAAAATATTAATCAGAGAGCTAGACAATCTTAAATATTAATTAGAAAGCTTTGAATCTCATATCATTGAAGTCAGATGATGCGATCAATGTTTGACAGATGATTCCAATCACAAACAAAAGGGATTCATATATATGATACATAGCATTAAACATATGCAAAAGAATGTGAGCTGGAAATTTGCCAACAGAGAGTAATATCATCCAAATTGAATTGACTAATAGAAAAATAGAATTAATATCTCATTCTCCATTATTTGACATTGCTACTGGTATCATTTCACATTGCTATTCATGTATTTGGTAGTACTATATCATCAAAATAGAATTGACTAAAAAAAGTAAGGAAATAACTAGTGCCTGACCTCTACCTTAACTCCGACAAATAGAGCGAGACAGAGAGAGAGAGAGAGAGAGTACCGATTGCAGTTCAGATCTGAATCATTGAAATCGCAGGTATGGAGCTTCGAAATCGTGTCGATGGAGCTTCGCTCTGAATCGATGGAGCTTCACTCTGAATCGATCTGATCTTCGATGGAGCTTCGCTCTGAATCGATCAGAGAGAGAGAGGGTTGGGAGAGAGAGAGAGGGTTGGGAGAGAGAGAGAGAGAGAGAGAGAGAGAGAGAGAGAGAGAGAGAGAAAGGCTCTGATTCAATATAAGTGTTGAGAGGCGCGTGTTTTTGTTCAAAAAAAAGGAAAAAAAAGTGGCGCGTGTGGCTACCGCATTCGGAGGCGTTTTTAAATGCCTCCCATTATAAAACGGCGTCGTTTTGTTTAACAGAATACGCGGCATTTTGTAAAACGCCATTAAATAATAAAAACAGTGACGTTTACAAAAACGTCGTTAAAAAAACGCCACCAAATCCCCTTTTTCCTGTAGTGACTTGATAATATAATGTTTCTTGTGACAGTTATTTTAAAGTATATTTTATGAGTTTTAACTTTAAAATTATTAGAAACAATTTTTTTTTATAGAAAAAATAACAATATAATATATAACTCTACACTATATGTTTAGTTATTTGATGATAATAACATTTTAAAATTTTGTTTTGAAGCTCAATTTTATTAATGTTGAAAAGTTTAAAAAGTCAAACTCTTTGAATTTTTGATAAAACAAAAGACTAAAGAATGAAATTTATAGGTAGTATTTAGTTTACTAAAATAAAAGTAGAATAAAATTGAAATGATTATTCATTAGTTTTTATATTAACTTACGATTGTCATTTCGAATTTTGTATTTTTAATAACTATTGATAATGCAATAACTTCAATGGAAGATGGGTTAGACTGATTCATGATTCCAACAGGTCTGCTGGCCTTGGTGTCCTCAAAGCGTGCCTACAAAAAGGTCCAAAAGGGGAGATAGACCCCTGACAGACACTCCGACGATCTAGTTAGGTTAGGGTAGATTAATTTTAGAGAGAGAGAGAGAGAGAGAGAGAGAGAGAGAGAGAGAGAGAGAAGCAAGGGGGTGAAGACTTAACCTCTAAGGTATCTCAAATGCTTCCTTATATCCTTTGCTCATAATTTCCTTGTCTATTCTATGCTGTCTTGTTAGCCGAAAGTCTATGGCCTAGTTAACATCGTTCATGGTGATTCTATATACTCCGGTGTGAGGGGTCTTGCTACATTTAATGCTACAGTGGCCTCATTAAATGACTGATGTGTGGGTGCAATAACTTTGCAGAATCTTTGTTTGCTCACGTAGTTGATTCCCTACTTGACAAGTGTTTGAATGCTATTCGTCCTGGGCCAGCATTGGTTTCTAAAAGGTATTGGGCTAACTGGACTTTAATACCTAGGCTGTATAGCGATCCTGGTTTTTCCTCCATTATTCATTGTATTCCGGACTCGGTTTCGTGGGTGGTTGTTATTGTCTATATCTCATTTCCGTTCTTTACTTCTTTGTATTTGAGTTGTGGGATGTGTTGGGTAAGTTTGGTACAGGTTGGTTGGATGTTGGAACAAATGGTTGCTGTCTAGAATTTGGCATCTTCGCTCGAGCGAGGCTTTTTGCGCTCGAGCGAGGCTTGGGTTTTTGCTTCTTCGCTCGAGCGAAGGTTTTTGCGCTCGAGCGAGCTTTCTGTGGTGTGTCTTTTCGCTCGAGCAAACAGTCTTGCGCTCGAGTGTGCGTCTACGTCTCTTTTAGACCTGAAGGTTGGTATTCTTCACTCGAGCGAGCTTTCTTGCGCTTGAGCGAGCGAGCCTTATGTTTTGTGTTTCTTCGCTTGAGCGTGCTTCTGTGTTGCAGACCTGAAGCTTCGCATTGTTTGCTCGAGCGACACTTCTTGCGCTCGAGCGAGGTTCTTTTGTGTCTGGTCGCTCGAGCGACCACTCCTTCACTCGAGCGAGCCCTGTATATACCAGTTTCCAGCAGCGACTTTCTTCTTCACTTTTTGATCTCTTTTTACCTCAAAACCCTAGATCCGACTCTCTCTCTCTCTTTCTACACACTACTCTCTACAAATACACTTGACCTACAGGGTTTCTACCCTACTCCCGTTGTTAAAAAGCTAGAGTATCACGTGGACTACATTTTGATCCGAAAAAGCTTTAGTTTAGGGCATCTTTGGGTTTCTCTCTTCGTCTCTTTTGAGCTCCTAACTTTGAGGTAGGGATAAACTACTTTGTATTATGAGTTTTAACATAAATGTTGGTTATTTTGTATAGATGGTGGTGTTTGGGAATTTTGGGCAAGTTAGGGTTTGGTTTGAAATTATAAAAGAGGAGTTTTATATTTATAGGGCTTTATGTGTCTATGAGACCTTGATAATGGATTAATTGTATATAATGGGTGAATTTGGTCTTGAGAGCAATATTTAAGGAAAGGGGAAAAATTGTCCTAATTGGAATTAAATAAATTATTTAATGGAAATATGAAATTGGTTTGGTAATTATGAAATTGGAGTAATTTGTGATTTAATGGCGTAGTTGGATTGATAAATCACTCACCAATGGAAAATGTGATAATTTATCTGTTTAGAAATAATTGTTTGGGGCTATCGGTGGAGGATAGCTATGATTGTTGTAGAATTGCATGATGATTAGGTGAACCGAAACTAATTAACTGAATTATGTCATTGAATATGACGGTTGGATTAACACATTGAATATGTGCTTTAAATTGATCATTGTATATAATAATGTGTTTAAATACATTGTATATGTATCTTCGTATGGGAGGAGATAGGGGATGTACTCCATTGATAATTAAGTTAGCCAGATTGTCCAGGGTGAAAGTCCCGAAATCTTATATACGTTTGAATGACGTTGATGATTGAAGTGTTGATAATATGAGTTGTAGTCTCATTTCGAATTGTTAATGATTGAAGTGCTGATAATATGAGTTATAGTCTCATTTTGAATTATCTGAGTGAATAGTGACCCATGCTTAAGAATTAACTTGGGTAGATGAATAGAAGTGGATTACAGATATGGATGTACTTGTTGGTGGCTTTGTAAAGGGTGTAAATTGGCTTACAAGTGTTGACCATTTATCAAATGCTAATGTTTTAGTTATTTCTCATATTTGGTTTAGTATATCTCTACTGGGCTCTGGCTCACCCTACTTGGGACACCATTTTCAGGTACATGTGACATGCCGCCTCCAAGGTCTTAGCTTGGGAGGTCTAGGAGTCGAAGGCTCTATCTTGTTATTTTTGTTTCGGTGATTACATGTAAATTCAAGCCGAGGGCTTTATATATAAAGAGTTAGTACTCTTCTTTTGTGTAACCAAGTAACAACTTGGAAAGATGTAAGCCCGCAGGGCATTCTATTATTTTTTGTAAACATTTACAACTTATATGAAATATCCTTTTGTAATATTAACTTTGATGTATGTATGGAAATGTGATTTATCCATCATGTATGTAGAACTGTTAGATGATGGGATTATGTATTATTTTGAGGGCGTTACAGGCTGTGAGCTGAGCCTTGAGGCTCCTTGTGTGCCCATCAGGACCAATAGTATTCAAACACTTGTCAGGTCAAGGGGTCCAGCCCACGGCTCAGGGCCCAGCTCAGGGCCCAAGTGTTAAAGCCCAGTCAACCCAATAACTTTGAAAAGCCAATGCTAGCCCAAGACCAATAGCATTCAAACACTTGTTAGGTAAGGAATCAACCACGTGAGCAGACAAAGATACTGCAAAGTTATTGCACCCACACATCAGCCATTTAATGAGGCCACTGTAGCATTAAATCCAGCAAGACCCCTCATGCCGGAGTATGCAGAATCACCATGAACGATGTTAACTAGGCCATAGACTTTCGACCAACAAGACAACTTAGAATGAATAAGGAAATGATAAGCAAAGGATATAAGGAAGCTTTCGAGATACATTAGAGGTTAAGTCTTCACCACCTTGCTTCTCTCTCTCTCTCTCTCTCTCTCTCTCTCTAAAATCAATCTGCCCTAACCTAACTTGATCATCGAAGTGTCCGTCGGGGGTCTATCTCCCCTTTTGGACCTTTTTGCAGGCATGCTTTGAGGACACCAAGGCCAGAAGATCCATTGGAAGCGTGGATCAGTCCGACCCATCCTTCATTAAAGTTATTGCATTATCAACTATAATTCAAGTTGCACATGTATATTG
This sequence comes from Camellia lanceoleosa, assembly GCA_025200525.1. Taxonomy (NCBI): domain Eukaryota; kingdom Viridiplantae; phylum Streptophyta; class Magnoliopsida; order Ericales; family Theaceae; genus Camellia; species Camellia lanceoleosa. The sequence goes on from CM045761.1 coordinate 153,015,247, forward strand.
AAGTATTTGGTAAAAAAAAAGAAAAGAACAATGAACAACGATCAACCAATAAAAGGAAGTCATTTCACCGGGAAAATACAACTCAAACAAAGTATAAAATAGTTATTTCACTATTAAAATTCAATTAGTTTGTATGTGTGAATATATGATTTTCAAATGCAAAAAGCATAGTAGGGGATGTATAATTTCATGGTTAACATATTTTTATTTTTCTTGTTCTTCTCTCTTGTAGAATGAAGTTATATGGGGTTCATATTTATGTAACTTTCTTGTGGTTGTGTTTTTGAAAATTTTTGTATATTTTTTTAACGACTATTTCGAATCAATACTTTCAACTTGTCTCTCTATGTCACAAAATAAGAAGGGAGACCATGATTTTTTTGATTTATTTTCTATTTGGGTGAAAATATTCAAATTAGCTATTCCAACTCTCTCATCTATCTACTTTTTGGTAACAAGGTCACGATGAGTACAAACTAAGCAATCCCTAAAAGGGATATGTTCAATTCCTTATAAATACACGAACATTTTTTTCTTTCCACACTCACCCAAAAATATTTTTTAAACGATTTTTCCCTCAAACACAATTACCATTAATGAAAAAATTACAAATTTGATAGGCCACGGATCTTGAGTTGTAATTGAGGGACATTTGCCTTATGGGTTTGCGTTGTAATTGTGGGACATTTGCCTAATTGGTTTTGGAGTGGAAGCATGTTTTGAAATTTTATTGAATGAATGAATTATGAAAATATTTACTATATTGTTGACAGAAGGTTTCACCAATTTGTTTGATACTAATTGGATATAGTGCTCTAACTATTTACCATGACAACATTGAACAAGATTGCAGCCAAATGCAAACAGAATTGAGAGAGAGAGAGAGAGAGAGAGAGAGGGTATCCTAACCTGATAATGGTAGTCTCTTTCTATCTTATGTTTATGGTTTCTTTCTATCTATAATGTGTGTTGTTCGTCGACCATTGTTGTTTGCTAGCAATTTTTTGAAATTTGGTACTTGTTGGAGAGACAATCAGGTCGATTGTTTGGTTTTGAAACCGAGTAGGCTATTATGTTTTGATTTGTTTGTAAAATCACTGGATTGTGAAACAGCGTTCACCAAGAGACGATGTAACCACCTATTTGGTTCTAAAGCAGAGTGTACTGTTATGTTTTGATTTAAAACCACTGGGTCATGAAACAAAATTTTCCCAGAATTGTTTCGAAACAGAGTAGAAAATTATGTTTGAAGTTACTTGGTTATGAAACAAAATTGTTCTAAAACAATGGTTATGAAACTGAATTGTTCCAAAACAGAGTGGATAATTATGTTTGAAGTTATTTTTCAAATTTGTTTTAGATGTTACCACTAGATTGTGAAACCGAATTGTTTTGAAATAGAGTGGAGAATTGTGTTTGAAGTTGTTTCTCAAATCCGTAATAAGATGTTTATTCAAAGTTTATTTTAGATGTTTGGAGACTCAAAGTTATTTGCATGGTTGCAATTGTAAGGCATTTGAAATTCTGTTTTAGACTCTTCAAGTACCGTTGGCATTTGATATACAAAGTTGTTTCCAGTATTTTATCCCACCAAGCAACGGTTGGCATTTGCTTTGTGGTTGTTCAATTGTCAAGCAGTTTGCTTGGTGGTTTTTAAAATAATAGTAGAATTGTGGGTATTTGAGAGGGTAAAATTAAAATTTTTTTAAAAAGTAAAAAACATAACAGGCGCTTCATGCCTTTAAAATAGTAGAAGATTTAAAATAATAGTAGAATTGTGAGTATTTGAGAGGGTAAAATTGGAATTTAAAAACAAAGTTTGTTTGGTGGCTTTTAAAATAATAGTAGAATTATGGGTATTTGAGTAGCAACGGCAAGTTGAACCTGACCTGACGGGGACCCGACCCTCCAACCCCGATTAGAACAGTTTTTCTCCGAAAAATACCCCTGACGGGCCGAGGATGGTATTTGAAAATAAATCCCCTACAATTTTCGAGACGGGGATGGTGATACGTTTTCCAGCCTCGGCCTCGTCACATCTCCGTCCCCGGCCCCAGCCCCATCCTCGTTTTCACCCGAACTGAAATTACATATATACCCCTATATCCATTCATATATAGACCCCTTTATCCACCATCAGAAAATAGAATAAAATGCAAAAACAGAGAGAGAGAAAGAGAGCAGAGAACAGAGAGAGAGAGAGAGAGAGAGAGAGAGAGAGAGAGAGAGAGAGAGAGCACCGAATCAGCGAGCAAATGCGAGCGGAGAAGACCGGAAAGGCAAGGCGCGAAGAAGACTGAGAAGGCAAGGCTCTCCTCTCTCTCTCTCTCTCTTCTCTCTACCCTCTCTCATTCACTCTCTCTCTCTCTCTCCTCAAGAATATACTATCGTCGCCTCCTCTTTCAGAAGATCACATCGCACGATGCGAGTCGTGAACCTCCATACTCGCCATGATGTGATTTGAGCAGATCTCTCTCTCTCTCTACTCAGTTCTCTATCTTTCTCTCTCTCTCTGTGACATACACTTAGATACACAAATGATATTGTTGTTGATGTTGATGTTGTTGATGATGTTAATGTTGATGATTTTGTTGTTTTTGTACGGGCGGGAGGGGGGGTGATGGGTTCCCCGTTAGGGATAGGGGGTGAGGATGGGAAATTTTATATCTTCGGGTATCAGGAGCGGGGAGTGTAATCCCCGACCCCGCCCCGGTCTATTGTCATTCCTATAATTGAGAGGGTAAAATTGAAATTAAAAAAAAAAAAGGTTGCTTGGTGGATTTTAAAAATAATAGTAGAATTGTGAATACTTAAGAGAGTAAAATTGGAATTTGGAAAAAGTAGAAAACATGGCAAAAAATATTTAAAATAATTGTAGAATTGTGGGTATTTGAGAGGGTAAAATTGGAATTAAAAAAAAAAAGTTTGCTTGGTGGCTTTTAAAATGAAGGCTGCTAAATGTCCCTGTAAGGTCCTGATGTCCAAAATTAGGAATGGAGGGGGAGTTCCTAGGCTATAAAAGTAAAATCCTGGACCCTTATATAGCATCGAGGCCTTTTCCGGGGTGTTGAAATCCCTAGGAGAACTCCGCAGTTAAGCGTGCTTAAGCTGGAGTAGTTTTGGGATAGGTGACCCACTAGAAGAACAAATTCGTGCGGGCATGGCCCAAAGCGGACAATATCGATGACATGTGAAGGGTTGGGACGTTACAAATGGTATCAAAGCCGACTCTCCAAAGTACCGAGTGTGGGCCCTTGGTGTCTCTTGGTGCATGTGGGCGGGCTTGCGAGTTCCTTGGGCTAAGTCCCTGTGGGCCATGGCCGGTCATGCTTGGATTTGGGGTGTGATAGTCCTTACCTTTCTACTTTGAACCCCCCACTTTTTTGGCCCCCCACCACAGTTGCTTCCCTCTTTATTTTTCTTTGGACCCTTACCATAATCTCAAATATACCCTTTGAACCCCATCCCTACACCTTCCACTTTCAACTCCTCCTTCCTTCCTCCAGCAGTCTCCCTCCTACTCTAGTGACCCTCCCTCTCCGGTAACTTGCTCAAATAACAACAACAACAATAACAACAGAGCAATCGTCTGTTTCCTTGGAATATCAGATAGATCTGAACTATGTTTTAAGGAATGTAGCAACCTTGGAAGTGTAATGGGTCCAAGTTCGAAGGGTGATTCCTCCATTGTAGAGAATCACATTGATGTTGCTGAAGATGAATGATGAATAACCAGTTTGGAAAACCCATCTTTTTGCTTTCGTTCGCCGCTGCTCAGAAAACTAGTTCCGAACAAAAGCCTGATGGTCAGTACTATGTAGCTATAGACACCCCATTTTTGACTGACCGTAAGACTCAGACGTCATCGATTGAGCGTTCGGTGATTGTGCATGTTGTGCTCGTTCAGAGGTTTCGGAGTTTTGGCTGAGAGTCATGCCTCCGGGCCTCCGAACTCTTTGTGCTTTGGCTCGGTTTGCAGACCAAACCTTGTTTCTCTTCCCTGGAGGGAGGGAGTGGTCTGGTAGACCACCTTTTTGTGGCTGTAGACCACTTTTCTTGCTTGGAGACTAGTTTCCGGTTTTCAGAGCCTTCGGCCGCGCGCCTTGTCTCAGGACCGCTTAACGTTCTCCGTTTGGCTTGGTTTTTGAACCATGCCTTGTTGCCTCTGCCTAGAGGAACACTGTGGTCCAGGAGACCACTTTTGTGGACACAGACCACTTTTGATGCCAGTATACTAGTTTTCGAGTCTCCCGGCCGCGCACCTTGACTCCCGAACTTTCGTCTTGCATCCTTTTTTGGTTTGTTTTTGGTACAAACCTTGTTTTCCTTGTTTGGAAGGTGGTACAAGGGTGGGAGACCAGTATTTCCTCTTGTAGACCACTTTTCTTCCCGCCAGCCAGTTTTCTGGTCTGACAACTGGTCTCCTTGGTCTTTGGGCCATGTTTTCTAGTCGGCCACCACACCACTGCATTGTTTTCATGCTCTAGACACTCTCCCATCATGGTCGACCAGTTTTTGTCTTGGAAGACCACTTATGGTGGTCGGCCGACCACTATAAGTAGTTGGCCGACCACTTTAAGTGGTCGGCTGCTTTTTGGCACCTTTTTGGAGATATTTTTCTCCAGCTGGCACAGCTGGAAGGCACTAAAACCATCCTCCATACACGTGTATGGAGGGATGGCCTTGAACCTTTAGCTTTCTCAAGAAGCTTTGTTTTTGTTCTCTATAAGAGAGAACCACCTCCTCCCTCCTTTAGGTTTAGAAATTGGAGGTTTGAGATATACATACACTCTTGTATCTATATCTCCTTGTTTGTTCTTATTTTGTGCCTTAAAGTGTAGTTTTGTCTTACTTTAACACACAAACACACACTCAAACACCATCCTTTTGTTGCTGAGGCTTCTTGAGGTTTGTTTTGGAGTTCTTGGACTGGTTTAAGCTTGAAGAACCTGCTGGAGTTGCAGTTTTGAAGGTGGTCTTCAAGGATGAGTTTCTAACCCTTAAAACCCCATTTTTGCTTAAGATTTTAGTGCATGCTGTTTTAAGCTTAACTCTTAACTACAAAAAGTTCTGTTTTTCAGTCCTTAAGATCTTTGTTTAAGGTCAATTTTGTGTTTGGGGTCGTTAACCCCCTTTTATGCCTTGTTTGGCCTTGCTTTGAGGTCCCAAAGAGGAGAGGGTCATCCCCTCTCCTTGTGTCTTCAATACTTCTCTTGAATGCCTCATGTGTGAGCATGTTTGTTAAGATTATGTTGGCCATATCTTAGCTTGTATTTGGGGTTATTTTGCTGTGGCATGCTACTGTTTTTACTTGTTTTGCCACTCCATGCATGCCTTATACACTTGTAGTATAAATCTTGCAAACTAGTCTTGTATGCTTCATGAAGTAGCATGTCATTCTAGCTTGTTTTGTTTCCATTTCAGTATGTTTTTGGTGATGTTTTTCCATGTCATACCTTTGTTAGGGTTTGGTTTGGTCACCCCTTGCATGCTCTATGCACTTGTAGTGCAATTCCATGAAATAGCCTAACATGCATCATGCTTTGACATGTCATTCTAGCATGCTTTTGGCTTAACTTCAAGAAGTTTTGTCCATGTTTTAACATGCTTTAGATCTGATTTGTGTTGTTTTGGCCATGCATGACTTGATTTGTATAGCTATAATGCATTCTAGCTTGTTAGCTTTGTGCATCAAGTCCACTAGCATGCCTTGCTTGACCTATTTGAATGATTTGGCATCATTTGAAATGTGATTTCAGTCCATGTAGTGTGGTCATACACTTGCATCTTTCACTTATTCAATATGTTGGAGGGTTTGCCCATAATATGAATCATTGCGTATGCCTTCATGCCTTAGCTTGCGAGCCATAATTTCAATGTGTTTTTAGGGTTATCTTGCCATGATATAACTCTGATTTTTGTTGGTTAAATCATCCCATGCTTGGTCTTAATAGGTGTAGTGTAATCCACCTTATTTGCCTTGTGTGCATCATGCCTTATGCCCTTCATGCTAGCTTGTTTTGGCTTCCTTCCATGCATGTTTTAGTATCATTTTGACATGTTCTAGGACTGTTTTGGATTCCCTTTGCCATATCCTTCGTGCTTTTTATAGTTGTAGTGCAATTGGCCTTGCTAGCTTTGTGTTTTGTTGACTCATGCATGCTATCTTTGAGCTATTTAGATGATTTGGTATCATTTAATACTTCATTTCAGAGCTTATAACATTGCTATGTTCCCACTTCTTTCATGCTTTGAATGCCTTTAAGTGTTGTGCATTGTTGCCTTACTTATGGCCTAGCATGTGTGCCATCTTGCCTAGGTATTTAAGCCTCCATCTTAGCATGTTATGGTCTTTGTCTTGACCTATTTCAGCTCTATCCATGGTTGGTTCATGCATATTTGCCATGTATTGCATGCCTCCTTTGTAGTCCTCTTTATTAGCCTTCATGCTTTAGGAACTTTGCATGCTATGCTTGCTTTGTTTGAATGATTTGGCATGATTTCTCACTTAATTTCAGTGCACTTAGTGTTGTTACACTTCCACATTTGTCACTCTTTGAGCACTCTTGAGGGTTGTGCTCTTGGGCCTACTTGGTTGGCCAATGCATTGTGCATGCATGTTTTGTATTTTGTGCCTTTGTTTTGGTGTTATGGCCTCTGTTTTGGCATGGCTGAGGTCTACCCACATTCGGTTTAAGTCCATTGAGCATTGTGTATGCCATGTCACATCGCATCGTGCATGTTATGTTATTGTTTGCATTGCGTATGCCATGCTCTTGATTCGCATTGTGTATGCCATGATCATATTGCATTGAGTATGCTAGTTGACATTTGCATTATGTATGCTAGTTGCATTGTATCATATTGTTGCATGCCATGTTGTTTGCATTGTGTATGCCATGCATGCATTAGCATTGTGCATGCCAAGTTATGTGTTGCATTTTGTTTGGAATAGGTGTGTAGGCGTCCCCGAACGCCCCGGGAGGGTTAAGTCCCGTTCCGTTCATATTGGGGTCACTATAATTCAAGGACTCAAATGTCACGGTTCTTAATCTTGAACCAAAGAGTCCAAATCCGGCAAATCGATTTTGAAAATAGATTTTTTGAAAAGAAGTGCCAAACATGGACTGCTTTGCGGATCTGAGTCGCCACCTAAATGTTTTTTAATGGGAAATTTAGGAAACCCTGACTCGGTGCCAAAGGCCACGTGTCCGTCATCACCAAAGTTGCCTCGGCTCGGGAACTTGGGTACGATTGGGGAAGGTCACTTCGTGAGCACCCCCGCTCGCCTGGTCAAAGACTGGCCTCTACTAACCATGATATCTAGTTTTGAAAACTTTGTGTGCTCTTATTCCGGTTGTTAGCCTAGGTTACTATGTGATGCGCACAGCATACAAGTATAGACTGGATCGCCTGAATTGGAACAAAACATTTCATGCTTGTTTGTTTGAAAATGGTTTGATGATGCTACTCGCAAGTAGGCTAAGACGTGGATTTGCCACCCTCGGGTGGGCTTAAGAAAATATGATTTTGCCACTATCTAGTGGGCTTTAAAACAAACATTTGATGAATTGTTCCAATCCAAATAACCCAACCTCCACCCACAGGCATTTAAGCAGTTATATCACATAAGCAAATAGCCTCATGGTAAGCATACTATCATGGCAGTCACTCACACGCATGCAAGGATGCTAAAGCATAAAACTCACCGAGTACTCCAAGCCAAAACAGAAACTCGTTAGAAATCATGCATGATCCTAAATATACAGGATTGCCTAATGCAACACATGCAAAAATGCAACTATAGTAGGCTCGGCTATCCTAAACATGGCATATGGAATGCTACAGCTATCATGTATTCAACTTAGAATTGAAATACAAATGCAGTTAGTATGATGCGCCGAGCCCGGTGCATGCAAGACAGATGAATGAATGCAAACATGCTATCATGCTGTATGCTAATTAAAACATGCCCTAATCTAACCATCATAAGCTGGTAAATAAAAAGGAAGAAAGACGTGGGGTTGGAAGACATACATCACACTCACGCACACTTATTACAATTTTGGCCTCGCACAGAGGGTCCGAATAAATATACAGTCCCGAATAAAAGAATAGTACAGTCCAAATATGTACAAATTCCTAATTAATTTACAAATTAACTAAGAAAATAATAAACTAGCATGCAAGCCAGGGACTGTCTTGATTCTGATGAATGATGTATGTTTAGGCTGCCTTGCGCGAAAATCCACTGGGATGTCCCAATTAGCCTCTATTTGCACCTGTTCTTGAAATGCGCCAAGCCCTAAGACCGCCGATTCTTGATTTTTTTGCGCAACAGAGAGCAGGAAAGAGGCATAGCAATGTATTTCACAAATGTATGCATGTCTCGATCCTCGTGCCACCAATCACGCATATCGATGCATGATGGCCGAGGAGTCGAATTGCACAACTCAATATGAAATGAATGCACATGAAAACTCAACTAAAATCTAACTCCATCATGGATAATCCGGAGTGTCGGTGACTGGGGAATTGAGACACGTTCCGTCACTCGGAGTACGGAACGTACCTCGTTTCCCGTACCCGGGCTAACTCCTATCCCGGACACGATGCAATATGCATGATATGCATGAAATGCAGCTAAGATACAACCTAACATGCGAAAGGCTATGAAATGGCATACACGATGCACGAGGAAACATCGCATACACAATGCGCTAATATACGGCCTAGCATACGCAATGCTATGGAATGAAATGGCATACATAATGCAATATGGGCTTACACCAACATAAGTGGACCTCGGCCACACTCACATAGGAGGCCATAATGATGAAAATGAGACAACTCGGGATACGTGCACGCTGCACGCAAACCGAGAACCGAACCTACGGCACGAAATGCCACTCTAACAAGACATGGCAAAGACATGGAATATGATATGCAAACATGCAAAAATCAGTTGCAAAATGAGGGGAAAAACAGCCCCGAAATAAGGCGAAATGACACCCGATGCATGGAATCTCTCCCGAAATGCAAAACTAGGTACATGAAATGGCTTACAGCTATACAAAGCATGCATAATTTGTACATGAAGTGTAAAGGAAGAAGCAAGGCAGCCCCAAAATAAGCATTTTTTCTGTTTAAATCATGGCCAAACAGTGAGTACAAGTGCGACTAAATTAGCATGCAAAAATGGGCCCGCAAGCGGGGTGATGAAGAAACTCACAGCTGCTGGCCCCAAACAAGAAAGGGGCCTTCTACAACATTGAAGAGGGGCCAAAGATATGATGTTTTTCAGTAGATGACAAGCTCCAAAAACAGATACAAGTATGGAAAACAATTCATGCAAGAAATGGGCCAACAAAGGGGCAAAGAAGTAACTGATATATGGGGGTCTCAAACAAGTGAGGGACCTTCAACAATGTTGAATAGGGTCCCAAAATATTGCATTTTACAGTAGATGATCAAGCCCAAATTAGTATAAAAACATGCTCAAAATGCAATGCAAGATTAAGGCCATAAGAGAGCTATAACATGAAGTACAAAAAGGATGTCTCAAACAGCCATGTACCCTTGATGAAACATGTATAGGAGGCAAAAATAGGGCCATTTTAAGTTCTGATCAAAGTCCAAAAACAAAATCTTAATAAGCTAATAAATCATGCAAAAATGGGGACCAAAGAGGGGTACAATGACAAGTGATACATGGAGGTCCCCAAAAGTGTTGAGATCTTCTTCAATGTTGAAGAGAGGCTCAAAATAGGCCTATTTAAAGTTCACTTCAGGCTCCAAAACAGATCACACATAAGCCAAAAATACTATGCAAAATAATGGCATTCAAAGGGATATTGAAGCAAGTGCAACATGGGGGTCCCAAATAGTGTTGAGCCCTTAATGAAACAAGAAAATGAGCTCAAAAAAATGACATTTTCAGTTTTGGTCGGAGCTCAAAACAGCAAGAAAAGAGGGCTAAGAAATGGGGCAAAAATGAGCTCAAAAGAGGGAGAGATGAACTTACCCTTGTAGACCAATCCTTGGCCCCCTTTTGGCTTGAGAAATGCTGCCTCCTAGCCTATAAAAAACTCCCCAAGCTGCTGGAAATGGAGTAGTGGTGGTGGTTCTAGGTGGTGATGAAGAAAGGGTGTAGAACTTGGAAGATTTTGAGGGTTTGGAAGAGAGGAAGAGGGAGATGTGTATGCAAAGCTCTGGGGGATTTTTTGTAACCCTAAAACCAGGTTTGGGTTGCTGGTTATAAAGGCCAAAGAGGGGGAGAAAGAGGGGGAAAAAAGGGAGGGAAAGTCCCTCCAAGTTTCCCTCCAAAAAAAGTCCCCTGACATCTAATCTGGGGAAAAAGAGTGTATCTCAAGACCGCACTAGGTGTAAGGAAGCTGGCCGGCCAGGTATTGGGGTTGCAGGAGGCCGGCCGGCCACCCCCCATGGCCGGCCGGCCAAGGGTCAAAAGGGTCAAATTGAATTAGTGGCTGGCCACCACATATTGGTGGCCTCCCATGTGTCCTCAACACAACCCTGTGGTTGAAAATTGGCAACTGTGAACCAGGAGAGAGAACAACCCACTTTTCAAAGGGGTTCAAAAGGGTCAAAAGGAATTACTGGCCGGCCACCACATATTGGTGGCCTCCCAGATGTGTACATCACAAATATGAGGTTCAGGGTTGAGGAAAGTGGCCCTAGGGTGGTCAACATTGACTTTGAAGTGGGAAAAACGGGCGTTGGAGGGCGATAATGGAATATAACTGGTTGCTGGAACAATTACTGGCCTCCCACCCTTTTATGACCTTCCTGGTGATGAAACAGAGGTACCTGCCAAAAATGAACAAAAACCGATGCAAAATGAAGGTTCGGGGCAAACGCTGCAATTGAGGCCCCAAAATCGATCGTTAGGCACCGGAGTGGTATTCGACCACGGCGGGTCTCTCAGACCACGTGTCCCTTAAAAGGAGAAAATAAGATGCATGCCGAAACCGAGCAAACGGAGGTAGTTAGGCGTCCCAACCGAGGCACTCGGCCCGACTCTGGCTCAAACCGAACCTGCTCGAATGGGCAAATGGCCTACGACCATGAAATGTAGCCCATGGCCGCCGAGGGATGGTCTATGAGACCTCTCCTTCCCTCTGGAAAGAGAAACAGAGAAAAATCGAGCTTGGTTCGCAAACCGAGGCAAGGCACAGAAAAGCCCGGAAGTTCGGAGGCAGGGCTCACGGGCGAGACTCTGAAACCTCTGGACGAGCACAATATGCAACATCACCAAGCGCTCAAAAATGGGGTGTCTACAAGGTGTTAGTCCAAACACGAGAAACGAGGAACGTTTCATACTTAAAGTGATGAAATGTGCCTCAATTCTTGGTCGCCGATGCTCTTGATCCTGCATGATAGAGTTTTAGGCCTTATGTGTTTATTTGTGCATTCATTTTACATTGAATTGTGCAACTTCACCTTTCGGCCATCATGCATCAAGATGCGTGATTGGTGGCCCGAGGGTCAAGAACCACACTCCCTTGAGCTCATGAAATGATAGGGAGGGCGGTTGTGCACACATATCTTGCAAATACATTGCCATGCCCTTTCTTGCTCTCTGTTGCAGAAAGCTAAAGTTTGGCAGCAACAATTGGTCGACCAGCTAGAGAAACTAGCTGGCCGACAACTTTTTCTAGTTCACAGCAAAGACAGGTGGTCGGCCATGGCTGTTGACACCCCTAGGTGGTCGGCCACCCTCCCACAGGTTCCTATGGTGGAGTTTAAGCTTTCTGGAGTTTGGTGCAAGCTTCTAAGAACAATTGCAATAGAGGCAAGTCGGGGTATCGCAACGGATTTCTGAATGAGGTGACCGGACATGCATGCATTTTTCCCGCTAAGGGCACCTCTGTTTACTGCTTCACTTAGCTAATTTGCTTAGCTAGTTTATGCTTTGGTTATGTAATTTAAGTAGTTAATGCGTTTAGCTGCTTATTCCTGTTGTAATAGTTAGTTAACTAGGAATAGTTAATTAGCATTGTTTGTAATAATTAGTTTAATTAGCTTAGATTAGCTAGTTAGATTCTTATTCGGACCCTCCGTCAAGAGGGCCAACTGTTGTAATAAGCGTGCGTGTGTGTGATGCATGTCTTCCAATTCCCATTTCTTTCTCCCTTTTACTTAACCGCTTACAATGGTTAGTTTTAGGGCATGTTTCGATTAGCATACCTTATGCTTGCATGCGTGCATCTATTCATCTGTATTGCATGCACCGGGCTCTACGCATCATACTAATTGCATTGTATTTCAATTCCAAGTTGAATACATGTATCAAGTTACATTTCACATGACATCTTAGGATAGCCGAGCCTATCTTAGCTACATTTTTGCATGTGTTGCATTAGCCATCTCAACATGAACTAGGATCATGCATGATTTCTAATTAGTTCTCTGTTTTGGCTCGGAGTACACTGTGAGTGTTTACGCTTTAGCATACTACATATGTGTTAATGTTGCCATGAAAACATGCTTGCCATGAGGCTAACTGCTTATTTGATATAACTGCCTGAATGCCTGTGGGTGAAGGTTGGATTACTTGAATTGGAACAATTCATTGAAATCCGCGATTTAACCTACTTGCGAGTAGCAAACTTCAAACTATTTTCAAACAAATGAACATGCGATGTTTTGTTCCAATTTAGGCGATCTAGTCTATACTTGTATGTTGTACGCATCATGTAGTAAGAATAGCTAATTAATTGGAATAAAAACACATGTGTTTTCAAAAACAACGTATCATGCTTAGTACAGGCCGATCTTTGATCGGATGAGCGGGGGTGCTCATTGCATGACCTTCCCCTCTCGTACCCAAGTTCCCGAGCTGAGGCAACTTTGGTGATGACGGACACGTGGCCTTAGGCACGAGTCAGGGTTTTCTAAATTCCTCCAAAGTAAAATATTTAGATGGCGACTCTGTATCTGGCAAAATAGTCTATCTTTGGCACTTCTTTCTAAAAATCAGTTTTCCAAAATGATTTGCCGGATTTGGACTCTTTGGTGATTTATCGGTCTCACATTGCACTTTGTGAGATTAGATTCAGAATCGTGACATTAAGTCCGAACTGTGGTAGCTAAGAGAGCAAACCGGAATCTCGCGCCCTCACAGCCGCGGAGCGCCAAGAGCCCTCGGGGCACGTCTACAGTAGCTGAACAAAAGGCATATGTTCAATATTGGAGCACCAAATATATTCAACAAGTTTAGCTCTGTGTAACCGAACGAAAAGAAATCAACCAACATGTGAGGTAGGGAGAGAAATCGATGGTGAGAGAGGGAATCGCGCACAAAAGAGAGAAAAGAGAATAGGTTCCAAAGGATGAAGATGAATATCACGAAAGAGAGTTTGCGAATCAATCACTCTTTCTCTGCGGCTGCCACCAAAACCCTAACCTTCGTTGCCATTGATAGTTTTGTAAACAGCAGGTGGTAGCGAGAGGCTCCCCGAAGGAGGAAAATAGTGGAGGTGGGTCGGTTGCTGGCGACCGCCGATGGAAGTGGAAGTGGCAGTGGGATTAGGGTTAGGGTCAGACTTAGGAGGATATGATGAGGACAAAATTGGAATTTGACGTTAGGACAAAATTATAATAAAATAAAATATAAAAAATAAGGGGGTCCAAAGTAAAAAAGGTAGGGACATTTAGGTCATTTACGGCCAAAGTAAAAAATAGATACTGTCCATGTGAGCCACACGGAGGTTCGAGAGCTGTTTTGAATTTTTGCCCTCGAAACGCCATTTTTTAACTAAGTTTAGGTCGTTTATGGCTCTAACTCCCAAACAACGGGTCCAAATTATGTTCCGTCGGTTCTCATAAGTCCTATTTGTCATGGAAAAGCTATCTGTGTGAGCCACACGGTGGTTCGGAGGCTGTTTTGAATTTTTGCCCCCGAAACGCCTTTTTTCGACTAAGTTTAGGGCGTTTTTGGCTCTAACTCACAACCTACGGGTCCGAATTACGTTCCGTCAGATCTCACAAGTCCTGTTTGTCATGGCGAAGCTATCCGTGTGAGCCACACAGTCGTTCGGGGGCTGTTTTGAATTTTTGTCCCTGAAATGCCCTTTTTCAACTAAGTTTAGGGCCTTTTTGGCTCTAACTCCCAACCTACAGGTCTGAATTACATTCCATTAGTTCTCACAAGTCCTTTTGGTCATGGAGAAACTATCCGTGCAAGCCACATGGTGGTTTGGAGGCTGTTTTGAATTTTCGCACCCGAAATGCCTTTTTTCGACTAAGTTTAGGGCGTGTTCGGCTCTAACTCCCAACCTACGGGTCTGGATTATGTTCTGTCAGTTGTCACAAGTCCTATTTGTCATGGAGGAATTGTCCACGTGAGCCACATGTTGGTTCGGGGGCTGTTTTGAATTTTGGCCCTCGAAACGCCATTTTTCGACTAAGTTTAGGGCATATTCGGCTCTAACTCCCAACCTACGGGACCAGATTACGTTCCGTTAGTTTTCACAAGTCCTATTTGTCATGTGGGAACTGTGCATGTGAGCCACACGGTGGTTCGGGGGCTATTTTGAATTTTCGCCCCCGAAACGCCCTTTTTCAACTAAGTTTGGGTCGTACTTGGCTCTAACTCCCAACCTACGGGTCCGGATAACGTTCCATCAGTTTTCATATGTCCTATTTGTCATGGGGGATCTTTCTGTGTGAGCCACACAGTGGTTCGGGGGCTATTTTGAATTTTTGCCCCCGAAACGCCCTATTTCGACTAAGTTAAGGGCTTTTTCGGCTCTAACTTCCAACCTATGGGTCCGAATTACGTTCTGTGAGTTCTCACAAGTCTTATTTGTCGTGGGGGAGCTGTCCATGTGAACCACATGGTGGTTCGAGGGCTGTTTTGAATTTTCGCCCACGAAACGCCCTTTTTCGACTAAGTTTTGGTCATTTTCGGCTCTAACTCCCAACCAACGGGTCCAAATTACATTCCGTCGGTTCTCACAAGTCCTATTTGTCATGGCGAAGCTATCCGTGTGATCCAAACGGTGGTTCAAGGGTTGTTTTGAATTTTCGCCCTCAAAATGCCTTTTTTCGACTAAGTTTAGGGCGTATTCGGCCTTAATTCCCATCCTACGGGTTCGACTTACATTTCATCTGTTGTTACAAGTCCTATTTGTCATGGGTGAACTATCCCTGTGAGCCATACAATGGTTCGTGGGCTGTTTTGAATTTTCGCCCCCGAAACCCTTTTTTCCGACTAACTCTCTACCCACGGGTCTGAATTATGTTTTTTCAATTCTCACAAGTCCTATTTGTCATGGAGAAGCTATCCGTGTGAGTCACATGGCGGTTCGGAGGTTGTTTTTGAATTTTTACCCCCGAAACGCCCTTTTTCGACTAAGTTTAGCGCGTATTCTGCTCTAACTCCCAACCTATGGGTCCGGATTACGTTCCGTTAGTTGTCACAAGTCCTATTTGTCATGGGGGAACTGTTTGTGTCAGTCACACGGTGGTTCGGCAGCTGTTTTGAATTTTCGCCACCGAAATGCCATTTTTCGACTAAGTTTAGGTCGTATTTGGCTCTAACTCCCAACCTACGGGTCCGAATTATGTTCCGACAGTTTTCACAAGTCCTATTCATCATGAGGTACCTGTCTGTGTGAGCCACATTGTGGTTCGGGGGCTGTTTTGAATTTTCGCCGTCGAAACGCCCTTTTTCGACAAAGTTAAGGGCGTTTTCGGCTCTAACTCCCAACCTACGGGTCCGAATTACGTTCCGTCAGTTCTCAAAAGTCCTATTTGCCATGGGGTACTGTCCGTGTGAGCCACACAGTGGTTCGAGGGCTATTTTGAATTTTCGCCTCCGAAACACCATTTTTCGACTAAGTTTAGTGTGTTTTCGGCTCTAACTCCAAACCAACGGGTCCAAATTATGTTCTGTCGGTGCTCACAAGTCCTATTTGTCATGGCGAAGTTATCCGTGTGAGCCACAAGTTGGTTCGGGTGCTGTTTTGAATTTTCGCCCACGAAACACCATTTTTCGACTTAGTTTAGGGCGTTTTCGGCTCTAACTCCCAACCTACGGGTCCGAATTATGTTTTGTCAGATCTCACAAGTCCTATTTGTCATGGTGAAGCTATCCGTGTGAGCCACATAGTCGTTCGGGGTTGTTTTGAATTTTTTCCCTCGAAACGCCCTTTTTCAACTAAGTTTAGGGCGCTTTCAGCTCTAACTCCCAACCTACGGGTCCGAATTACGTTCCGTCAGTTCTCACAAGTCCTATTTGTCATGGAGAAACTATCCATGTGAGCCACATGCTGGTTCGGGGACTGTTTTGAATTTTTGCCCCCGAAATGCCCTTTTTCGACTAAGTTTGGGGCGTATTCGGCTCTAACTCCCAACCTACGGTTCCAGATTCGTTTCATCAGTAGTCGCAAGTCATATTTGTCATGGAGGAACTGTCTGTCTGATCCACATGGTGGTTCGGGGGTTGTTTTGATTTTTCGTCTCTGATACACCATTTTTCGACGAAGTGTAGGGCGTATTCGGCTCTAGCTACCAACCTACGGGTCCGGATTACGTTCCATCAGTTGTCACAAGTCCTATTTGTCTTGGGGAAATTGTCCGTAAGAGCCACACGGTGGTTCGAGGGCTGTTTTGAATTTTCGCCAGCGAAACGCCCTTTTTTGACTAAGTTAAGTGCGTTTTCGGCTCTAACTCCCAACATACAGGTCCGAATTACGTTCCGTCAGTTCTCACAAGCCCTATTTTTCATGGGGGAACTGTCCGTGTGAGCCACACGGTGGTTTGATGGTTGTTTTGAATTTTCGCCCCCAAAACGCCCTTTTTCGACTAAGTTTAGGTCGTTTTCGGCTCTAACTCCCAAACAACTTGTCCAAATTATGTCCCGTCAGTTCTCATAAGTCCTATTTGTCATAGTGAAGCTATCTGTGTGAGCCACACGGTGGTTCAGGGGTTGTTTTGAATTTTTGATCCCGAAACTCCCTTTTTCGACTAAGTTTAGGGCGTTTTCGGCTCTAACTCCCAACCTACGGGTCCAAATTACGTTCCGTCAAATCTCACAAGTCCTATTTGTCATGGTGAAGCTATCCATGTGAGCCACACAATCATTCGGGGCTGTTTTGAATTTTTTCCCCCGAAGCCCCCTTTTTCGACTAAGTTTAGGGCGTTTTTGGCTCTAAATCCCAACCTATGGGTCCGAATTATGTTCTGTCAGTTCTCACAAGTCCTATTTGACATGGAGAAACTATCCATGTTAGTTACATGGTGGTTCGGGGGCTGTTTTCAATTTTTGCCCCCGAAACGCCATTTTTCGACTAAGTTTAGGGCATATTCGGCTCTAACTCCCAACCTACGGGTTCGGATTATGTTCCGTCAGTTGTCACAAGTGCTATTTGTCATGGGGGAACTGTCCGTGTGAGCCACACATTGGTTCGGGGGCTGTTTTGAATTTTCGTCCCCAAAACGCCATTTTTTGACTAAGTTTAGATTGTATTCGGCTCTAACTCCCAACCTACGGGTCTGGATTACATTCCATCAGTTTTTACATGTCCTATTTGTCATGGGGCATCTCTCTGTGTGAGCCACACAGTGGTTCGGGAGCTGTTTTGATTTTTTGCCACGAAACGCCATTTTTTGACTAAATTTAGGGCATATTCGGCTCTAACTCCTAACCTACGGGTTCGGATTACGTTCTGTCAGTTGTCACAAGTTCTATTTTTCATAGAGGAACTGTCCATGTGTGCCACATATTGGTCCGGGGGCTATTTTGAAATTTGGTCCCCGAAACGCCCTTTTTCGACTAAGTTTATGGCATATTCGGCTCTAACTCTCAACCTACAGGTCCGGATTACGTTTCGTCAGTTGTGACAAGTCTTATTTGTCACAGGGGAACTGTCCATGTGAGTCAGACAGTGATTCGGCAGCTGTTTCGAATTTTCCCCCCGAAACGCCCTTTTTCGACTAAGTTTAGGTCGTATTCACTTGTAACTCCCAACCTACAGGTCCGGATTATGTTCCGTTAGTTTTTACATGTCCTATTTGTCATGGCGGATCTGTCCGTGTGAGCCACACGGTGGTTCGAGGGCTGTTTTGAATTTTTGCCCCGGAAGCTCCCTTTTTCGACTAAGTTTAGGGCGTTTTTGGCTCTAAATCCCAACCAATGGGGCCGAATTACATTCTGTTAGTTCTCACAAGTCCTATTTGACACGGCGAAACTATCCATGTCAGTTACATGGTGGTTCAGGGGTTGTTTTCAATTTTTTCCCCAGAAACGCCATTTTTCGACTAAGTTTAGGGCATATTCGACTCTAAATCCCAACCTACGGGTCCGGATTACGTTTCGTCAGTTGTCACAAGTCCTCTTTGTCATGGGGGAACTGTTCGTGTGAGCCACACATTGGTTTGGGGGCTGATTTGAATTTTTGCCCCCGAAACGCCCTTTTTCGACTAAGTTTAGATCGTATTCGGCTCTAACTCCCAAACTACGGATCCGGATTACGTTCCATCAGTTTTCAGATGTCCTATTTGTCATGGGGGATCTCTCCGTGTGAGCCTCACAGTGGTTCGGGGGCTGTTTTGAATTTTCGCCCCAAAACGCTTTTTTTCGACTAAATTTAGGGCCTATTCGGCTCTAACTCCCAACCTACGGGTCCGGATTACATTATGTCAGTTGTCACAAGTCCTATTTTTCATGGAGGAACTGTCCATGTGAGTCACATGTTGGTCCGGGGGCTGTTTTGAATTTTGGCCCCTGAAACGCCTTTTTTCGACTAAGTTTAGGGCGTATTAGGATCTAACTCCCAACCTACAGGTCCGGATTACGTTTCATCAGTTGTCACAAGTCCTATTTGTCATAGGGGAACTGTCCATGTGAGCCAGACAGTGATTCGGGAGCTATTTTGAATTTTTGCCCCCGAAACGCCCTTTTTCAACTAAGTTTAGGTCGTATTCACCTGTAACTCCCAACCTACAGGTCCGGATTACGTTCCGTTAGTTTTCACATGTCCTATTTGTCATGGGGGATCTGTCCGTGTGAGCCACACGGTAGTTCGGGGGCTGTTTTGAATTTTTGCCCTCGAAACGCCCTTTTTCGACTAAGTTTAGGGCGTTTTTGGCTCTAAATCCCAACCTATGGGTCCGAATTACGTTCCGTTAGTTCTCAAAAGTCCTATTTGACACGGCGAAACTATCCATGTCAGTTACATGGTGGTTCGGGGGCTGTTTTCAAATTTTGCCCCCGAAACGCCATTTTTCGACTAAGTTTAGGACATATTCGGCTCTAACTCCAAACCTACGGATCCGGATTACGTTCCGTCAGTTGTCACAAGTCCTATTTGTCATGGGGGAACTGTCTGTGTGAGCCACACATTGGTTTGGGGGCTGTTTTGAATTTTCGCCCCCGAAATGCCCTTTTTCGACTAAGGTTAGATCGTATTCGGCTCTAACTCCCAACCTACGGGTCCGGATTATGTTCCATCAGTTTTCACATGTCCTATTTGTCATGGAGGATCTCTCTGTGTGAGCCACACAGTGGTTCGGGGGCTGTTTTGAATTTTCGCCCCGAAACGCCGTTTTCCGACTAAATTTAGGGCGTATTCGGTTCTAACCTACGAGTCCAGATTACGTTCTGTCAGTTGTCACAAGTCCTATTTTTCATGGAGGAACTGTCCATGTGATCCACATGTTGGTCCGGGGGCTGTTTTGAATTTTGGCCCCCGAAACACCCCTTTTCAACTAAGTTTAGGGCTTATTCGGCTCTAACTCCCAACCTACAGGTTCAGATTACGTTCCGTCAGTTGTCACAAGTCCAATTTGTCTTAGGGGAACTGTCCATGTGAGCCAGACAGTGATTCGGGAGCCGTTTTGAATTTTCGCCCCCGAAACACGCTTTTTCGACTAAGTTTAGGTCGTATTGACCTATAACTCCCAACCTACAGGTCCGGATTACATTCTGCCAGTTTTCAAATGTCCTATTTGTCATGGGGGATCTGTCCGTGTGAGCCACACGGTGGTTCGGGGGCTGTTTTGAATTTTTGCCCCCGAAGCGCCCTTTTTTGACTAAGTTTAGGTCGTTTTCGGCTCTAACTCACAACCAACAGGTCCAAATTACATTCCGTCGGTTCTCAGAAGTCCTATTTCTTGTGGCAAAGCTATCCGTGTGAGTCACACGGTGGTTCGCGAGCTGTTTTGAATTTTCGCCCCCGAAACGCCTTTTTTTTATTTAGTTTAGGGTGTTTTCCGCTCTAACTCCAACCTACGGGTCCGAATTATGTTCCGTCAGATCTCATAAGTCCTATTTGTCAGGGCAAAGTTGCCCGTGTGAGCCACACGATCGTTTGGGGGATATTTTGAATTTTTTCCCCCGAAACGCCCTTTTTCGACTAGTAGGGCGTTTTCGGCTCTAACTCCCAACCTGCGGGTCCGAATTACGTTCCGTCAGTTCTCACAAGTCCTATTTGTCACGGCGAAACTATCCGTGTGAGTTACATGGTGGTTTATTGTCTGTTTTGAATTTTTGCCTCCGAAATGCCATTTTTCGACTAAGTTTATGGCGTATTTGGCTCTAACTCCTAACCTACGAGTCCAGATTACGTTCCGTCAGCTGTCACAAGTCCTATTTGTCATGGGGGAACTGTCCATGTAAGCCACATGGTGGTTCGGGGGCTTTTTTGAATTTTCGCCACCGAAACGCCCTTTTTCGACTAAGTTTAGGTCGTATTCGGCTCTAACTCCCAATCTATGGGTCTGGATTGCATTCCGTCAGTTTTCACATGTCCTATTATTCATGGGAGATCTGTCTGTGTGAGCCACACAGTGGTTCGGGGGCTATTTTGAATTTTTGCCCCCCGAAACGCCCCTTTTCGACTAAGTTGTGGGCGTTTTCGGCTCTAACTCCCAACCTACGGGTCCAAATTACGTTCCGTCAGTTCTCCCAAGTCCTATTTGTCATGGCGGAACTGTCCGTGTGAGCCACACGGTGGTTCGTGTGCTGTTTTGAATTTTTGCCCCCGAAGAGCCATTTTTTAATTAAGTTTTGGTCATTTTCGGCTCTAACTCCCCACGCACAGGTCCAAATCACGTTTCATTGGTTCTCAAAAGTCCTATTTGTCATGGCAAAGCTATCCGTGTTAGTCATACGGTGGTTCGGGGGCTGTTTTGAATTTTTGCCCCAAAAACCCCCTTTTTCGACTAAGTTCAGGGCGTATTCGGCTCTAATTCCCAACCTACGAGTCCGACCTACATTCCATCAGTTGTCAAAAGTCCTATTTGTCATGGGTGAAATGTCTGTGTGAGCCACACAGTGGTTCGGGGGCTATTCCGAATTTTTGCCCCCAAACACCCATTTTCAACTAAGTTTTGGACGTATTTTTGCTCTAACTCTCTACTGACGGGTCTGAATTTTGTTCCATCAGTTCTGACAAGTCCTGTTTGTCATGGAGAACCTATCTGTGTGAGTCACATGGTGGTTTGGGGGCTATTTTGAATTTTCATGCCCGGAACGCCTTTTTTCGACTAAGTTTAGGGCGTATTCGGCTCTAACTCCTAACCTACGGGTCCGGATTACGTTCCGTACGTTTTGACAAGTCCTATTTGTCATGGGGGAACTGTCTGTGTGAGCCACATACTGGTTTGGGGACTGTTTTGAATTTTTGCCCCCAAAATGCCCTTTTTCGACTAAGTTTAGGTCGTATTCGGCTCTAACTCCCAATCTACGGGTCCAGATTATGTTCTGTCTGTTTTCACATGTCCTATTTTTCACGGGGCTTCTGTCTGTGTGAGCAACACAATGGTTCGGGGGCTGTTTTGAATTTTCGCCCCCGAAACGTCCTTTTTCGTCTAAGTTAAGGGCCTTTTCAGTTCTAACTCCCATCCTACGGATCTGAATTACGTTCCGTCAGTTCTCACTTCTCCTATTTGTCATGGGGGAATTGTCTGTGTGAGCCACACAGTGGTTCGAGGGCTGTTTTGAATTTTTGCCCCCAAAACGCCATTTTTCAACTAAGTTTAGGGCGTTTTCGACTCTAACTCTCAACCAACGGGTCCAAATTACGTTCCGTCAATTCTCACAAGTCTTATTAGTCATGGAGAAGCTATCCGCGAGAGCCACACAGTGGTTCGGGGGCTATTTTGAATTTTAGCCCCCGAAACGCCCTTTTTCGACTAAGTTTAGGGCGTATTCGGCTCTAACTCCCAACCTACAGGTTCGAATTACGTTCTGTCAGTTGTCACAAGTCCTATTTGTCATGGAGGAACTGTCCGTGTGAGCCACATGGTGGTTCGAGAGCTGTTTTGAATTTTTACCCCTGAAACGACCTTTTTCGACTAAGTTTTGGGTGTATTTGGCTCTAACTCCCAACCTATGGGTCCGAATTATGTTCCGTTAGTTCTCATAAGTCCTATTTGTCATGGCGAAACTATCCGTGTGAGTTACATGGTGGTCCGGGGGCAGTTTTGAATTTTCACCCCCGAAACGCCCTTTTTCGACTAAGTTTAGGGCGTATTCGGCTCTAACTCCCAACCTACGGGTCCGGATTACATTTTGTCAGTTGTCAAAAGTCGTATTTGTCATAGAGGAACTGTCTGTGTAAGCCACATGGTGGGTCGGGGGTTGTTTTGAATTTTTGCCTCCGAAACGCCCTTTTTCAACTAAGTTTAGGGCGTATTCTGCTCTAACTCCCAACCTACGGGTTCGGCTTACATTCCGTCAGTTGTCACAAGTCCTATTTTTTGTGGGGGAGCTGTCTGTGTGAGCCACATGTTGGTTCGGGGGCTGTTTTGAATTGTCGCTCCCGAAACGTCCTTTTTCAACTAAGTTTTGGACGTATTCGGCTTTAACCTTCTGCCTACGAGTCTGAATTCCATTCCATTAGTTCTGACAAGTCCTATTTGTAGTGGCGAAGCAGTCCGTTTGAGCTAGATGGTCGTTCGGGGGCTGTTTTGAATTTTCACCCCCGAAACGCCCTTTTTCGACTATGTTTGGGGCGTATTCAGCTCTAACCCCCAACCTACAGGTCCAAATTATGTTTTGTAAGTTGTCACAAGTCCTATTTTTCATGGAGGAACTGTCCGTGTGAGCCACATGGTGGTTCAGGAGCTGTTTTGAATTTTCGCTCCCGAAATGCACTTTTTCGACTAAGTTTTGGGCGTATTCGGCTCTAACTCCTAACCTACGAGTCTGGATTACGTTCCGTCAGTTGTCACAAGTCCTATTTATCATGGGGGAACTGTCTGCGTGAGCCACACGGTGGTTCGGGGGTTGTTTTGAATTTTCGCCCCCGAAACGCCCTTTTTCGACTAAATTTAGGTCGCATACGGCTCTAACTCCAAACCTATGAATCTGGATTACATTCCGTCAATTTTCCGATGTCCTATTTTTCATGGGAGATCTATCCGTGTGAGCTTCAAAGTGGTTCGGGCGCTATTTTGAATTTTCGCCCCCGAAACGCCCTTTTTCGACTAAGTTAAGGGCGTTTTCGGCTCTAACTCCCAACCTACTGGTCCAAATTACGTTCCATCAGTTCTTACAAGTCCAATTTGTCATGAGGGAACTGTCCGTCAGAGCCACACAGTGGTTCGAGGGCAGTTTCGAATTTTCACCCCCGAAGCGCCCTTTTTCGATTAAGTTTAGGTCATTTTCGGCTCTAACTCACAACCAACGGGTCCAAATTACGTTCCGTCGGTTCTCACAAGTCCTATTTGTCATGGAGAAGCTATCCGTGTGTGCCACACGGTGGTTCGGGTGCTTTTTTGAATTTTCGCCCCCGAAACGTCCTTTTTTGATTAAGTTTAGGGCGTTTTCGGCTCTAACTCCCAACCTACGTGTCCGAATTACGTTCCGTCAGATCTCACAAGTCCTATTTGTCAAGGCGAAGCTATCCGTAGGAGCCATATGGTCGTTCGGGGGCTGTTTTGACTTTTGCCCCCGAAACGCCCTTTTTCGACTAAGTTGAGGGCGTTTTCGGCTCTAAGTCCCAACCTACGGAACCGAATTAAGTTCCGTCAGTTCTCACAAGTCCTATTTGTCACAGAGAAACTATCCGTGTGAGTTACATGGTGGTTCGGGGGCTGTTTTGAATTTTTGCCTCCGAAACGTCATTTTTCAACTAAGTTTAGGGCGTATTCGGCTCTAACTCCCAACCTACAGGTCCGGCTTTCATTCCCTTAGTTGTCACAAGTCCTATTTTTCGTGGGGCAACTGTCCGTGTGAGGCACACGGTGGTTCGGGGGCTGATTTGTATTTCGTCCCCGAAACACCCATTTAAACTAAGTTTTGGTCGTATTCGGCTTTAAGTCTCTGCCAACGGGTCTGAACTCCATTCCATCAGTTCTCACAAGTCCTATTTGTAATGGCGAAGCTATCCATGTGAGCCACTCGGTGGTTCGGGGGCTATTTTGAATTTTCGCCCCCGAAACGCCCTTTTTCGACTAAGTTTAGGTCGTATTCGGCTTTAACTCCGGATTACGTTCCGTCAGTTTTCACATGTCCTATTTGTCATGGGAGATCTGTCCGTATGAGCCACACCGTGGTTTAGGGGCTGTTTCGAATTTTCACCCCCGAAACGTCCTTTTTCGACTAAGTTGAGGGCATTTTCGGCTCTAACTCCCAACCTACAGGTCTGAATTATGTTCCGTAAGTTCTCACAAGTCCTATTTGTGATGGGGGAACTGTCCGTGGAAGCCACACAGTTTTTTGAGGGCTATTTTGAATTTTTGCCCCCGAATAGCCGCTTTTCGACTAAGTTTAGGTCGTTATCGGCTCTACCTCCCAACCAACGGGTCCAAATTACGTTCCGTCGGTTCCCAAAAGCCCTATTTGTCATAGCAAAGCTATCCGTTTGAGCCACACGGTGGTTCGGGGGCTGTTTTGAATTTTTGCCTCCGAAACGTCCTTTTTCGACTAAGTTTAGGGTGTATTTGGCTTCAACTCCCAACCTACGGGTCCGACTTACATTCCGTCAGTTGTCAAAAGTTCTATTTGTCATGGCTGAACTGTCTGTGTGAGCCACACAGTGGTTCGGGGGCTGTTTTGAATTTTTGCCTCTGAAACCCCCTTTTGCAACTAAGTTTTGGACGTATTCGGCTCTAACTCTCTACTCACGGGTCTGAATTATGTTCTGTCAGTTCTTACAAGTCCTATTTGTCATGGAGATGCTATCCGTGTGAGTCACATGGTGGTTTGGGGGCTGTTTTGAATTTTTGCCCCCGAAACGCCCTTTTTCAACTAAGTTTAGGGTGTATTCGGCTCTAACTCCCAACCTACGGGTCCAGATTACATTCCGTCTATTGTCACAAGTCCTATTTGTCATGGAGGAACTGTCCGTCTGAGCCACATAGTGGTTCAGGGGCTGTTTTGAATTTTTGCCCTCGAAATACCCTTTTTCGACTAAGTTTAGGTCGTATTCGGCTCTAACTCCCAGCCTACGGGTCGAGATTACGTTCCGTCAGTTTTCAAAAGTCCTATTGTTCATGGGGCTTCTGTCCGTGTGAGCAACATGGTGGTTCGGGGGCAGTTTTGAATTTTCACCTCTGAAACGTCCTTTTTCGTCTAAGTTAAGGGCCCTTTTGGTTCTAACTCCCAACCTACGATTCCGAATTACATTCCGTCAGTTCTCACAAGTTCTATTTGTCATGGGGGGGACTGTCTGTGTGAGCCACACAGTGGTTCGAGTGCTGTTTTGAATTTTTCCCCTCGAAATGCCCTTTTTTGAATAAGTTTAGAGCGTTTTCGGCTCTAACTCCTAACCTACGGGTCTGACTTACATTCCGTTAGTTGTCACAAGTCCTATTTTTCGTGGGGGGAACTGTTTGTGTGAGCCACAAGGTGGTTCGGGGGCTGTTTTGAATTTTCTCTCCCGAAATGCCCTTTTTCAACTAAGTTTTGCACGTATTCAGCTTTAACTCTCCGCTTACGGGTCTGAATTCCATTCCATTAGTTTTCACAAGTCCTAGTTGTAATGGTGAAGCTATCCGTGTGAGCCGGATGGTCGTTCGGACGCTGTTTTGAATTTTTGTCCCTGAAACACCCTTTTTCGATTATGTTTAGGGTGTATTCAGCTCTAAGTCCCAACCTACGGATCTGGATTACGTTCTGTCAGTTGTCACAAGTTCTATTTGTCATGGAAGAACTATCCGTGTGAGCCACATGGTGGTTCGAGAGCGGTTTTGAATTTCCCCCTCCCCCCCGAAATGCCCTTTTTCGACTAAGTTTAGGGTGTATATGGCTCTAACTCCCAACCTACGAGTCCGGATTATGTTCCGTCAGTTGTCACAAGTCCTATTTGTCATGGGCGAACTGTCCGTGTGAGCCACACGGTGGTTCGGGGGCTGTTTTGAAATTTCGCCCCCGAAACGCCCTTGTTCGACTATGTTTAGGTCGTATTCGACTCTAACTCCCAACCTATGGGTTCGGATTACATTCCATCAGTTTTTACATGTCCTATTTTTCATGGGGATACTATCCATGTTAGCCACACGGTGGTTCGGGGGCTGTTTTGAATTTTCGCCCCCGAAACGCCCTTTTTCGACTAAGTTAAGGGCATTTTCGGCTCTAACTCCCAACCTACGAGTTCGAATTACATTCCGTCAGTTCTCACAAGTCCTATTTTTCATGGGGGAACTATCCATGGTGGCCACACGGTGGATCGAGGGCTGTTTTGAATTTTCGCCCCCGAAGCGCCCTTTTTCGACTAAATTTAGGTCGTTTTCGGCTCTAACTCACAACCAACAGGTCCAAATTATGTTCCGCCGGTTCTCACAAGTCCTATTTGTCATGGCGAAGTTATATGTGTGAGCCACATGGTGGTTCGGGGGCTGTTTTGAATTTTGTCCCCCGAAACGCCCTTTTTTTATTAAGTTTAGGGCGTTTTCGGCTCTAACTCCCAACCTATGGGTCCGAATTACGTTCTGTCAGATCTCACAACTCCTATTTGTCAGGGCGAACCTATCCGTGTGAGCCACACAGTCCTTCGGGGGCGATTTTGAATTTTTGCCCCCAAGATGCCCTTTTTCGACTAAGTTTTGGGCATTTTCGGCTCTAACTCCCAACCTACGGGTCCAAATTACGTTCCATTAGTTCTCACAGGTCCTATTTGTCACAGCGAAACTATCCGTGTGAATTACTTGGTGGTTCGGGGGCTGTTTTGAATTTTTGCCTCCGAAACGTCCTTTTGCAACTAAGTTTAGGGTGTATTCGGCTATAACTCCCAACCTACAGGTTCGACTTACATTCCCTCAGTTGTCACAAGTCCTATTTTTCGTGGGGGAACTGTCCGTGTGAGCCACACGGTGGTTCGGGGACTGTTTTGAAATTTTGCCTCCGAAACGTCCTTTATCAACTAAGTTTAGGGCGTATTCGGCTCTAAGTCCCAACCTACAGGTCTGGCTTACATTCCGTCAGTTGTCACAAGTCCTATTTTTCGTGGGGGAACTGTCCGTGTGGGCCACGTGGTGGTTCGGGGGCTATTTTGAATTTTCGCCCCCGAGACGTCCTTTTTCAACTAAGTTTTGGACATATTTGGCTTTAACTCTCTGCCTACGGGCCTGAATTTCATTCCATCAGTTCTCACAAGGCCTATTTGTAATGGCGAAGCTATCCGTGTGAGCCAGATGGTGGTTCGGGGGCTGTTTTGAGTTTTTGCTCCTGAAACGCCCCTTTTCGACTAATTTTGGGGTGTATTCGGCTCTAACTCCCAACCTACGAGTCCAAATTACGTACCGCCAGTTCTCACAAGTCCTATCTGTCATGGGGGAACTGTCCGTGTGAGCCACATAGTGGTTCGGGGGCTGTTTTGAATTTTTACCCCCGAAACACCCTTTTTCGACTAAGTTTAGGGATCTTAAAATAAAGGATCTTAAAACCATCATAAAAATTCTACCCATATTCTAAATCCATTGGAACTTTCAATTGTCGACATATATTCCAAATGATATTATGAAGTCAATAATGATAAATAAGAACAAGAAAGTCCCATATGGCAAATTAGAAGACTACAAATCCTAGGATTTTCATTGAGGATGCAGGGTGACTTCTACTAATTATGTGCAAAATAAAAGAAAAATGTTTCAAAGGAAAGAAAGAGCATGGAGTTTATAGCCAATTATCTGAATAAGAAAGAGGAGAGTTTGATAGCCAATTATCTGAATAAGAAAGAGGAGAATCTAAGTCTTTCAGGTAGAAAAATTACTTGAGCGCACACTTTGGAAGCTTCTTTAAACTCCTTGTGCCTCGCACGGCCTTAGGGAATCCTGTAAGCATTTAAACTTATGCTTGGATGATTCTAAAGCTGATGCTATAGCCAAATAACTTCTTCCATTGATCTTCTAGAAAATAAAAATCCCAAGGAGATAGAAAAATACTTGTCAGAAAAAAAAATACAAGTGCATGAAGAAAAAAAACCATCTTGATAAGAAGAAGAGGCAGTCCCAAAAACAAAACCGTTTGGAAACTGCCTCTATTGATCTGTTTCTGTTGTGCCAAACATGTCTCTAAGGACCCTAAAACCACCAAAACAAACTTAGGTGATCAATTCTAGCTATCCGGATCAAAATTCAACACACATAACCGAACAGAACAATTCCAATAACAGAATTGATGAAAGAGGGAGAGAGTTAACCAATTCAAAATCACGATAGGCAACATCAGGTAAGAGAAGAATTGGTGAATACGTTGATCCAAACCCTAGATGTAGATTCAAATCATAAAATAAGAAGAAACAAAGAGAGAGGAGATCTGAGAGAGAAAGGAGGAGAACAAAGAGATTACCAGATAAAGAAGTTGAGAGAGTTCATACCGTTGGAGGTCTCTTCTTTATGATGAGAGTACTAATAAATAACCATAAAATTCATTAATTTCCAATAAGCATCAAATGATGAGAGTGTTAATAAACAACCATAAAATTCATTAATGTATAGAATATGATTTTAAACATCCAAAAAAATATCTATGAATCAGTGAAAAAATTCCAAAATATTGAGAGTACTAATAAACAATTAGTTCAATGAAATAAGTTGACTTGGTCAAACAAGTGAACTGATGTCATAAAGCTAGATTCATATAAAGCTGAAGCAGAAGTCTAATAGTTTCAATACTAATGGAGTGACTTTTGAGAACCACTAGCTGGAATAGGAGCTGAAGTGCTTGTACCACCTATAAAGACAACGTGCATCCAGTCCAACTTGAATCGAATCTAAACAATTTCCAGCCCATTAGCACTAAATTTTTTTTACACTTGAATCAAACCTAACTTCAATTAGATAAAGAAGTGATAGAGTAGGGGTAGCAGTCAACATTTTCCATGCACCACTTCTACCATTCTGAGCTTCACTACTCATTTTGAGAAATAATATATATGCAAGGAATAGTACAAGTATCAGAAAATGAAGAATGAAAACAAGTACAGAACCAAAATGATGCACCAGTTTAAGAAGAAAATCACAATCATATTTGTTTATGATTCTAATAAAAGAATTATCACCCTAAAATCCTTATTTCTAGCTAACTACAGATGGGGTATATTAAGAATGACATCAAACATAGCAAAATATGTAAGCAAGAAATTGATGTGATACTTTTGAATCTCTTGGTCTAACGCCAACTGATTTGTCAATAAAAGATTTGACACCAATTAAAAAGAAGATCAGCACATTTACGTTACGTGTGACTGGGTGGAAAACATTTTTTGAAAAAAAAGGAAAATGTTATACATAAATGCATATTTTATCTCATTTTCTTATTATTGAAATAAAATAACCAAGGAAAGCAATCCTCCAAAGTCCATAGTTAGTCCCTCTGTTTTTCCAAAAAACAAAGCCCCAAGTCCAATATATATATATATATATATATTAAGGAAATCTTGACTCTTATCCATCAAATTAAACTTCATGAAATCCATACATTAATACACAATAAATTAGGAATGAAGCCATCTACCAAGTGACATAACAAACTCCATTGCATATTAGCTGGAAAACTTGGCCACTTTACAATAGAGATGGGTTTGGTGGGGGTTTTGTGGTTTGCCCATTTGAAGCCAATATTGATTTCCCTTCTCGAAGTGTTTTTCTTTTTTCTGTTTTTTTTTTTTTTTAATGAACCCCTTCTTGAAGTTGAAAACCTAAAATTCACAACCAAAAAAATAAAAAATAAATAAATCACAAATCAAACAAATTACAATCTAACTTGCCATACCTTGAACAAAATTAAACCCCAAACAACGAAGCATAACATGAAAACAGAATGGGAACCCATGGCATACAATCTATCTAATCACTTTAACGGACTGGACTGAAATCAATCATTAATTGAACCACAAAGAGTCCAACAAAATCAAACAATTTACCTGAAAAAATTACATAAATTTGACTATCTTTATGAACACAGAGACACGAGTGTATGGATACATCTATGCAACAGAGAAAAACTTACCCTATAATGTGAAGGAAGAAAAAGTCAAAACCCTACGGTGGAGAGATTGAGGGAGAACTAGAGCAGATCAACGATGAATTGTTCGTTATCGCATCGTTGTTCGTCAATTTGGGGATACAACAAGCGGGAGAGCGAGAGTGAGAGTGAGAGCGAGAGAGAGCGCGAGACTGAGAGGGAGAGCAAGGGATAACCTGGTATTGCGGCAGCGGTGGTGGCGGTGGTGGTGGCTGTAGACGCGCCCGAACGTCCCGGGAAAATCCCGTTTTGTTCATTGGGCTCATTACAGTTCGGACTCAATGTCACGGTTCTTAATCTGATCTTGCAAAGTGCAATGCAAGATTGATAAATCACCAAAGAGTCTAAATCCGGCAAATCATTTTGAAAAACTGATTTTTAGAAAACATGGACTGCTTTGCCAGATACAGAGTCGCCACCTAAATATTTTGTTTTGGGGAAATTTAGGAAACCCTGACTCGCTGCCTAAGGCCACGTGTCCATCATCACCAAAGTTGCCTCGGCTCGGGAACTTGGGTACAATTGGAGAAGGTCATGCAATGAGCACCCTCGCTCGCCCGATCAAAGATCGGCCTGTACTAAGCATGATATCTTGTTTTTGAAAACACATGTGTTCTTATTCTGGTTTATTAGCTAGAATTACTATGTGATGTGCACAGCATACAAGTATAGACTAGATCGCCTAAGTTGGAACAAAACATCTCATGTTTGTTTTTGAAATTGGTTTGCTACTCGCAAGTAGGCTAAAATGCGGATTTTGCCACCCTCAAGTGGGCTTAGAAAACATGGTGATTTGCCACTCTCAAATGGGCTTAAAACTCGCAATCAATGAATTGTTCCAATTCAAGTAATCCAACCTTCACCCACAGGCAATCATGCAGTTATATCACATAAGCAAATAGCCTCATGGCAAGCATGCGGTCATGTTAACACTCACCCTCATGCAAGATGCTAAAGCATAAAAGCTTACCTAGTACTCCGAGCCAAAACAAAAGCTATGTTAGAAATCAATGCATGATCTTAGCTATGTCAAGAATGCCTAATGCAACACATATAAAATGCAACTAAGATAGGCTCGGCTATTCTAAGATGTCATGTGAAATACAATTTGATACATGTATTCAAACAGGAATTGAAATACAATGCAGTTAGTATGATGCGCCGAGCCCAGTGCATGCAAGACAGATGAATGGATGCAAACATGCGAGCATAAGGATGCTAATTGAAATATGCCCTAAAACTAACCATGGTAAGCTAGTAAATAAAAGGGAGAAAGAAATGGGAGTTGGAAGACATGCATCACACACACGTACACTTATTTACAACATTTTCCCTCTCGACGGAGGGTCTGAATAAATAATACAGAACTAGCTAGCTAGTCTAAGCTAATCTAATTAAACTAGTTATTACACGACGAAAGGAATAACAAGTTACAACTACTTATTACACAACATTAACTAAGTAAGCAATCTAAATGAGCATATGAACTAAATGAATATGGACTGCCCCAGCTCTGCTTTGAATGACAAAGGATGTGTGCATGCTTGAATTGCCTTGTTCGGAAATCCCTCGCGACGCCCCGACTTGCCTCTGTTTGCAATTATCCTCAGAACATTGCACAAAGCTTCAGAAGGCTGAAACTCTACCAAGGGAACCTGTGGGAAGGCTGCCGACCAGATATTGGCCTTGGAAACCATCGACCGACCACCTTTTGTGGTGAAAACCAAAAAAAGTGGTCGGCCTGCCACTTTATCTGGTCGGCCGACCAATTTCTGCCCCTTGTTTCTGGTTTTCTGCAACAGAAGGCAAGAGAGAGAGATGGCAAAGTATTCGCAACACATGTGTGCACGACCACTCTCCCCATCATTGTATAAGCTCAAGGGAGTGTAATCCTTGACCCTTAGGCCACCAATCACGCATCTCGATGCATGATGGCCGAGGAGTCGAATTGCACGACTCAATGTGAAATGAAAGCACATACAAGCACCTAAAGCCAATAACTCCGCCATGGGTAGTCAAGAGTGTCGGCGACCGGGAATTGAGGTACGTTTCATCACTTCGAGTATGAAACATGCCTCGTTTCCCGTGTTTGGACTAACGCCTATTCCAAACACAATGCAACAAACAAGGCATGCACCAATGCAACTCTAGCATGCAATCTTAATGCAATGCAACTAAGTCATGCAAACATGCAAGGGATAACATGCAAACATGTAACTAGCATACACAATGCTATGAACTAACAATGGCATACTCAATGCACATGACACTTAGCATACACAATGCACGTATAAACTAACATACATAATGAGATAAGGCATGCACAATGCAATGATCAATCATGCGACAACGTGGCATACTCAATGCTATAAACTACAATGGCATACTCAATGCAAAATGGACTTAAACCAAAATGGATGGGCCTTAGCCACACCCAAATCAGTGGCCAATAGATGATGGAAATAAGGCATCAAAACACATACGATCATGCACAATGCAACGGCCCCAAGTTTAAGGCACAAAACACAACTTTCCAAACACATTGAAAGGATGAAATATAGAGTGCAATGACACATGTTTCATCTTTGAAATGGCATACAAAATGACTTCGAATTATGCAAACAACTCATGTAATGCATGTTGAATGGCTCAAGCATCGAAACTAGTGAAGTGTATTACACTATAGGCATGCAAGGCGATGCTCAAATGGCCAAAGCAACTCCAAACAGACCCTATGCAGGTCCAAAATAGTAGCAAAATGAGTTGGGATGATGGCTTGAAAGGCACAAAAATGAAGCTCATGCAATGGCTCACAAAATAGGGTATAAAAGCACAACTCTCAAGGGCACTTAAAGAGTGGAAAGCATGGAAGTATGACAGCCCTATATGCTCTAAAATATCATGCTCAATGATGCCAAATCATGAAAATACCTCAAGTTAAGCATGCAAGGGACTTCAAAACTCGAAGCTAGTCAAGGCTATTACACTACAAGCATGCATGGCAAGCATTTTTTGACCAAGAGGCCTCAAAACAAAGCTAAGGCAACCCAAAATATGGACAAAACCAGGTTGGAGCATGGCCAAAATATGCTAGAATTGAGGGCCAAAACATCATGCATTCTAAGCTAGTAAACTTGATTTACATTACAAGCATATGAAGCATGTGAGAGGCTACCAAACCAGCCAAAAATAGAGTCATGGTATGCCAAATGATGACCAAAAGCCCACTGAAATATGACCAATACATGCAAGAATGACATGCTACTTTGATAAGCCACAAAAGGGATTACTCTACACATGCAAGAGGCAAACCCAAGGTAACCAAACCAGCCATAGACAGAGTCTAGGCGGGCCCTAAAAGCCACCAAAAAGTGCCCGAACCGAGCCTTGAAAGTATGAAAACATATGCTCCTTTGATAGGCCAAAAATGCAAGCAAACAAGATCAAAAGAGAGAGGATCACCCTTCTCTGATTTAGGGCCTCAAAACCACATGCCAACCATTGAAAATCCACTAGATTTCAGTGACTAAAAGGCCATGCAAGGGCTAACTCAAAGCTCTTATGGCATGGCACAAAACAAGGCCAAATGAGGCATGCAAGAGGATAGAAGACCCTCAGCACCAAAAGGGCCTTAAACAAACATGAAAGACACTTAAATATGGAGCCTTTTTCAGTTGACAACAAAGCTGAAATAAGCATGCAAGTATGGCTAGATAAACAAACTACAACAAAGCTTTAAAGGAGCTAAAGGTCTCACCCTTGAAGAACAAAACAACCAGCAGCTTCTCTGGGCCAAAACCAACTTTAGGAAGCCTAAACAAGTCCTATGGCATCTCAGGTCCAAGATTAAGAGGCTTGGCTAAGGGGCTGTAGGCAAAATGTATGAAGAACACTCACTCTCAAGCCACAAAAGAGGGATATAGAGAGGGAGATATATGTTTTTGCCTTAAGCAAATTTCAGAACCTGGTTCAAGGAGAGGGAGAGCCTCTCTTTTAGAAGAAATAAAGGGTTCAATTTTCTTGGAGAAGCTACACATGGATGCAATCCCTCCATACACGTGTATGGAAGATACAGTCTGTGCCCTCCAGCTGGCACAACTGGCATCCACACAGTCTGACAAAACAGGGGGAAAGGGGGCTGACTAGAAAAGGTGGTCGGCCTGCTACTTTTAAGTGATCGGCCGACCACCCAAGTGGTTTCCCAGAAAAAAAAAGTGGTTGGCCAGGGCAAATGGTGGTCTCCACACTGAAAGCAAGCCAATGGTAGGGTGGGAAACTAGAAAATGTGGCCCAAAGACCAAGAAAACCAGTTTCCCGACCAAAAAATCGGCTGGCGGGGAGAAAAGTGGTTTCCAAGGAAAAAAGCTGGTTTCCCACCCTTGTATCACTTCCAAACAAGGAAAACAAGGTTCGTGCCATGGACGAACCAACACGGATGCAAAACGAGAGTTCGGGAGGCAAGACTCGTGGCCGGGGGCCTCGAAAATTGGCTGTTGAGCACAAAAAGTGGCGTACGACCACAAAAGTGGTCTCCCTGACCACAGTGTCTCTCTAGAAAGAGGAAACAAGGTGTGTTCCAAAAATCGTGCCAAACGGAGAATGTTAAGCAGTCTCGAGCCGAGGCGCACGACTGATGGCTCCGAAAACCGGAAACTAGTCTCTAAATGGGAATAGTAGCCTACGACCATGAAAATTAGCCTACGACCATTGAGAGATGGTCTACAAGACCTCTCCCTCCCTCCGGGAAGAGAAAACAAAACTTGGTCCGCGGACTGAGCCAAAGCACAAAGAGTTCCGAGGTCCGGAGGCAAGGCTCCCAGCCAAAACTCCGAAACTCGAAACGAGTACAACAAGCACTATCACTGAGCGCTCAATTGGTGACGTCTGAGTCTTGAGGTCGGTCAAAAATGGGGTGTCTACAGTGGCGATGTGCGACGTCGAATGCTTCCCAGTGGTGAGGTGTGGTGGTGACTAATGTGTGGGAAACAGAGAAGTGTTTTGTATTCCTAAACAGAGGAGAATACCTGGGCGGGCAACAAATAGCTTTTTATTTTCCCACCACAATTTTGGCACCTTTGGCGACTAATGTAAAATTTTGTCA
Source organism: Camellia lanceoleosa (assembly GCA_025200525.1). Taxonomy (NCBI): domain Eukaryota; kingdom Viridiplantae; phylum Streptophyta; class Magnoliopsida; order Ericales; family Theaceae; genus Camellia; species Camellia lanceoleosa. The sequence goes on from CM045761.1 coordinate 153,050,787, forward strand.
GAAAAAATTGAAGTAATAACGACTAAATTATTTAGTAGCCAAACCAACTCTAACAGCGACTAAAATGTTAGTCGCTAAAAGTAGACATTTGGCGACTAGTTTTTTTTGGTCGGAAAAAATGAATTTTAGTCACCAAAACTTTATATTTGCCAACCAATTTTTTTGTCGTCAAAGGTTTACTTAACAGCGACGAAAATATTAGTCGCCAAAAGTACTATTTGATGACTAATTTTAATATTAGTCGGGAAAAACCAATATTACTGATTAATTTATTTTTTTTGGGCCTAAAATTTGGACTAACAGTGACCAATCAAATTTTTAGTCGCTGAAACTTGAGTTTTTACCAGCTAAATTCAAATTTAGTTTCCAATAAGCAATATTTATTGACTAAAATATTTTAGTAGTGATATCTTGAACCAACGCCGACAAATATAAATTTTAGTCGCCAAAAAATGTACTTTTGGCGACTAAAATTTGATTAGTCGGAAAAATGGTCGCCAAAGGTGCGATTTGTTGTAGTGGTTGAGATCCAATTTACAATTCATAATACCAAAAAATAAAGGTATAAACTAAAATTAAATGTCATTATATTAAATAAGTTACAAATTATAACTTAATGTTCAAACCATGCTAAGCATTAAAATAAATAAATAAATGAAGTCCAATGAAACTAATTTTACCATTATATTAGAAGAAAATATTATTTTGACTAAGGTACGGTACGACTTGAATCTACACTTGGTACATCTGCGGCACAACAAAAAGTAAGAAGAAAAAATTTGATACGTGTTTCATATAATCAGTACGTATGCAGAAGTACCATATAAAATATCGATACCGATGTTTGTTGAAGTACCCACGCTTCGTAGGCTGCCACAGATCCAAAATTTACCCACAAAAAAATAACCAAAAAAAATAGCGTGCGATCTAAATGTGAATTCCACCATTAATTGCAATAATTTTTATTATCAATAATATTAAAAAAATTCGAGAGCTCTTTTCATCTATTAAAATAATAATTTAATGCAATTATTTTTTATTTTCTAATTATTTTTAGTCTTCCTATTAATTTGTAATTTGCCCTTTATTAAACCAACTACTATTAATAAAAAAATTAAACCCATATTTGAAACAGCTAAACAATTGAACCTCAAGCCAAAATACTTGCTTTTTAGAATTCACTAATTGTTGGACATTAAACACATATTGAAGTACCCTATACATCATTTATTCATTCAAGCAAACAAAAGGGCAGATATATACAATACAACACAAAGAGGGTGAGATCAAAAAGTGGATATATACAAAAAGAACTAAAATACACCATGAGAAAGAGAGCTGCCACCTAAAGAACTAAGAAAAAACCACCATAAGAAATAGAGCTGCCACCCATGTGTACGAGTACGTCTATGGTACAGCAAAAAGTAAGAAGAAAAAATTTGATACATGTTTGATATAATTAGTATGTATGCAAAAGTACCATTCGAAATATTGATACCGATGTTTATCAAAGTACCCATGCTTTATAGGCTGCCATGGACCCAAAATTTGCACACTAAAATATACCTAGAAAAAATAAAGTGCGGTCTAAATGTGAATTCCACCATTAAAGAGTTGAATTTGGACCACACATTGTATTTCTAAATAATTTTTTTTTTTTGGTACTTTCTATATCAGTAGATCTATTTGTCCGAGAAAAGTGCAGAAGCCTAAAAAGTTGAAAATCCAATATCACCTAACAATTGTTCCAATGGAATCATGTGGAGTAGATTTTGAAGAGGACGACTTTGTTTTGATAGCACCACAGACAGTGGCGGAGCCAGAAAATTGAGTTAGAGAGGGCATTATTAATTATAATTTTTTATTTAAAAAAAATCATGATGAACATTAAAATAATAATAATTTTATGAGATAGATTTAAGCATAAAAAATTACATATTCATTATTAATAGGAACAAATTAAAATTCTATAATAGTGTAGAATAGCTCGATGTGGGGATGGTGATATAAGTTTGTAATTTTAGTACAAAAAATTATGAATCAAAATTCTTAATTTTAGAAAATAAAAAATATCGTTTATAGCACAAATTATTATAAAATCTATTTAATTTTTATTTGATAGAAAAATATTAAAGAGATGACATTATTTATAAATGATATGTTTTGAATGAAAATTATTAAATAGTCTTAGAATACCATATAACATTGCCTACGTGATGCTCAAAACATGAGAAATCACAAATCACACTAAGCAGTCTGTCAATTGCTTGAAAATAATGAGTTCAATTATGTTCAATTTATAAAATTTTTCACTATAATATTGCTTTAAACTATTACATAAATAATACCACATAATACTCTCAAAATATCAAATAATTACTTGTTGTGAACAATACAATAAATTCTTAATCAAAAAACATGTTAAGAAAAAAAAAACACATTTTATATATGAAAAAAAAAAAAAATCTCTCAAAACTGAGGGGGGGGCACGTGACCCCCCTCGTCTCTCTTTCCCGCCGCCCCTGACCACAGAAACTTGTTGCATGGTTGGGCGCAACCGTGGGCTAGCACGCAAACATGCAAATGCTAGCTTTGCAATCAAATCCACTTGATGTGGCACTTGATTCTTGGATGTGGGAAGCGTTGGTCCAGAATATCCGTAAAAAACATGAATTTGACTTCGCCGATGATGATGATGATGATGATGATGATGATGATGGTAGGGAAGAGATGAGATGGCCTGGATGTTTCCCCATTATCACTTCCAATGTTAGCACTCTGAAGCTATAGACATCGCACTTCTCATTCGCTTCCATTGTGAAAGCAAGTTCTGCCAAGGAAGCAAATGCATAAAAGAAGAAAAAGAAAGAAATTGATCATGCTCTGTTTTCAAGTGTATGGTAATTTGAATTATCATAACACATACATGCAATTGGAGCTACAAAATGTCAGATTAATTAATTAGCTACTACGTCATCAGTTAGTTGCATTTTAAATGAGCTACTGACCAATTTTTTTATTTTGAAATTTTTTGTCAGACTGTTCACTTACAACTTATATGCTTAAAATTCTGAAACAGAGTGTGGTTTTATATTCTGCTTATAGATTATTAGTTTTCAACTTAAAAAAAGTTACAACGAACACGCTCTAAATCACATGATTCGCATGAGATGAATTGAATTATTGACTTGAGTCACCTACCAAATCAACTTATCATTTTGATCAACTGAAGTATATATATAAAAAAATAATAATAAATAATTAAAATAAAAAGGAAAAGATGAAAAAGGGGCAACTCTCATCAGTTTTCTAAAACTCATATCAAGCGTAGATTACATCGTCCATGCTAGGTTTATGAGGTCAAGAATTTAGCAAGGCCTATAAAAGTGGGAACTTAAATTAGAGCTAGATTAACTTATCCTTTTGGCTCTAACCAACTTCAAAGGCCTCCTAACTGAGAGAACACCAAAAGCTTCAACCTCAGCCAGTTGGGTTAGCATCAAAATGCGATGTTTAATGGCCATGCAATGGCCCTTAAAACTCAGTGGAATGACAAGCTTACAATCTTGCCAAATTTCATGAGTGAAAGAGACAAAGAGAGTTACAATCCTGCAATAGAAAAATAAATACCTGGAGCAGCATATCCAAAGGGTCCTGCAAATGAAGTCCAATTTGAGGAGTCAGGATTTATGAGTCTAGCTGTGCCAAAATCAGAAATGTGAGCCACATATTCTAAATCCAACAAAATATTATTGCTCAATATGTCCTGATGAATGATAGGAGGAGAACAATCATAGTGCATATAAGACAAAGCATTCACCAGCCCTTGAATGAAATTCACCCTCTTAGTCCATTCAAAATCCACTGCCTGTTTCTCATTGCTTAGTATCTCCCTCAAGCTTCTCCTTTCCAAGAACTCATAAACCAAAAATAGGCATCTTGGGTGTGAACAAAAACCATAAAGCTTCACAATATTACGATGTCGTACCTCTGTTAATGCTTGAATCTCACTTGTAAGACTTTTCACAACTACCAACTCAGCATCTTTTGAATTATGAAGTTTCTTTACAGCAACAACTTGACCACTTGGCAGTACCATAAACAGTACCATACCCTTCAACCCCAATACAATGATTGGTGCTAAAGTTCTCAGTCACTTCAATTATGTTTTCATACACCAATTTTCCATCATAGCTCCATATTTCAAACAAATTTTCCTTAGTTGCATGGTTTGGCTCATTGACTTTGTTCCTGGCTCTTTTGTAAAGAATGAAAAAAATTGCCAGCTTGACAAACAAAAACAATGAAATGCCCAACACAAGAACCGTAGCCAAAATCATAAGTTTGTTGTGCTCTTTCCCCTTTGCCCTGTCACTCATTTTAGGGGGGCAGGCCTTCAAACCAGAGATATTGCCGCACAAAGCTTTATTATCTCTGAATGCCTCAAACGAAGCCTTCTGAAAGGCTTTGCTGTTGGGAAGAGGACCCTCCAAATGATTGTAAGATATATCAACAGATATCAAACCTAGCATATCATTGATAGTAAGTGGGATGTGTTAGGTTTTATTCTTGGCAATCTCGTTTGGCAAAACTCCTTTCAGTTGTACTTGTATTCGCACTTTTTATTTCAATGAGGCTATGAGTTTTAGATGCGAATCCAACCCGAATTGTGCCTTGCAGAGAAGTTTGTGGTGCTAATTCTTTCATGATTGCCACTTCGCTGACTATGACGGGGATCGAGCTGTTTGTCCACCCTTGCTCGCTCGAGTGAAGGAGTACTCGCTCGAGCGAAGACTGCGTCTGTAAAAAACTTGAGAAGGATGAATGTACGCTTGAGCATAGGTAGCGTGGCTCGAGCAAAGCCACTTGAGAAAAACACGCGAGATCAGTTCCTCGCTCGAGCGAGAGAGTCTTCGCTCGGGCAAGCTTCGCAGTCCTTGTTTTCTATAAATATGTGATTTAGTCCAAATCTAGGATTATGCCTCTAGATCTTCTTCTTAGATATTAGGGTTTATATCTGGGGCTATTTTGCTAGTTTTGTTTGATGTTTGATTGAGTATTCAACTCATGGTTTAAGGAGTATACATCAAAGGATTGTTTGTTTATTCTATACAAAAGAGAGAGCCGTTCTTCGGTGGATTCTGGAGAATTCAAGCCTGAAGCTTTGGTGGATTCTAGAGTGGCTCATCATTGTGATTCAACATCGGCGTTGTGGATTCAACGTTGGGCAAGACAATTCCGAGGTGAAGACGGGGCTGGAAGAGGCGCATAAGGGTTGGTTTAATTTGGGCGTGGATTCGCTAGGTAATTGAGAGTATACTTGTGTAATTCCTTTTTGTCTTTTTAGTGGATTATTTTGTGGCTTTTGCCTGTGGTTTTTTTTTATCACAATTGGAGGCGCTCCAATTGTGGTTTTTCCACGTAAAATCGTTGTGTCGATTTGTCTTGATTGTTTGATTGGGGTTGTTTTACTGTTTAAAATTGATACATAATCACAAATCAACATCTAGAGGATTTCTAGATTTTTCAAGATGGAACCTGAGAGCCCATTTTGAGATAGATTCAGTGACTCTAAGTTGTGCAGTTCTCCAATCTCTTGTGGTATCTCACCTATAAGTGAATTTTGGCCAAGATCAAGATTTTGAAGAGAGTGCAACTTGCTTATTTCGATAGGAATATATCCCCCAAGTTTATTCTTGCTCAAATTCGAGTTTAGTAGCTTCACACACTCCCCTAATTGTTTTGGGATCAAGCCACTGAGCTCATTTGCTGCCAAGTTTAGATTTTGTAGGTCAAATAATCTACCAATTTCTGGTGGAATGTCGCCAAAAAGTTTGTTATTACTCAGAGTAAGGTCGAACAATGAATGCAACTTTCCCAGATTATGTGGGATCTCACCAACTAGATGATTTGAAGAGAGGTCAAGTACATGTAGTTGAGTTGCATTTCTAAGCTCAGACGGTATCCTTCCAGAAATATTATTGTTGGAGATCTTCAGGCTTGTCAGATTATGACAAAGTCCCCATTTTGTAGACAGCTCCCCATATAAATGATTATAACTCAAGTCAATATAATTTAAATTTGGGTATACACCAAAACCTTCTGATGTATTTGCTACAAGTTCGTTTCTGTCAAGCCTAAGTCTGTACAATCTAGCACATACTTTCAAACTTTTTGGGATTGAACCTGTGAGATTATTGTCAGATGCAGAAAAATATTCAAGTAATCCACCAAGGCATACATTGTGTGGTAAATAACCTGTGAGCCTGTTAGAAGCTAACTACAGGCTTTGTAAATCTGTAAGATTATTAAATGACAGAGGAATGGAGCCAGATAGTTGATTACCTAATAAAATCAATTGCTTGAGCTTATTTAAGTTTCCAATACTAGAAGGAATGCTTCCCGATAGTTTGTTAGCATAAAGGTTGGTTAAGTTGGCCAAGTTCCCTATTGGGATTGAACTTGTGAGATTATTTGTTGAGAAATCAAGTTCATTTAGAGACCTAAGCTTTCCGATTTCTTGAGGGATAAATGTAGAAATTTTGTTTCCATAAAGGTATAAGATGGTTAAATTGGTCAAGTTCCCTATTGAGGCAGGGAGTGAACCTGTGAGGTTATTAAAAGTGTGAGACAACTTATATAGAGACATTAACAATCCGGCTTCTTCAGGGATCGATCCAGAAAGTTGGTTTTTATAAAGGCTTAAAATGGTTAACTTGGCCAAGTTCTGTATAGAAGTAAGGATTGAACCTGTGAGATTGTTCCTTGACATTTGGAGATCAATGAGAGATCTTAGCATTCCAACTTCTTGAGGGATTGGTCCAAAAAATTTATTTCTGGTAAGGTGTAATTTGGTTAAATTACCCAAGTTTCAAATAGACAGAGGTATTGGACCTGAAAGATTGTTAGAATACAAAAGGAGTTCCCTGAGAGAGCTAAGCATTCCTATTTCGAATGGAATTGTTCTTGAAAGACGATTGTAGAACAAGCTTAGGTAGGTGAGTCTCATAAGGCTACCAATGTTGGAGGGGATGGTCCCATGGATTGAGTTGTTATAAAGTTCAAGGCTGACAAGATGAATGAAGGAAGCAAAGTTAAGATTGAAAAGTATACCTCTCAACCGTAATTCTCAAGGTCTGTATGGGTGACTCTACCAGCTTTGTTGCATCCAATTCCAACCGAATTGCAATGGCTGCTTGCATCCCAAGATGATAGAAGAGATTGGCTCTAGTTGTTAAGGCTAGCTTTCCATGTCAAGAGAGCGACTACTTCAGTTCCTTCTTCTCAAATTCTCTATTTCCAGAAGAAGCATGAGTAGTAGAATCAGAAGAAGAGACGAACGCAAGGATGATGATAAAAACAAACAAAACTTGGAAAGAAATGAACTGGTTGGACAGCCTCTTTACTAATGATGTCATTGTTGGTTTGTTACCATAAACAATGAGGAGCAGTTGTTTGGATGGAAGGATGATGAAGGGCATGAAGTTTTTTCGGTCCATGGAAAGGTATTTATAGATAGAAAAGGCAATACATAGTCAAATACTGAGCTATGAAATTCACACTGGTTCAGTTTGATAGACATACAAGATCTCATATCTGCATGAAGGAAATGGGGAAGAAATTCTATTATGATTCATAGATCAGATCCTTTGAATAATGATTGCCTATAGTTCAAGCACATCTCTCTTGCTTAGTTTCACGCTGGCCTAATGAATGAAAGTCGGTCTTTTAGTAAGCTTTCATACTTGAGTTTTGTACTTTCCATTGAATTATAAAATTTAATCATAATTTCACTCAATATCTATCTGACCTTTGATTTGCTACTATTGTTTTTCTTCTTTCATTTTTGTTTTTACGGTTCCTTTTCTTTTCCTTTTCCATCTATTTGACAAAGTGATCAGCCTTTTAAAAAGTCGTTGCAATAGACTCGTACTGCATGCTAATTGAGGAAGGCTTAGGAATTTCCAATAAATAATGATAGATATAGATATATGAGTTGACCAAATAAGCAGTGGTTGGGTTGGGCCTCCAAACCTTTTACTCACTTCTCAATTCTCACCATTGTTCTACCATGCATAGAGGGGAATGACATACTATAGTAATTAGATTATCAGTAATTCTAAATTCTCAAAAATGTTATTTGCCTATATAATTTTGAGTATTTATAAAAGAAATTAGCATATTAAACCTCCAAAATCTATATGAATTTTACTTAAGTGCATAAAAAATCTTATAATTTCACCTTATTCCGTATTTTTTACAATTTCTGGATCCGCCATAGCCCTTTGACATTGGGGTCCCCGGATCGAAGTTGGAGATGTCTTCTTGGACTGGAGAAGTTTGTTTGTGCTTAATTTAAACGAGATCTCTTATACTTTGTCAAACAGATATCTAGTCTCCATATCTATCTATATATTATATAAGGAAAAAGAGGTTTCTAACTCACAAATCTTGTGGGAGCTCTAATATCCCAATATTAATTTTCTAATTTTTTGATTTAAAAAAAAATTAATCTCAGTATTTATTAACTTCTCTCAACTCACAAATCTTTTTGACTTCTCTCATAATTACTGTAGCACCCTTTTCAAAACAAATAATTTATATATTAAAAAAATATCTAAAACAACTATAAATATCTATATCTATATCTATATAATAAAGTAGGATGGTTTTTGAATTTGTCTTACACACATTTGTCCTACTAGGACATTTGAACAGTTCAGATCTATTTAATTTATAAAACAACGGCTGAGATATATTTTTCAAAAAATATCCTACATGTACATTTTCTATTTTCCTGTGACGCCTTCAAAATAATACATATAAACCCAACATTCATGACATCCATAGACATAAGAGAATAAGGCATATTTCCATTCATCTGAGTATTTAGTACAAAAAGTATTACATGTTGACAACAAAAGTAAATGTTCTACGGGCTTACAACTTTCCAAGCCAACACTTGGGTTCAACAAAAGAAGAGTTTTAACTCTTTATAAAAAATAAGCCCTTGGCTTGATTTACATGTAATACAAAAAGATAACAACAAAAGATCTTTCAGCCTCTAAGCCTCCCAAGCTACGTCCTTGGAGATGGCATATCACCGGAACTTGAAAATGATGTCCCATATAGGGTGAGCCAAAGCCCAGTAGAGATATGCTAAACCAAATATGAGCAATAACTAAAACATTAGCATTTGATAAATGTTTAACTCATATACACAAATGTACATCTCTTTCATAACCAATCCATATTCACAAATATATTTCAATCCCTTTCCGTTTCGTTAGCTAAACCAATTCATAGATATGGTTCTCTATATTCATCCAGACAGTTTATAATGAGACTACAACTCATGTTAACAACACTCCGATTATGATCAATTAATATGAGACTACAACTCACATAATTAACACTTCAACACTTCCATTTCAAATGAGACTACAACTTATATTATTAACACTTCAATTCATCTACGTTATGCAAACGCAATTAGGATTTCGGGACTTTCACCCTGAACACTCCGTTCAACTTAGTTATCACTGGAGTCCATCCCATATCTCATCTCAAACAGGTTTAGGAGTACATCTCTTATCTCCTCCCAAACCGTGGAGTATATCCCCTATCTCCTCCCAAACAATAGACATATACAATGTATTTAAATACTCATATTCAATGATAAAGTAAAGCACATATTCAATGTGTTATTCCATCCGTCATATTCAATGACATACTCAGTTGATTAGTTTTAATTCACCTAATCATCATGCAGTGTCTAAACCAATCAAGACTATCCTCCACCGATAGCCCAAAGAAGTTATTTCTAAACAGATAAATAAATTTATCAAACCGATAAAATATCAACATTTTCATAGGTAAGTGATTAATTTATCCAACTACACTATTCAACCTCAATTCCATAATTTCCCAATTTCATGATTTCCAACTCAATTTCATATTTCCCCAAATTAATTATTCAACACAATTAGGGCATTTTCCCTCCTTTTCATATATCAATCCTAAGGCTCAATTTCATCAATTTAACGATAATAATTCCATTTACCATGTAATGCCCTCAAAATAATAACATTAAACCCATCAATATTGACATGCATTGATATATAAAAGATCAACATCCTTCTATTCATCAATGTAATTCATTACAAAAAGTATTACATGTTAACAACAAAAGCAAATGCCCTACGGGCTTACAGCTTTCCAAGTTAACACTTGGTTACAAAAAGGAGAGTGCTAACTCAATTACACATTAAGCCCTTGGCTTGAATCTACATGTAATACATCAAAAGAAAATAAGACAACAAAAAGTCTGTCCGCCTCTAGCCTCCCAAGCTATGTCCTTGGAGGTGGCATGCTACCTGTTTCTGAAAATGACATCCCATATAGGGTGAGCCACAGCCCAGTAGAAACATACTAAACCAGCTATGAACAATGACTAAAAGATTAGCAGTTGATAGATGGTCACCACTTATATTCCGACTTATATCACATTACAGTGTCGTGACATTCAAGTCCATATTACTTTTCATTTTCCACTTCTCTTTCAACTTTGAGTTTGAAAACATGGCTCGATACTTAGCCAGATACTTTAATGAGATTGTAACTCATCTTTAAAACACTTTCGTAATTCATAATGGGTACACATTTTGATACTGTATCAATAACACATAAACCACTTCCATACTTTACCGAAGATACACATTTTGGTGCTGTATCAACATAACATAGAAACACTTCTATACTTTACAATTGATAACGATATACATTTTAGTGCTATATCAAATCAATTCAAACACTTCCATAGTCAACAATTGATACACATTGTAGTGCTGTATCAATGTCACACAAAATCCGGTTTAGAAGTCCATCACCTATCTTCCCCTAAACCGTGGAGAACATCCCCTATCTCCTCCCACACAACACATGCATATATAAACATAGATCATATACAATCAATCAATACATAAAGTTAATGTATTAATTCAACTGTCACATTCGATGACACATCCAATTGATTAGTTTTAGTTCGCCTAATCATCATGCATTGTCTACAACAATCAAGACTATCCTCCATCGGTAGCCCAAAGCAGTTATTTCTAAACAGAAAATAAATGCATCAAATGGATAAAATATCAACATTTCAACTAGGTGAGTGATAAATGGTCCAATTACACCCTTTAATCCCATACATTCCCAATTTCAACATTCTCAACTCAATTTCTCATTTCTCAAAATTAGTTATTTACAAATTAATTTGTCAATGTAATTAGGGCATTTCCCGTAATTAACAAAACAACCCTAAGGTTCCATTTCTAACAATAACCCAACATTTACCTCATTATCTCCATGCTAGACATGCATATAGGTTTATATAAATAAAACCCCCTTCTCTTGTAAAATTACATAAAGGCCCAAACTTTTCCCAAAATTACACAACTCCCAACATATCAAAACGCTAAAATTGAAAGACAAAGCTCATAAGAAGGAGTAGGGTATCCCTACCTCGAAGTTAGAGCTCAAATGGAGATGAAGACCAACAACCAAAATGCCCCAAATCCTAAGTTTCTCAGATTAAAACGAAGCCCAAGTCGCCCTCTATGTTTTTAACAAAGGGCTTAGGGTAGATTCACACTAGAGGGAGAGGAAAACCTAGAGAGAAGGTTTGTAGAGAGAGAGAGAGAGAGAGAGAGAGAGAGAGAGAGCTTGGATCTAGGGTTTTCAAAAAGAAAGAAGGTGAAAAAGTGATGTTTTCCACGCTGCTGTCTGCTGATATAACATAGGCTCGCTCGAGTGAAGACTTGGTCACTCGAGCGACCAGATACAAAGAAATCTCGCTCGAGCGTAGAAAGCCTCGCTCGAGCCAACAATTTTAAGCTTAAGGTCTGCAACTCAGAAGCACGCTCGAGCACAAGAATGCTCGCTCGAGCGAAGGAACCCAAAACATACACCTCGCTCGCTCTAGCGAAGGAACGCTCGCTCGAGCCAGCAAACACAGCTCTCAGGTCGATGAGACGCAGACGCACGCTCGAGCGCAAGACTTCTCGCTCAAGCCACTAGGAAGAAAACTCAACTCTCGCTCGAGCGAAGAAATCCTGGCTTGAGTGAAGGATCTAAAACACAGAGCTCGCTCGAGCGAAGGACCAAAATTCTGGGCAGGAACCCTTTGTTCCCAAACACAACCAACCTGTAACAAACCTGCCCAACACATCCTATAACTCAAATACAAAGTATGAAAGAATGTAAACAAGATTTATACAACTACTAACATCCACGGAACCAAGTCCGAATCACTGTACAACAAGGGGTAAAACTCGGGATCGCTATAAGCTCCACCCCTTAAAGAATTTCGTCCTCGAAATTAAGTATGAGTTTTGAAAAACAAGTTTTTTCTCAATTTTAAACAAAGTTACATTCGACATTCAATAACTCGACTCATCTTGGTCATTCCATCTCTTGTCAAGAGGCATTTCACAACAAATACATTTCAACATGCATTTCCTTTCCATTTCAACAGTTTAAAATGTACATGATTCCCATTTCCATGTCATATTCAATATTTATGATATAATTCCAATTCTATAACACATTCAACATATGCAATGTTATATCAAACTCCCATTTCAAGGAAAGTTCCAAAATACTTCCATTAAACCAAAACATACACAATGTTTTACAACCTAAGATATTTTCAATACTCTTAAGGTTCAATAATACAACAAATTAAACAACACATGCTCAAATATCCACAAATAGGTCCGGATATTTCTCTCGGACCTCCAACTCACGTTCCCAAGTGGCTTCCTCCACTCCGTGATGTTTCCACAAAACTTTTACCAAAGGGATGGTCTTGCCTCGCAAAACTTGATCCCGCCTATCCAAGACCCGAACCGGTCTCTCCTCATACGAGGCATCCTTGTCAACCTCTAAGTCGGTCCAATCTAATACATGCAATGGATCCGGCTCATACTTCCGAAGTATACTCACATGAAACACATCATGGACTCCGGATAACTACGGCGGCAAAGCTAAACGATAGGCAACCTCGCCAATCCTCTCAAGGATCTCAAAAGGGCCAATAAACCGAGAGGACAACTTCCCACTCTTTCCAAACCTCATCAATCCCCGCCTAGGTGACATCTTTAGAAAGACATGATCACCCACCGCAAATACGAAAGGTCGCCTCCTACGGTCGGCATAAGATTTCTAACGACTCTGGGCTGTAACAAGCCTCCTACGGATAAGCTCAACTTTCTCCGTCGTTTCCCTCACCAACTCCGGACCCAACAAAGGTGCATCACCCACCTCGGCCCAACAAACTGGAGACCTACACGGTCGGTCATACCAGGCCTCAAATGGTGCCATACCGATACTAGACTGAAAGCTATTGTTGTAGGCAAACTCCACCAAGGGCAAGTGCCTCTCCCACGACCCACTAAAGTCAAGAATACAACCCCGTAGCATATCCTCGAGGATCTGAATAGTACGCTTGGACTGCCCGTCAGTTTGAGGATTATAAGCCGTGCTAAAGGTCAACGTAGTGCACAAGGCACTCTGCGAACTCTGCCACAACCTAGCAGTAAAACGAGGATCTCTATCTGAGATGATCGTCACTTGGACCCCGTGCAACCTCACTATGTCCTGAATATACAAGTCGGCAAGATGATCTACCGAATCTCTCACGTGCATAGGAACGAAGTGCGCCGACTTAGTCAACCGGTCTACAACCACCCAAATAGCATCACAACCCCGTTAAGTGTGACATGCTCCCACTTCCACTCGGCAATAGGCAAAGGTTGTAACAAACCCGCTGGCCTCTGATGTTCGGCCTTCACTTGCTGACAAGTAAGGCACTTAGACACAAAAAATGCCACATCTCTCTTCATGCCCCTCTACCAAAACTGGCGACCCAAATCCCGATACATCTTGGTGCCTCCCGGATGCACCGCAAAATGTGGATGGTGAAACTCTCGGAGTACCTCCTCTCGGCAAGCCTCCGGCACAAACAGACGGTCTCGGTATCTCACACTCAGGTCGGGATACACCGTCAAACCCTTCTCAACCTTCGCACTGGAGATCTTCTCTCAGAGGGAATCTACCTCAAGGTCACCTCACTGTGCCTCTAACACTCGAGTCACAAGTGTAGGCTGTGCAATAATAGAAGACAAGGTCGCAGCCTCAACAGATTCGCCCAGAAGCAAATCAAACTCGCCAAGTGCCCCCAACATCTCCCACTCCCGGATGGCTATACAAGCTACATCACTAATGGATTTCTTGCTAAGGGCATGGGCCACAACATTGGCCTTCCTGGGATGATAATGCAACTCGAAGTCGTAATCCTCAATAAACTTCATCCACCTCCTCTACCTCAAGTTCAAGTCTTTCTATGTAAACAGATATTTTAGACTCTTATGATCCGAGAACACCCCGAATCTCTTACCATAAAGGTAGTGCCTGCAGATTTTCAAGGCAAAGATCACAGCTGCTAGTTCTGGGTCATGGGTAGGGTAATTCTTCTCGTGTATTTTCAACTGACGTGAGCCATAGGCCACCATTTTCCCCTCTTGCATCAACACACAACCCAAACCCTCTCGTGAGGCATCACAATAGACTGCATAACGCAACCCTCTCTCCGAAATAATCAAGACCGGAGCAGTGGTCAATCTAACTTTCAGCTCTTGAAACGACTTTTCACAAGTCTCACTCCATACAAATTTGACTCCCTTCCGAGTCAATCTAGTCAACGGCGAAGCTAACCTAGAGAAATCCTTCACAAATCGGCGGTAATACCCGGCTAAACCCAGAAAACTGCGGATCTCAAACACACTCTTAGGCTGTGCCCAATCTTGCACTGCCTCAATCTTGGATGTATCAACAGACACCCCTTCCCCAGAAAACACATGGCCTAAGAACTTGACTTACCTTAGCCAGAACTCACACTTTCCAAACTTGGCATACAGCTTATGGGTCCTAAGTAACTCGAGCACCACTCTCCAGTGTTCCTCGTGCTCCTCTTTTGAAGGTGAATAGATGAGAATGTCGTCCACAAAAACGACCACATAAAGACGGTCGGTGCATTGGTGAGCCCAAATGGCATCACCAGAAACTCATAATGGCCATACCGCGTATATAATGTCGTCTTCAGAATATCCTCTTCCCTGACCCTCAACTGGTGGTAACCCGATCTCAAGTCTATCTTAGAGAAACAACGGGAACCCTTCAACTGGTCAAACAAATCATCTATACGGGGTATAGGGTACTTATTCTTGACCGCAGCCCGATTCAACTTCCGGTAGTCGATACAAAGTCTCAAGGCACCATCTTTTTTTTTTAGCAAAGAGGGCCGGTGCTCCCCACGGCGAAACACTTGGGCGTATAAAGCCCATATCCAGCAACTCCTGGAGCTGAACCTTCAACTCAACTAACTCGGCTGGGTCAAAATGATAAGGTGCCATAGAAATCGGCGCCGTGCCGGGCACTAGATCAATAGAGAACTCAATCTCTCGATGAGGTGGCAAACTAATAAGATCCTCGGGAAAGACGTCCGAGTACTCACAAACCACTCTCGGCAACATAGTCTGGGTCTCACCACACTCACTACTCAAAAAGCTAGCAAGTAGACCACTACGCTCACTCCGCCCTCGCGGATCATACACCGGTGGAAACACACTACCAACCCGATCCCCCAAAAAATGGAAACAATCCCCACTCAAGGTACAAACTGTGACCCTCTGGCGGTAGCAATCAATAACAGCCCGGTATGACGATAGCCATGCCATACCCAAAATAACATCAAATCCCGACATGGGCATCACTACAAAAGAAAATAGTAGCCTGCAATCGGCGACCTCTATATCACAACCCCTACATCCTTGTTTCAAAATCAACTCACCCCCAATAGGTGACAATACACAAATAGGAGATGCTAACTGTGCCAACTCCAATCCCAAAACAGATGCAAATGCAGCAGATACAAAAGAATGAGACGCACCCGTGTCAATCAATACACTAGCAACCGAGTTGCAAAACAAGAAGGTACCTCTCACAACCGATGGAGCAGGTACAAGATTCTGTGATAACGAGATACACGCCTCAGAGGCCCCTGATCCACCTGCTCATCCCTCGAAGCATCTGTTCTACAGACTAGCGATGAAGCTCCGGATTGGCCCTCGAGGCTGCCTGAGTGGTGGTGAAAACCCTGCGTCTGTCTAGAACCAGACGCGCCCGAAGTGGCACTCAACTGTGGGCAAAACCTCTTCAGGTGCCCAGGATGACCACACTGATAACAAGACAAAGACTGGCCCCTGCCCTGACTCTGGCTCTATGGTCTAGCTGAAGATGAAGCAGCTCTCTGACCTCCTCCCCTCTGCGGGCAAACCGAAGCCTTGTGGCCTAGCTGACCACACTTGTAACAAGTGAAATCTCCCTGGCTGCCTCTCCCCGAGCCTGCACTCGGCACTGGAAAGGTTGATCTAGCATAACTTTCCTGAGACTACTAAGGGTGTGAACTCCTCTGTCTCCTGCCATCACCCTGGCCATCCTGACTCCCCTTAGAGCCTTTCTGCCCCTCATCTTCTTGCATTATGATCTCCATATGGGCTGCAGCATCAACCAGACGCCCATAGTCTCGAATCATAGCCCCTCCAACTCTCACCTTGAGGCCGCGCCTCAACTTCTTCTCGAACTCTATACAATGGCGTTCCTTGGACGCCACAAGTTCAGGTGCAAACCTGGACAAGCTAGTAAAAGTAGCCTCATACTCGGCCACAGACAAACTCAACTGATTGTGCTGTCAAAACTGGTCTCTCAGCTTCTCTGTGACAGTTGGAGATAAGTACCTCTCCTGGAAAGCATCCACAAATGCCTCCCACGTACCACCAATACGGCCCCTGATGAACTTCCACCACTGACCTGCATCCCCCTTCAGCTGGAAAGATGCCGAGGTCACTTTCAATGCTCTGTCCTTGATGCCAAGCATCTCAAACGTCTTACTCATTTGCTCCAAACACTCATCAGCCTTTAGTGGCTCTTTCGGATCCCCAATGAACTCATCCGGATTACACCGGAAGAACTTCCTCTTCAAGAAGGAAGGTCCTTCCTCAACAACCTCGGCCTGAACATGGGCTTGCATTGGAGCCTGAACCGGATTCTTAGCTCAGAGAATACCCATAGACTCCCCTCAAAGTATCTGTTATACCGCGGGCCAAAGCACCCAAGGCCTGCTGACCCAATGGCTCGGCCACATTGGCCTGCTGCACCGGGATATCATCCGGTAAAGACATCTCCTGCCTACCATGCCTACCCCGTCTACCTCCACATCCTCGTCCTTGTCTTGACATCCTAATAAAGGTAACAAAGACATTAGCACATTCATAAATGTGCCAAAACTAAACACTCGCGTCCTAATGCATGGACAACTGTAATTCACTTCACGTAAGCACATAAGCACATAAGCACTTACGAATCTCATTTCCGGATAATGATAGTCCCAAGGCGTTGCTAGAGTTCCGATTAGAAACAGCATTGATCAAGTGCTTTTCCAACAAGACTCCTAGAAACCCAAGGATCCAGTCAACATCCTAGAAACTAAATCTCATACCCACATAATCACATAAACATGTTATCAAATAAACACATAATGTCACATATAGGTCTCTAACAAGCGAGACAAACCCATTATGATACTAATCACTTCCCACGTACCCAAAGTATTCAATCCGGTACGCTCTGATACCAAGTTGTAACGTCCTCAAAATAATAACATTAAACCCATCAATATTGACATGCATTGATATATAATAGATCAACATCCTTCTATTCATCAATGTAATTCATTACAAAAAGTATTACATGTGAACAACAAAAGCAAAAGCCCTACGGGCTTACAGCTTTCCAAGTTAACACTTCGTTACAAAAAGGAGAGTGCTAACTCAATTACACATTAAGCCCTTGGCTTGAATCTACATGTAATACATCAAAAGAAAATAAGACAACAAAAAGTCTGTCCGCCTCTAGCCTCCCAAGCTATGTCCTTGGAAGTGGCATGCTACCTGTACTTGAAAATGATATCCCATATAGGGTGAGCCACAGCCCAGTAGAAACATACAAAACCAGCTATGAATAATGACTAACAGATTAGCAGTTGATAGATGGTCACCACTTATATTCCGACTTATATCACATTACAGTGTCGTGACATTCAAGTCCATATTACTTTTCATTTTCCACTTCTCTTTCAACTTTGAGTTTGAAAACATGGCTCGACACTTAGCCAGATACTTTAATGAGATTGTAACTCATCTTTAAAACACTTTCGTAATTCATAATGGATACACATTTTGATACTGTATCAATAACACATAAACCACTTCCATACTTTACCAAAGATACACATTTTGGTGCTGTATCAACATAACATAGAAACAGTTCTATACTTTACAATTGATAACGATATACATTTTAGTGCTATATCAAATCAATTCAAACACTACCATAGTCAACAATTGATACACATTGTAGTGCTGTATCAATGTCATACAAAATCCGGTTTAGAAGTCCATCCCCTGTCTTTCCCTAAACCGTGTAGAACATCCCCTATCTCCTCCCACACAACACATGCATATATAAACATAGATCATATACAATCAATCAATACATAAAGTTAATGTATTAATCCAACTGTCACATTCGATGACACATCCAATTGATTAGTTTTAGTTCGCCTAATCATCATGCATTGTCTACAACAATCAAGACTATCCTCCATCGGTAGCCCCAAGCAGTTATTTCTAAACAGAAAATAAATGCATGAAATGGATAAAATATCAACATTTCAACTAGGTGAGTGATAAATGGTCCAATTACACCCTTTAATCCCATACATTCCCAATTTCAACATTCTCAACTCAATTTCTCATTTCTCAAAATTAATTATTTACAAATTAATTTGTCAATGTAATTAGGGCATTTCCCATAATTAACAAAACAACCCTAAGGTTCCATTTCTAACAATAACCCAACATTTACCTCGTTATCTCCATGCTAGACATGCATATAGATTTATATAAATAAAACCCCCTTCTTTTGTAAAATTACATAAAGGCCCAAACTTTTCCCAAAATTACACAACAACTCCCAACATATCAAAATGCTAAAATTGAAAAACAAAACTCATAAGAAGGAGTAGGGTATCCCTACCTCGAAGTTAGAGCTCAAATGGAGATGAAGACCAACAACCAAAATGCCGCAAATCCCAAGTTTCTCAGATTAAAATGAAGCCCAAGTCACCCTCTATGTTTTTAACAAAGGGCTTAGGGTAGATTCACACTAGAGGGAGAGGAAAACCTAGAGAGAAGGTTTGTAGAGAGAGAGAGAGAGAGAGCTCGGATCTAGGGTTTTCAAAATGAAAGAAGGTGAAAAAGTGATGTTTTCCCCGCTGCTGTCTGCTGATATAACATAGGCTCGCTCGAGCAAAGACTTGGTCACTCGAGAGACCAAACACAAAGAAATCTCGCTCGAGCGTAGAAAGCCTCGCTCGAGCCAACAATTTTAAGCTTCAGGTCTGCAACTCAGAAACACGCTCGAGCGCAAGAATGCTCGCTCGAGAGAAGCAACCCAAAACATACACCTCGCTCGCGCGAGCGTTCCTCGAGCAATGGAACGCTCGCTCGAGCCAACAAACACAGCTCTCAGGTCCAGATAAGATGTAGACGTACGCTCGAGCGCAAGACTTCTCGCTCAAGCCACTAGGCACAAAACTCAACTCTCGCTCGGGCGAAGGAATCCTGGCTTGAGCGAAGGATCTAAAACACAGAGCTCGCTCGAGCGACAAACTCTTCGCTCGAGCAAAGGACGTAAACAAGATTTATACAACTACTAACATCCACGGAACCCAGTCCGAATCACTGTACAACAAAGGGTAAAACCCGGGATCGCTATAACCTCCCCCCCTTAAAGAATTTCGTCCCCGAAATTAAGTACGAGTTTTGAAAAACAAGTTTTTTCTCAATTTTAAACAAAGTTACATTCGACATTCAATAACTCGACTCATCTTGGTCATTCCATCTCTTGTCAAGAGGCATTTCACAACAAATACATTTCAACATGCATTTGCTTTCCATTTCAACAGTTTAAAATGTACATGATTCCCATTTCCATGTCATATTCAATATTTATGATATAATTCCAATTCTATAACACATTCAACATATGCAATGTTATATCAAACTCCCATTTCAAGGAAAGTTCCAAAATACTTCCATTAAACCAAAACATACACAACGTTTTACAACCTAAGATATTTTCAATACTCTTAAGGTTCAATAATACAACAAATTAAACAACACATGCTCAAATATCCACAAATAGGTCCGGATATTTCTCTCGGACCTCCAAGTCACGTTCCCAAGTGGCTTCCTCCACTCCATGATGTTTCTACAAAACTTTTACCAAAGGGATGGTCTTGCCTCGCAAAACTTGATCCCGCCTATCCAAGACCCGAACCCGTCTCTCCTCGTACGAGGCATCCTCGTCAACCTCTAAGTTGGTCCAATCTAATACATGCGATGGATCCGGCTCATACTTCCGAAGCATACTCACATGAAACACGTCATGGACTACGGATAACTACGGTGGCAAAGCTAAACGATAGGCAACCTCACCAATCCTCTCAAGGATCTCAAAAGGGCCAATAAACCGAGGGGACAACTTTCCACTCTTTCCAAACCTCATCAATCCCTGCCTAGGTGATATCTTCAGAAAGACATGATATCCCACCTCAAATACCAAAGGTCACCTCCTACGGTTGGCATAAGATTTCTGACGACTCTGGGCTGTAACAAGCCTCCTACGGATAAGCTCAACTTTCTCTGTCGTTTCCCTCACCAACTCTGGACCCAACAAAGGTGCATCACCCACCTCGGCCCAACAAACTGGAGACCTAAACGGTCGGCCATACAAGGGCTCAAATGGTGCCATATCGATACTAGACTGAAAGTTGTTGTTGTAGGCAAACTCCACCAAGGGCAAGTGCCTCTCCCACAACCCACTAAAGTCAAGAACACAACCCCGAAGCATATCCTCCAGGATCTGAATAGTACGCTCGGACTGCCCGTCAGTTTGAGGATGATAAGCCGTGCTAAAGGTCAACTTAGAGCCCAAGGCACTCTGCAAACTCTGCCACAACCTAGCAGTAAAACGAGGATCTCTATCTGAGACGATCATCACTGGGACCCCGTGCAACCTCACTATGTCCCGAATATACAAGTCGGCAAGATGATCTACCGAATCTCTCACGCGCATAGGAACGAAGTGCGCCGACTTAGTCAACTGGTCTACAACCACCCAAATAGCATCACAATGCCGCTGAGTCCTCGGAAGATCTACAACGAAGTCAATAGTGACATGCTCCCACTTCCACTCAGTAATAGGCAAGGGTTGTAACAAACCCGCTGGCCTCTGATGTTCGGCCTTCACTTGCTGACAAGTAAGGCACTTAGACACAAAAATTGCCACATCTCTCTTCATGCCCCTCTACCAAAACTGGCGACCCAAATCCCAATACATCTTGGTGCCTCCCGGATGCACTGTAAAACGTGAACGGTGAAACTCTCGGAGTACCTCCTATCGGCAAGGCTCCGGCACAAACAGACGGTCTCGGTATCTCACACTCAGGTCGGGATACACCGTCAAACCCTTCTCAACCTTCGCACTGGAGATCTTCTCTCGGAGGGAATCTACCTCAAGGTCACCTCTCTGTGCCTCTAACACTCGAGTCACAAGTGTAGGCTGTGCAATAACAGAAGACAAGGCCGCAGCCTCAATAGATTCGCCCAGAAGCAAATCACACTCGCCAAGGGCCCCCAACATCTCCCACTCTCGGACGGCTATACAAGCTACATCACTAATGGATTTCTTGCTAAGGGCATCGGCCACAACATTGGCATTCCCGGGATGATAATGCAACTTGAAGTCGTAATCTTCAATAAACTTCATCCACCTCCTCTGTCTCAAGTTCAAGTCTTTCTGTGTAAACAGATATTTCAGACTCTTATGATCCGAGAACACCTCGAATCTCTCACCATAAAGGTAGTGCCTGTAGATTGTCAAGGCAAAGATCACAGCTGCTAGTTCTAGGTCATGGGTAGGGTAATTTTCCTCGTGTATTTTCAGTTGACGTGAGCCATAGGCCACCACTTTCCCCTCTTGCATCAACACACAACCCAAACCCTCTCGTGTAGCATCACAATAGACTGCATAACGCAACCCTCTCTCCGGAATAATCAAGACCGGAGCAGTGGTCAATCTAACTTTCAGCTCTTGAAACGACTTTTCACAAGTCTCACTCCATACAAATTTGACTCCCTTCCGAGTCAATCTAGTCAACGGCGAAGCTAACCTGGAGAAATCCTTCACAAACCGACGGTAATACCCGGCTAAACCCAGAAAACTGCGGATCTCAAACACACTCTTAGTCTGTGCCCAATCTTGCACTGCCTCAATCTTGGATGTATCAACAGACACCCCTTCCCTAGAAACCAGATGGCCTAAGAACTTGACTTCCCTTAGCCAGAACTCACACTTCCCAAACTTGGCATACAGCCTATGGGTCCTAAGTAACTCGAACACCACTCTCAAGTGTTCCTCGTGCTCCTCCTTTGAAGGTGAATAGATGAGAATGTCGTCCACAAAAACGACCACAAAACGAACTAAGAATTCTCGGAATATCCGGTTCATCAAATCCATAAAGACTGCCGGTGCATTGGTGCGCCCAAATGGCATCACCAGAAACTCATAATGGCTATACCGCGTACAGAATGCCGTCTTCGGAATATCCTCTTCCCTAACCCTCAACTGGTGGTAACCCGATCTCAAGTCTATCTTAGAGAAACAACGGGAACCCTTTAACTGGTCAAACAAATCATCTATACGGGCTATAGGGTACTTATTCTTGACCGTAGCCCGATTCAACTTCCGGTAGTCGATACAAAGTCTCAAGGCACCATCTTTCTTTTTAGCAAAGAGGGCCGGTGCTCCCCACGACGAAACACTTGGGCGTATAAAGCCCTTATCCAGCAACTCCTGGAGCTGAACGTTCAACTCAACTAACTCGGCTGGGGCAAAACGATAAGGTGCCATAGAAATCGGTGCCGTGCCGGGCACTAGATTAATAGAGAACTCAATCTCTTGATGAGGTGGCAAACTAATAAGATCCTTGGGAAAGACGTCCGAGTACTCACAAACCACTCTCGGCAACATAGTGTGGGTCTCACCACACTCACTACTCAAGAAGTTAGCAAGTAGACCACTAAGCTCACTCCGCCCTCGCGGATCATACACCGGTGGTAACACACTACCAACCCGATCCCCCAGAAAATGGAAACAATCCCCACTCAAGGTACAAACTGTGACCCTCTGGCAGTAGCAATCAATAACAGCCCGGTATGACGATAGCCAGTCCATACCCAAAATAACCTCAAATCCCGACATGGGCATCACTACAAAAGGAAACGGAAGCCTGCGATCGGCGACCTCTATATCACAACCCCTACATCCTTGTTTCAAAATCAACTCACTCCCAATAGGTGACACTACACAAATAGGAGATGCTAACTGTGTCAACTTCAATCCCAAAACAGATGCAAATGCAGCAGATACAAAAGAATGAGATGCACCCGTTTCAATCAATACACTAGCAATCGAGTTGCAAAACAAGAAGGTACCTCTCACAACCGATGGAGCAGGTACAAGATCCTGCGCGGTAACAGCATACACGCGCCCTGTAGGCCCCTGATCCACCTGCTCACCCCTCGAAGCATACGACTGCTGCACAGACTAGGACGATGAAGCTCCCGGATTGGCCCTCGAGGCCTGCACAGACTGAGCTGGCTGAAAACCCTACGTCTGTCTAGAACTAGACGCGCCCGAAGTGGCACTCAACTATGGGCAAAACCTCTTCAGGTGCCCAGGCTGACCACACTGATAACAAGACAAAGACTGGCCCCTACCCTGACTCTGGCTCTGCGGTCTAGCTGAAGATGAAGCAGCTCTCTGACTTCCTCCCCTCTGCGGGCAAACCGAAGCCTTGTGGCCCAGTTGACCACACTTGTAACAGGTGAAATCTCCCTGACTGCCTCTCCTCGAGCCTACACTCGGCAATGGAAAGTTAGATCGAACATAAGTTCCCTGAGACTGCTGAGGGTGTGAACTCCTCTGTCTCCTGCCATCACCCTGGCCATCCTGACTCCCCTTAGAGCCTTTTTGCCCCTCCTCTTCCTGCATCATGATCTCCATATGGGCTACAGCATCAACCAGACGCCCATAGTCTCGAATCATAGTCCCTCCAACTCTCAACTTGAGGCCGCGCCTCAACTTCTTCTCGAACTCTATACAACGGCGTTCCTCGGACGCCACAAGTTCAGGTGCAAACTTGGACAAGCTAGTAAAAGTAGCTTCATACTCGGCCACAGACAAACTCAACTGATTGAGTTGGCAAAACTGGTCTCTCAGCTTCTCTGTGACAGCTGGAGATAAGTACCTCTCCTGGAAAGCATCCACAAACGCCTCCCACGTACCACTAATACGGCCCCTGATGAACTTCCACCACAGACCCGCATCACCCTTCAGCTGGAACGATGCCAAGGTCACTTTCAATGCTCCGTCCTCGATGCCAAGCATCTCGAACCTCTTACTCATTTGCTCCAACCACTCATTAGCCTTCAGTGGCTCTTTCGGATCCCCAATGAACTCATCCAGATTAGACCAGAAGAACTTCCTCTTCAAGAAGGAAGGCCCTGCCTCAACAACCTGGGCCTGAACCTGGGCTTGCATTGGAGCCTGAACCGGATTCTCAGCTCGGAGAATACCCATAGACTCCCTCAAAGCATCTGTTATACCGCGGGCCAAAGCACCCAAGGCCTGCTGACCCAATGGCTCGGCCACATTGGCCTGGCCAACTCCCTCCTGCTGCACCAGAATATCATCCGGTAAAGGCATCTCCTGCCAACCACGCCTACCCCGTCTACCTCCACGTCCTCGTCCTCGTCCTGACATCCTAATAAAGGTAACGAAGACATTAGCACATTCATAAATGTGCCGAAACTAAACACTCGCGTCCTAATGCATGGACAACTGTAATTCACTCCATGTAAGCACATAAACACATAAGCACCTGCGAATCTCATTTCCGGATAATGATAGTTCCGAGGCGTTGCTAGAGTTCCGGTTAGAAATAGCATTGATCAAGTGCTTTTCCAACAAGACTCCCAGAAACCCAAGCATTCAGTCAACATCCTTGAAACTAAATCCCATACCCACATAATCACATAAACATGTTATCAAATAAACACATAATGTCACATATAGGTCTCTAACAAGCGAGACAAACCCATTATGATACTAATCACTTCCCACGTACCCAAAGTATTCAAACCCGGTACGCTCTGATACCAAGTTGTAACGCCCTCAAAATAATAACATTAAACCCATCAATATTGACATGCATTGATATATAAAAGATCAACATCCTTCTATTCATCAATGTAATTCATTACAAAAAGTATTACATGTTAACAATAAAAGAAAATGCCCTACGGGCTTACAGCTTTCCAAGTTAACACTTGGTTACAAAAAGGAGAGTGCTAACTCAGTTACACATTAAGCCCTTGGCTTGAATCTACATGTAATACATCAAAAGAAAATAAGACAACAAAAAGTCTGTCCGCCTCTAGCCTTCCAAGCTATGTCCTTGGAGGTGGCATGCTACCTGTACCTGAAAATGATATCCCATATAGGGTGAGCCACAGCCCAATAGAAACATACTAAACCAGCTATGAACAATGACTAAAAGATTAGCAGTTGATAGATGGTCACCACTTATATTCCGACTTATATCACATTACAGTGTCGTGACATTCAAGTCCATATTACTTTTCATTTTCCACTTCTCTTTCAACTTTGAGTTTGAAAACATGGCTCAACACTTAGCCAGATACTTTAATGAGATTGTAATTCATCTTTAAAACACTTTCGTAATTCATAATGGATACACATTTTGATACTGTATCAATAACACATAAACCACTTCCATACTTTACTGAAGGTACACATTTTGGTGCTGTATCAACATAAAATAGAAACACTTCTATACTTTACAATTGATAACGATATACATTTTAGTGCTATATCAAATCAATTCAAACACTTCCATAGTCAACAATTGATACACATTGTAGTGCTGTATCAATGTCACACAAAATCCGGTTTAGAAGTCCATCCCCTATCTCCTTCCACACAACACATGCATATATAAACATAGATCATATACAATCAATCAATACATAAAGTTAATGTATTAATCCAACTGTCACATTCGATGACACATCCAATTGATTAGTTTTAGTTCGCCTAATCATCATGCATTGTCTACAACAATCAAGACTATCCTCTACCGATAGCCCAAAGCAGTTATTTCTAAACAGAAAATAAATGCATGAAATGGATAAAATATCAACATTTCAACTAGGTGAGTGATAAATGGTCCAATTACACCCTTTAATCCCATACATTCCCAATTTCAACATTCTCAACTCAATTTCTCATTTCTCAAAATTAATTATTTACAAATTAATTTGTCAATGTAATTAGGGCATTTCCCATAATTAACAAAACAATCCTAAGGTTCCATTCATTTACCTCATTATCTCAATGCTAGACATGCATATAGGTTTATATAAATAAAACCCCATTCTTTTGTAAAATTACATAAAGGCCCAAACTTTTCCCAAAATTACACAACAACTCCCAACAAATCAAAATGCTAAAATTGAAAGACAAAGCTCATAAGAAGGAGTATGGTATCCCTACCTCGAAGTTAGAGCTCAAATGGAGATGAAGACCAACAACCAAAATGCCCCAAATCCCAAGTTTCTCAGATTAAAACGAAGCCCAAGTCACCCTCTACCTTTTTAACAAAGGGCTTAGGGTAGATTCACACTAGAGGGAGATGAAAACCTATAGAGAAGGTTTGTAGAGAGTGAGAGAGAGCTCGGATCTAGTTTTTCAAAAAGAAAGAAGGTGAAAAAGTGATGTTTTCCTCGCTGCTGTCTGCTGATATAACACAGGCTCGCTCGAGCGACCAGACACAAAGAAATCTTGCTCGAGCGTAGAAAGCCTCGCTCGAGCCAACAATTTTAAGCTTCAGGTCTGCAACTCAGAAGCACGCTCGAGCGCAAGAATGCTCGCTCGAGCGAAGGAACCCAAAACATACACCTCGCTCGCTCGAGCCAACAAACACAGCTCTCAGGTCCAGATGAGACGCAGACGCATGCTCGAGCGCAAGACTTCTCGCTCGAGCCACCAGGCACAAAACTCAACTCTCACTCGAGCGAAGGAATGCTGGCTCGAGCGAAGGATCTAAAACACAGAGCTCGCTCGAGCGACAAACTGAGCGAAGGACCAAAATTCTGGGCAGGAACCCTTTGTTCCCAAACACAACCAACTTATAACAAACCTGCCCAACACATCCTATAACTCAAATACAAAGTATAAAAGGACGTAAATAAGATTTATACAACTACTAACATCCATGAAACCAAGTCTGGATCATTGTACAACAAGGGGTAAAAGCCGGGATCGCTATATTCCAAGGTCTCACATACACATGGAGTTTAACAATTGAAAACCCCCTTTTTATAACTTTAAAGCAAACCATAACTTTCCCAAAATTCCCAAACAACACCATCTATCTAAAATACCCAATATTTATGTCAAAACTCATATAGAGGAGTAGGTTATCCCTACCTCAAGTGAAGAGACTCAAAGGAGATGATGAAGAAAACTCAAGATGCTCCAAATCCACTAATTTTTGGATCAAAATGTAGCCCACACCAAGCTCTAGCTTTTATACAAAGGAAATAGTGTAGGAGAACCCTAGATCAAGAGTTCTTATAGAGAGAAGTGATGGTTTAGAGAGAGAAGTAGCTGCGGCTAGGTTTGAGTAAAGAAGATGATGAAAAAGTGAGTAAAAACCCGCTGCTGCAAGCTGATATATTTGAACCTTGCTCGAGCAAAGGAGTGGTCGCTCGAGCGACCAGACACAAAGAAACCTTACTCGAGCACACAAAGCCTCGCTCGAGCGAACAACACGAAGCTTCAGGTCTGCAACCCAGAAGCACGCTCGAGCGTAGGAGTCCTCGCTAGAGCGGAGAAACCCAAAACATATAGCTCGCTCACTCGAGCGAAGGAAAGCTCGCTCGAGCCAAGAAACACAACCTTTAGGTCAAAAAGAGACGCAGACGCACGCTCAAGTGCAAGAGTTCTTGCTCGAGCCAACAAACACACCACTCAAAGCTCGCTCGAGCAAAGGAACCCTGGTTCGAGTGAAGGAACTAAAACACAAAGCTCGCTCGAGCGACAAAAGCCTCGCTCGAGCGAAGACACCAAAAATTGGATAGCAACCATTTGTTTCAAAACACACCCAACTCATTACAAACCTGCCCAACACATCCCAAAACTCAACTACAAAGAATTAAAGGACAGAAATGCAACATATACAACAACAGATGTAACACCCTAAAAAAAAAAAACATAGAAACCCACATTATTGACATGCATAGACATAAGTAAACAAAACTTAATTCCATTCATCAGAGTATTCCTTACAAATGTATTACATGTTGACAACAAAAGTAAATGCCCAACGGGCTTACAACTTTCCAAGCCAACACTTGGTTATACAAAAAGAGAGTACTAACTCAAAACACATTAAGCCTGTGGCTTGAATTTACATGTAATACATAAAAGATAACACAAAAAGTCTTTCAGCCTCTAGCCTCCCAAGCTACGTCCTTGGAGGTGGTATATCATCTGTATCTAAAAATGATGTCCCATATAGGGTGAGCCACAGCCCAGTAAAGAGATGCTAAACCAAATATAAGCAATGACTAAAACAATAGCATTTGATAGATGGTTAACACTTATAAACCAGATATTTCACAGTACAGTCCCATGACAATTATGTCCATGTTACAATCCACTCTCCTTTACTTATCCAAACCATTTCATATACATGGCTCAGAACCTGGCCAAGCAATTCAATGAGACTATAACTCATATACCAACACTTTCATATTCCACAATAGATACACATATTTGATGCATCATTATCATATTAAAACACTTCCATACTTCACAAATGATACACAGATTTGCTGTATCAATACTTCATGTTAATACGCATATTTGCTGTATTAATGGAGTCCATCCCCTATCTCCTCCCAAACAGGTTTGAGAGTCCATCCCCTATCTTCCCTCAAACCATGGAGTAAGTCCCCTATCTCCTCCCACACAATACACATATTTCAAGTATATAAACAATTATCATATACAAGAATCAATCAATACATATATTTGATGTATTATTCCAAATATCATATTCAATGACATATTCAATGTGATTAGTTTCAGTTTTCCTTAATCAACATACAGTGTCTACAACAATCAAGACTATCCTCCACCGATAGCCCAAAACAGTTATTTCTAAACAGAAAATAAATGCATTAAACAAATATAATATCAACTTTTACATAAGTGAGTGATAAATTAATCCAACTATACCATTCAATCCCAAAACCTCCCAATTTCACAATTTCCAATTCAATTTCATATTTCCCAAATTAATTATACCAATTAATTTATCACAATAATTAGGGCATTTTCCCTAATCCTCAATATCAATCCTAAGGTCCAATTTCATCGATAATACAACAATAATTCCGTCTCTCAATGTCTTACATACATATGGGTTTTAATATTTGAAAACCTCTCTTTTTTATAAATTACACAATAACCCCAACTTTTCCAAAAATTGCCCAACATCACCAACTACTCAAAATGACCAAAATTAAAGACAAAGCTCATAAGATGGAGTAGGGTATCCCTACCTCGAAATGAAGAGACCAAAGGAGAAGATGGTGAAATCCAAAGTGCTCCAAATCCACAAATTTTCAGATTAAAACGTAGTCCGCACAACCCTCTATCTTTCTTACAAAGAACTTAGGGTAGAAACACAATAAAAATAGATAGAGAGAAGGTAAGTGTAGAGAGAGGAGTAGCTGGATCTAGGGTTTATACAAAAGAGGAGATGAAAAAGTGAAATGTATACCCACTGCTGTCTATTGATATAACACAGGCTCGCTCGAGCGAAGAAGTGGTCGCTCGAGCGACCAGACACGAAGGAGCCTCGCTCGAGCGTAAAAAGCCTCGCTCGAGCCAACAATTCGAAGCTTCAGGTCTGCAACCCAGAAGCACGCTCGAGCGAAGAAAAGCCCACTCGAGCGAAGAACTCGAAAACATAGTCCTCGCTCGCTCGAGCGAAGGAAAGCTCGCTCGAGCGAAGAATTGCAACCTTCAGGTCCAGAACCAGACACAGACGCAAGCTCGAGCGAAGACACCCTGGCTCAAGCCACCAGACACAAAACTCAACTCTCCCTCGAGCGAAGAAACCTTGGCTCGAGCAAAGGATCTAAAACAAAGATCTCGCTTGAGCGACAAAAGGCTCGCTCGAGCGAAGGACCAAAATTCTAGGCAGCAACCATTTGCTCCCAATCACACCCAACCTGTAACAAACCTGCCCAACACATTCTATAACTCAAATACAAAGTATTGAAGGACGGAAACAAGATATAAACAACAATCAACACCACGGAACCTAAGTCCGGAATACTGTACATAAAGGGGAAAACCCGGGATCGCTTTATTTCCCGGAACCGAGTTTAGAATACAATAATCAATGGAGGGAAAACCGAGATCGCTATATTTCCTGCTTCTCTCTTATTTTTTCATTTTCTAACCCATCCTTTTATGATCTCATGATCCCACCTTCCTCTTTCTTTTCTTTTTCTTTTTTTTTTTATTTTCTCTCATTTTTATTTTTCTCTTTATTTGTTTTTTATTTTATTTTTTTATTTTCTCTTTTTTGTTCACTTATCTTTTATTCATATTATATGGAAAAAGTCTGGGATCCCAGAATTAGGAATCAAATTTTACTCTGTGTAGTGGAGATTAAATTAATAAATTTTACAGTCCACAAATTAAATGAATTTGAACAATTAATTATTATTTTTAAATATATTGAATACATATTTTAATAAGAATCTTTAACATATTTTAATAAAGCATGATAGTTTTTTAATCTTCAACATATTTTTGTCCTACTATGACATTTGGATGGCCCAGATCTGTTTAAATTATAAAACAATGGCTGAGATATATTTTTCAAAAAATGTCCTACATGTACATTTTCTATTTTCCCGCTTCTCTCTCTTACTTTTTCATTTTCTCACCCATTCTTCCATGATCCCATCTTCCTCCCTCATTTCATTTTATTTTTTTATTTTCTCCCATTTTTATTTTTTTCTCTTTTTGTTTATTTTTCTATTTTCTCCTTTTTGTTCAATATATTTTACACATATTTCCATACAATGTATGTATGCCCGTAATACACTAGCACATTACAGGCATACATACAATTTTCATGTAATTATATAAGCAAAAGTGTTATTGTATGTATGTCGGGTACATCTATCTATCTAGCTATTTATCATATAAGCAAAAACGAGTTTTCGTGAAGAGTTTTATGAGGACTCCAAAATTTTAAAATAAATTTGTGAATTTATCAAATTAAAAAATAAATTTAAATAGTATTAGGATTACAATTATATTCTAATCTTAGCATTATTTATACCGTGCCTTCATGTACGGGCATACGCTAGTATTTATCTATTATATAAGAGAAAATGAGTTTCTAATGAGAAGCCTCCTAAGAGTTCCAAACTCTCATTCTAAAATTATTGATTTTTCAGTTGATAAAATAGATTAAAAAAACCTATTGGCAGATTTATTTATTTTAGAAATAATAATTATCCATTAATTTATGGATTTCAAATGGGAAGATAACAAAAATATTTCATAATCTCTCTCACCAATTTTCAAAAAAAAAATATTAAAACTTGCATTCCTTTTCTCTCCTCCAAAAAATCAGATAATATTTTTCATGAAGTTGTGAGTATCCATTTATATCTTATATATTATATTATAATATAACAACAAAAAAGAAAAAATCTAATATACAAACAAATAATATTAATAAATTTAATTTTTATTTATTCAGTTAAAATATTTTTTTTGCCTCTCAATATCCAATTTTAAATTTTAAAAATCTATAAAGTCTATCTAAACAAATCTAATTTTAAAATATCTCCCACTATCATAATTTAAATCAATAAAACTCACATATCTATCACATATTTAACTCGCATCATAACTTACCTAAATAATAATCATTAAAAACAAATAGATATCACAGATAATTTAAATTTTTTAAAAAAAATAGAAACTCACAACTCCATCTAAAATAAATTGAAAAAAAAAATAGAAACCACACAAAAATAAAAAAGATAAGAATTTCGATATGGATCTCAAAAAAATATGACAATATCAAAATTTGAATTTTGATTTAGTAATATAATTATCTATTTTTCTGATGTATATCTATCAATATTTTAAATCACTTAATTGGACAAATTAATCAATTTTCAAGTCTTATTTAAAGAATAATTTGATTAGTCATCCCAACTCCTAGACTTCGCGGGTACTGGCGGATGAGCTAACAAATTGGGTTAGATGAGATCTAAGTTGTTGGAGGTAACATTCTCCTATTCCATAAATTTATTTGTTTTTTAATTTTATTTTTTTCATTGTGTGATTCTTTTTTTCTGCTGTTGGTTTTGATTTTCATGAGGTTTATGTGTTTGTTTACATATTTGCATGGTGGAGAAGAATTATTGGTGATTATGATTGCAATCGAAGTATCTATGTCCGTTCTGTGCCAAGAATTTTGATCGGATTTTATTTTTTCAATGAAGACTGTAAAATTGAAGTAAAAAAATATGGATATCAAATTTTTTATTTTTCATTGTCATTTTATTTTATAGAAAATGTGAAAATTTATTGAGAATTCAAGATTTTACTATAATATTAGATTTTTGTATAACTAGGAAAATTTAAAACTTTTAAATATCATTGTATTCTTTATTTTTATCATTTTTCTATTCCATTATACCATTACTGCTATTTGTTTGTTTGAAAACTTAATATAACTTTTCATATATATTATAGTTAATTTGTTATAGCTATAGTTATATATAATAGCATAATATATAGGGATAATCTCTAAATACAATTTTTATTTTTTTTTATGTGATTAAATAGTCCATCTTAAGTAGTATATAGAAGAGTTAGATGGCTTCTTTTATCTCGAAAAAACCTAATCTAATTTTTTTTTTACTTTTTAATTTTTTAAATTGAAACATCAATTGTTTATGTCCATAAAACAAAACTGACAAACACATATCCAAAAGTTACATATATATTTTTTTAATATGTGGGATATTTACAAATGGAAAATGTTTGACACCACAAATTTTTTTTTTCATAATCTGATTTATAATGATGTAGTCATAAGTGTCAATTTTTATACAAATATGACAAGAGAATTAATTAAATTATGCATTTCAACAACCACATACTCAAACTTTGACTATTTCAAGATGTTATTTCACTATAATTCAAATTAAGAGAATTTTCAACCCTTAATATTTTTTTATCAAATTATAATTTGATAAACATTTAAAAAGATGAAACATTGAAAATTATTGTTTTTTCCATCAAAATTAGTGAAAGGAAAAAAAAAATTGGGATAAGAATAAAAGTTCTTTTAAAAATTGATAAAAAAAATTAATGAAAAAGTTAAAATAATTCATATTAAATCAAAAATTTTATTCAATATTAAAATCAAATTAGATAAATTTTTTTTTTTTTTTAAAGAAAATGATGAAAGTTTGAAAATATTTTGAAATCTTCTTATTCTTAAAGACTAGAAATCCATATGTGTATTATATTCATATTGTATTTTAGTTATGAAATTGGAATAAAAAAAATGTAAATTAATTATTAGATTAATAATAGAAACATCATATTAATTATGATTAAATATCACTTCACTTCACTTTTAATAATAAAATTGTATATTTGTCTTAATTATAACTTTTAAATTTGTATATTTTCATAATAAGAAGAGGTATGTCATGACTCATTTAATCTTATTTAATCAGGTTTAACTTTTTTTTAATACAAATTATCAAAATTGCACTAAATATATATATATATATATATGTATATATGTATTTTAATTTTCAAAGTAATAATTTTAAAAAATAAACATAAAAGTTAACTTATAAATTTCATATATATCACAAGACAAAATATTAAATTACTTGAAAA
The DNA here is from genome assembly GCA_025200525.1 of Camellia lanceoleosa. Taxonomy (NCBI): domain Eukaryota; kingdom Viridiplantae; phylum Streptophyta; class Magnoliopsida; order Ericales; family Theaceae; genus Camellia; species Camellia lanceoleosa. The sequence goes on from CM045761.1 coordinate 153,085,140, forward strand.
TAATTATAATAATTTTTTTAAAAAAATTATAAAATTCTGTGCATATATAGTACAAGTTACCACTAGTATATAATAACAGAGGAAGCCTGATTTGACTTTGTGAAGTCATGGAGTTTTACATATATAGACCCTGTTTGGTAGAGCTGTGGGAAACTGCTTATAGCTTATGCCTAAACAGCTTATAGCTTATAACTTTCAGCTTAAGCTGATTTCCAGCTTATTCTCAAAGCATCTCCTGCCCCACTCAAAGAATAAGCTGATTTCTGACTTCCACAAAGCTATAAGCATAAGCTAAACCAAACATATCAAAACAGCTTAAATTAAGCTGAAAGCTGAAAATAATCTCTAACAAACAGGGCCATACACAATCACAATGACATATTGAATTATGCGAGTTTAGTACTAGAGGAAACACAATTACCGAGTTTACATTGTTTAATATTTTTTTCCCCAAAAGCTAGGTTTCCAACCGTGATGTCCAATCGAATTCCCTAATCTCAATCCAATCCAATCCAAACAGGAGAGTCTTACCAGAAATTACGGGTAACAAAATAGAGGACACATTGGAACAGAGCAACAATCTGGTGAGGGGTGAGGGACATACCTGTTGGTGGTGGAACAAAGTAACGATCAATGAAGCACGGATACGAGTATAGATACTATTACGAGTATGTTATGAGTATGCCGATACATCAATTCCTAAAAAAAATAGGACACGAATACAGCTAATTATTTTATTTTTTATAATTTATAATTTTAGATTCAACCTACGATCAAAGTTTAATATCAAAACTAAAAGGAGAAATTACAAAATCAAAAGAGAGTTTTCATGGTTCAACAATACCAATACCAAAGCAATGTCCAGAGGCTAATTTTAATGTCATTAACTAGGAAACATTACAAAACAAAGTTTCATTCTAAAAGTAAGGTAATCAAAATTTTGAAAACTTGAAACTTCAATTTTTACTTCCATCAACTTCCTCATTGAATAATACATCTTTCATTTATGGCATGTAAATTAAAGGTTTTGCAATTTCAAGTAAATCACAACAACTCTCTAATAAATTAAACGTATCCCCACCAATGTTTCATAGCTTGGTGTACTCCCAATGTACTCATTCCGTACCCACAGAGTACCCAACTACCAAAGAATGTATAAAAAGTACTTGACATGCATTTTAAGTATCCGATATACATGCAACCTTATCAATATGAGTACCAATATTTGGTATAAATACGACAACATTTTCAAAATGTCCGTGGTTCATAGGTAATGATCTAGTGCAGGAAGTGCTTAAGACAAGTGTATAATGTTAGGTTCAAAATTTTGGGGAAGAGAGAGGGAGAGGGAGAGAGAGAGAGGGATGATTTCGGATTGTTTTGGGTGTAGTTGATTTTTTTTTTTAAAAAAAAAATTATTATAAAAAGACAACACAAAATGAAAAGAATTGATGTGATTAAAATAAATTAATAAGTTGATTTCCCAAAAGAAAGTCGTCGCAGATGGTTGAATTTTTGCAACAAATTTGATTGTCATCACGTGGTCATCAAGAGAAATATTATGGCACATCTTTATGGTTGTGTTTGATTGGACGGACTGGATAAGGAGGGATTAGAATCCATCGACTTTGAATCCTAGAACTATAAATCTCCCGGACTATTTGGTTGGATTGGATATGTATCCTGTATTTGTTTTTTCATGAGATTAGATGTTTGGAAAAGACTATTTTTAGTGAATCCAATGTTTGGTTGGACGGACTAGATAGGATAAATGAGCAAAAGACTATTTTACCCTTTTTCAATTTTTTACTAAGTAATAGCAATATTAAACATATCTTTAATATTTTAATTAGTTAGATTAAATAAAAATTTATTTTATTTTATCTTTTACACAATTAAATAAATTTATTTTTAAAAAATCAAATAAATAAAATATCAATAAAAATATATGTCATTTTTAAATTGAGACATTTAAATTTTATTGATATTTACTAAATATAATACATAATTAAATAGTAGAGGATCAAAATGGTTATTTCACCGCCTAATCCCAACAGTAAATAGTCCCTCCAAAATTGTCCCACACCCCTCCCTAGGATAGTATAATCCCCCATATGGGGGATAAGGAGTCCGGCCGGACTCCATGTCCGGTGGACTAGAAAAAAAACAAACGTTGGATTGGATGCTTCCCTCGGATTACAATCCGCAAAGTAAATAATCCCCCTCTTATCTCCCCAATCAAACACACCCTATATGTATTCTACTACAAAAATTTATAATTTTATAATTTTATTATGAAATTTCATAATATCAATTATAAAATACATAATCTTATTATAAATTAGGGGTGCTCGCGGATCGGTTTTGTGTGGTTTGCGGTTCGGTTTTGACTCGTCTGTATCTATGCGGTTTGGGAAAAAGTCAACCCGCAACCGCCCGCAGTGCGGTTTGCGGTTTGTGCGGATAGGGTTTGCAGATGTGCGGGCGGTTTTTGCGGGTGGCGGGTTTAACCCGCGACCCGCCCACAACCCGCAAATTTTTCATATTTCAAATTGCATCCGCCCGCATTGTGTTTGCGAAACTGCACATTTATATGCGAGTTGGACGGTTTGAGCGATTCGGATAAGCCGTTGCCTACCCTATTATAAATTAACATAATTTATGTTTAAGATTTTGTAGTTGATATTGTAAAAGTTTATGGCTTGGTTATGATATTTTTTATTATGCCAATTTTGTGAAAGATTACACATTTTGAAATTGATGTTACGAAATTTTGTAATAAGATTACACATTTTACGATAGGTGCATATCATATGTATCCCCCTAAAGGAGTGCACATCATAACATAATAATGCTAAAAGCAAGCACAAATCTCATGTCTCATTTAGGAACAAACTATTTTAATAATTTTTTGGTTAAAATATGAAGTCAAAAAATTAGTATGTTTTGGATTATTTTTAAGTTTTTTACAAAAAAAAAAAAAACGTAAAATATAGAAAGAAAATAGAATCTGGCCTTATATATATATATATATTATAGTTTGTTGATTTTTTTGGCTTTTGTAGTTTTCGTTTGGGATGAGTTAATTTAGCCTGATTTTTTTTGACTATTTTACCTTGGTTAAAAAAATTGTGTTTGGCATAAATTTTGATTTTAATTTTAATTTTAATTTTTATAGTTAATTTGATGATTATGAGAGAAAAAATAAAATGATTATAGTTTAGATGTGATATTTTGTCTTATTGGTTAAAATAATCCATTTTGTCTTTATTGTCTAATTTAATCAAAATAGCTCATGCCAAACGAAGTATAGTGAATTTTTAACTTTTAAACTAAAATTCAATATTCCCAAAGGAGATCTAAATTTTTAAACTTGACTAACAGGCTGGCCCGTTAACCCATGCTAGATCAAACCCATTGGACAGCTTGCACATAAAGTTTTCGGTGACCAAGCTTGACCTGGCCTTTATAACAAAAGCTTATCAGGTTTAGCTAAAGCACTATTTTCGTAGGTTAATTCTAACTGGGCTCGATGTGAATCATTACATGAGATGAGTAGAGGCCATTCAAATCAAACCATGTATTGAGAAGAGATTTTTATAAAACGAAATGCTTGATTTTAATGTAGAAAGAAATGAATTGTTCCACTACCATCGGGAAGAAGGGCTTCCCAACAGAGTGCAAAGGTATAATGAATTCTGTTTTTAGCACTCAATGGCTCATAAATCACCAGAAGTACCTTGTGGTCCATTTTGTGGAAAAAAATGAAATAAAATCCTAATGAGATCACAAATATGTGCTTAGAGTATATTTTTTGTACCCAATTGTTTTGTTGATTTCATGGTTGCCAATGTGGTCCAAATCAAAAATTTGACAGACTTAACTTGCTATTAATCTTGCTTACCATGTAACCCACTTTGTAACTGCTCATGGGCCATGATAATGACATGTGTCATCATTATACTTCACTATTATGCTTTCACTATTATGCATGACTTACACTTCAATATTATGGATGACTCAGTTCAAATTCTAAACTATGTGTAATGCCCTCAAAATAAACCCATAAATCATACATTCTTGACATGTTTAGACATAAGAGAATAAAGTATAATTACATTTCATCAGAGTATTCGTTACAAAATGTATTACATGTTGACAACAAAAGTAAATGCCTTGCGGGCTTACAACTTTCCAAGGCAACATTTGGTTACAAAAAGGAGAGTACTAACTGTACACAAAATAAGCCCTTAGCTTGATATACATGTAATACAACAAAAAATAAATAAAGGAGTCTTCAACTCCCACAGCCATCCAAGCTAAGTTCTCGGAGGCCATATAATACCTGAACCTAAAAATGATGTCCCATATAGGGTGAGCCAACGCCCAGTAGAGATATGCTAAACATAATATGAGCAATAACTAAAACATTAACATTTGATAAATGTTTATCTCACACAAATCAATTCATAACCCACTTCAATTACATGACATATGTGTCCATGTTTCATTTCATTTTCCATTCCTTATCAAATTCTCAATTCATAACCGTGGCTCAGAACCTGGCCAAACTATTTAAGTGAGATTATATCTCATATTAACAATACTTCCAAACATCACAATAGATACACATACTCGATGTATCAACATTAGACAAAACACTTCCACACTTCACAATAGATACGCATATTCGCTGTATCAATGCTTCAATAGATACACATATTTGCTGTATCAATGGAGTACATCCCCTATCTCCTCCCAAATAACATCCGGTTTAGGAGTCTATCCCCTATCTTCCCCTAAACCATGGAGTACATCCCCTATCTCCTCCCACACAACACAATGTATATAAACACATATCATATACATGATTAATCAATACATAAATTTAATGTATTATTCCAACCGTCATATTCAATGACATATTCAATCGATTAGTTTTAATTCACCTAATCATCATGCAGTGTCTACAACAATCAAGACTATCCTCCACCGATAGCCCAAAGCAATTATTTCTAAACAGAATATAATTACATCAACAGATAAATCATCAACATTTTTCCAAGGCGAGTGATTAATAATTCCAACTCCACCATTCTATCTCATAATGAGCCAATTACATTATTTCCAACTCAATTTCATATTTCCATAATAAATGTCATTAATTACACTAATGACCTAAATATACCCAAACATGGCATTTTTCCCCTTTTCTCAATATTGACCCAAAGGTCCAAATATTATCAACAACATCAATAACCTCCATTTTTAGACCAAAAACACATATGTTTGAATCAAAGAACAAAATCCCTCTTTCCAATATAACACATTATAAACCCTAACTTCACAAATCAAACCATTTATACAAAAAGCTCAACATTTAGGTTACAGCTCATAAAGATGAGTAGGAACCACTACCTCAAGAGATGGAACTCAAAGGAGATGATGAAGAAACCTCGAAATGCTCCAAAACCCAAGATTTTTCGGATTGATAGAAAGCCCAAGCCAAGCTCTACACTCTTTGCAAAGACACTAAGGGAGTAGATCACTCAAGCTAGATCAATCCCTAGAGAGAAGGTATATTCTAGAGAGAGGAGCTCTCAAAAAAAGGTTTAGAAAAGTAAGAGAGAGAAAGGAAATGCGAAAAATGATTCAAAATCACCCAGCTGCCATCTGATATACGACTAGTCTGCTCGAGCAGAGAATAGGACGCTCGAGCGTCAAGCACAAAAACTGGACCCACTCGAACACAAAAAGACCCACTCGAGCGCCAAGAGACAAAAACAAAATACACCCGCTCGAGTGCAAAGGAAAGCCCGCTCGAGCGTAGATTACCATCTTCCAGTACTTTTACAAACGATGAACACCCGCTCGAGCGCCAATAGGCCCGCTCGAGCGCGACCTCCTTGAGCGTAAGGAAATCTGCTCGAGCATGAAAAATGCACCTGCAAAAGTTTTGCAGAGGCACAAAATGCTGAAAGTGTGTAAACTCCGCTCAAGCGCAAAGGGACCTGCTCGAGCGGACCACCAAAAATCTGGGCAACAAGGAATGGGATTAAAGCTCAACCAACCTTTTTGAAACACGACCAATACATCCTAAAACTCAAATATATGGAATTAAAGGATGACAACAAGACATATACAACAACCAACTCCACGGAACCTAAGTCCGGATACAACAATCAAAGAAGGAAGAACCAGGATCGCTATAACCTCTCCCCCTTAAGGAATTTTGTCCCCGAAATTAAGTACAAGTTTTTCAAAAACAAGATTTCTCGATTACCAACATTATTACAATGCAAAATTCAACAACTTGACCCATTACCGGTCATTGCATCTTTATTCAAGAGGCATTTCACAATATATACTCAATATGCATTATTAGCATGCTTTTCCATGAAATTTACCAATTTCAACACATATTTCACAATTCTAAATCATATTCAATGTTCATGATATATTTCCATTTCTACAATACATTCAACATATGCAATGTTACATTAAAATTCCATTTCAAGGCAAGTTTCAAAATACTTCCATAAATCAAAACATATACAATGTTTTACAACTCAAGACATATTTAATGCTCTTAAAGTTCATCAATATTACAAAATCCCAATACATGGTTAAACATTTACAAACAAGTCCGGATATTTCTCACGGACATCCACCTCATGTTCCCAAGTGGCTTCCTCCACTTCGTGATGCTTCTACAAAACTTTCACCAATGGAATGGTCTTACCTCGCAAGACTTGATCCCGCCTATCCAAGACCCGAACCGGTCTCTCTTCATACGAGATATCCTCGCCAACCTCCAAGTCGGTCCAATCCAACACATGGCACAGATCCGGCTCGTACTTCCGAAGCATACTAACATGAAACACGTCATGCACTTCGGACAACTGCGGCGGCAAAGCTAAGCGATAGGCAACCTCGCCAATCCTCTCAATGATCTCAAAAGGGCCAATAAACCGAGGGGACAACTTCCCACTCTTACCAAATCTCATCAAACCCCGCCTAGGTGATATTTTCAAAAAGACATGATCACCCATCTCAAATGCTAAAGGCCTCCTTCTACGGTCGGCATAACTCTTTGGGCGACTCTGGGCTGTAACAAGCCTCCTACGGATAAGCTCAACTTTCTCCGTCGTTTCCCTCACCAACTCCGGGCCCAACAAAGGTGCATCACCCACCTCGGCCCAACAAATTGGAGACCTACAAGGTCAGCCATACAAGGCCTCAAACGGTGCCATACCGATACTCGATTGAAACCTGTTGTTGTAGGCAAACTCCACCAAGGGCAAGTGCCTCTCCCACGACCCACTAAAGCCAAGGAAACAACCTCGAAGCATATCCTCAAGGATCTGAATAGTACGCTCGGACTGCCCGTCAGTCTGGGGATGATACGCCGTGCTAAAGGTCAACTTAGTGCCCAAGGCACTCTGCAAACTCTACCACAACCTAGCCGTAAAACGTGGATCTCTATCAGAGACGATCGACCATGGGACCCCGTGCAACCTCACTATGTCCCGAATATACAAGTTGGCAAGATGATCTACCGAATCTCTTACGTGCATAGGGATGAAGTGCGTCGACTTAGTCAACCGGTCAACAACCACCCAAATAGCATCACTACCCCGCTGAGTCCTTGGAAGACCTACAACGAAGTCCATAGTGACATGCTCCCACTTCCACTTGGCAATAGGCAAGGGTTGTAACAAACCTGCTGGTCTCTGATACTCAGCCTTCACTTGCTGACAAGTAAGGCACTTCGATACGAAGACTGCCACATCCTTCTTCATACCCCGCCACCAAAACTGGCAACCCAAATCACGATACATCTTGGTGCCTCCCGGATGCACCGCAAGGCGTGAATGGTGAAACTCTCGGAGTACCTCCTCTCGGCAAGACTCCGCCACAAAGAAATGGTCTCGGTATCTCACACTCAGGTCGAGATACACAGACAAACCCTTCTCAATCTTCCCATTGGAGATCTTCTCTCGGAGGGATTCTACCTCAAGATCACCTCCTTGTGCCTCTAACACTCGAGTCACAAGTGTAGGCTGTGCAATAACAGAAAACAAGGTCATGACCTCGCTTGATTCGGCCCGTATAAATCAAACTCGCCAAGTGCACCCAACATCTCCCACTCCTGGATGGCTATACAAGCGACATCACTAATGGATTTCCTACTAAGGGCATCGGCCACAACATTGGCCTTTCCCGGGTGATAGTGCAACTCGAAATCGTAGTCCTCAATGAACTCCATCCACCTCCTCTGCCTCAAATTCAAGTCTCTCTGTGTAAACAAGTACTTCAAACTCTTATGATCCGAGAATACCTCGAATCTCTCACCATAAAGGTAGTGCCTCCAAATCTTCAAGGCGAAGATCACTGCTGCTAATTCTAAGTCATGTGTAGGGTAATTCCTCTCGTGTATTTTCAATTGACGTGAGCCATAGGCTACCACTTTCCCCTCTTGCATCAACATACAACCCAAACCCTCTCGTGAAGCATCACAATAAACTGCATAACCCAAACCTCTGTCCGGAATAACCAAAACTAGAGTGGTGGTCAATCTAACTTTCAACTCTTGGAATGACTTTTCACAAGTCTCACTCCATCCAAACTTGACCCCTTTCCGCGTCAATCTAGTCAACGGTGAAGCTAGCCTGGAGAAGTCCTTCACAAACCGACGATAATACACAGCTAATCCCAGAAAACTACGGATCTCAAAAACACTCTTAGGCTGTGCCCAATCCTGGACTGCCTCAATCTTGGATGTATCAACAGACACCCCTTCCCCAGAAACCACATGGCCTAAAAACTTAACCTCTCTTAGCCAGAACTCACACTTTCCAAACTTGGCATACAACCTATGGGCTCTAAAAAACTCATGCACCAATCTCAAGTGTTCCTCGTGCTCCCCCTCAGAAGGTGAATAAATCAGAATGTCGTCCACGAAAACGACCACAAAACGATCTAAGAATTCCCGGAAGATCCGGTTCATCAGGTCCATAAACATTGCCGGTGCATTGGTGAGCCCAAAAGGCATCACCAGAAACTCATAGTGGCCATACCGCGTACGGAATGCCGTCTTTGGAATATCCTCCTCCCTGACCCTCAACTGATGGTAACCCGATCTCAAGTCTATTTTAGAGAAACAACGGGACCCTTTCAACTGGTCAAACAAATCATCTATACGGGGCATAGGGTACTTATTCGTAACCATAACCCGATTCAATTTTCGGTAGTCAATACAAAGTCTCAAGGCACCATCTTTCTTTTTAGCAAAGAGGGCCGGTGCTCCCCATGATGATACACTAGAGCGAATAAACCCCTTATCTAGCAATTCCTGGAGCTGAATCTTCAACTCACTCAACTTGGTTGGGGCAAAACGGTAAGGTGCCATGGAAATTGGCGTCATGCCATGCACTAAATCAACAGAGAACTCGATTTCTCGATGAGGTGGCAAACTAACAAGGTCCTCGGGAAAGACGTTCGAGTACTCACAAACCACTATCGGTAATACAATCTGGGCCTCATCACACTCACCACTCATGAAGCTAGCGAGAAGACCACTAAGCTCACTCCGCCATCGCGGATCATACATCGGTGGCAACACACTACCAACCCGATCGCCCAAGAAATGGAAACAATCCCCGCTCAAGGTACATACTGTGACCCTCTGGCGGTAGCAATCAATAACAGCCCGGTATGACGATAGCCAGTCCATACCCAAAATAACATCAAAACCCGATATAGCCATAACTACAAAAGAAAATGGAAGTCGGTAGTTGGCGACCTCTATATCGCACCCTCTACACCCTTGTTTCAAAATAAATTCACCCCCAGCAGGTGATACTACACAAATAGGAGATGCAAACTGTGCCAGCTCCAGTCCCAAAACAGATGCAAATGCAGCAGATATAAAGGAATGAGATGCACCCGTATCAATCAACACATTGGCAATCGAGTTGCAAAACAAAAAGGTACCTTTCACAACAGATGGAGCCGGTACTAGATCCTGCGCGGTAACAGCACACACACGCCCTGTAGGCCCCTGATCTACCTGCTCATCTCTCGGAGTAAAAGACTGCTGCACAGACTGGGACGATGAAGCCCCTTGATTGGCCCTCGAGGCCTGAATTGACTGAGCTGGCTGAAAACTCTACTTCGACCCATATGCACCAGATGTGCCACTCAACTGCGGGCAAAACCACTTCAAGTGCCCCGCCTAACCACACTAGTAGCAAGAAACCGACTGACCTCTGCCCTGACTCGGGCTCTGAGGTCGAGCCGAAGATGAAGCTGCTCTCTGACCTCCCCCCCTCTGTGGGCAAGCTGGAGACTTGTGGCCCAGCTGACCACATTTATAACAGGTGATGTCTCCCTGACTGCCTCTCCCAGAGCTTGCACTCAGCACTGGAAAGGTCGATCTAGCAAATGCACCCTGGGATTGCTGAGGATTAGAACCCCTCTGCCTCCTGCCATCTCCCTGGTCATCCTCACTCCTCTTGGAGCCCTTCTGTCTTTCCTCCTCCTCTTGCATCATAATCTCCATATGGGCCGCAGTATCCACAAGACGCCCATAGTCCGGGGTCATAGAATCCGCAACTTTCATCTTGAGGCCATGCCTCACCTTCCTCTCAAACTCGATACAACGGCGTTCCTCAGACGCCACAAGCTCAGGTGCAAACTTGGATAAACAAGTAAATGCAGCCTCAAACTCGACCACTGATAAACTCAGCTACTTGAGCTGAAAAAAACTGGTCTCTCAGCTTCTCCCTGACAGCTGGAGATAAAAACTTCTCCTGGAAAGCATCTACAAAAGCCTCCCACGTGCCACCAATACGACCCCTCAGGTACTTCCACCACTGACCCGCATCCCCCTTAAGCTAGAAAGATGCCAAGGTCACCTTCAAAGCCCCGTCTTCGATGCTAAGCATCTCAAACGTCTTCGTCAACTGCTCTAACCACTCGTCAGCCTTAAGTGGCTCCTTAGGATCCCCAACAAACTCATCCGGATTAGACCGGAAGAACTCCCTCTTCAGAAAGGAAGGCCCTGCATCAACAACCTGGGCCTGAACCGAATTCTCAGCTTTGAGAATGCCCATGGACTCCCTCAATGCTCCTGCTATCTCACGGACTAAGGCACCCATGGCCTACTGACCTACTGGCTAGGCCACATTGGCCTGACCAACACCCTCCTGCTGCGCCAGAATCTCATCCGGTATAGGCATCTCCTGCCTACCACGCCTACCACCTCGTCCTCATCCTAACATCCTAATAAAGGTAACGAGGACATTGGCACATTCACAAATGTGCCGAAGCTATAACACTCGCGTCCTAAAACATTGGACAACTGTAATTCATTCCATGTAAGCACATAATCACATAAGCACCTATGAATTTCATTTTTGGATAATGATAGTCCTGAGGCGTTACTAGAGTTCCGGTTAGAAACAGCATTGATCAAGTGCTTTTCCAACAAGACTCACAGAAACCAAGGATCTAATCAACATCCTAGAAACTAAATCCCATACCCAAGTAGTCACATAAGCATGTTATCACATAAGTACATCACATTACATCTAAGTCTCTAACAAGCGAGACAAACCCATTGTGGTACTAACCACTTCCCGTGTACCCAAAGTATTCGAACCCGGTACACTCTGATACCAAGTTGTAACGCCCTCAAAATAAACCCATAAATCATACATTCTTGACATGCTTCGACATAAGAGAATAAAGCATAATTACATTTCATCAAAGTATTCATTACAAAATGTATTACATGTTGACAACAAAAGTAAATGCCCTGCGGGCTTACAACTTTCCAAGGAAACACTTGGTTACAAAAAGGAGAGTACTAACTCTACACAAAATAAGCCCTTAGCTTGATATACATGTAATACAACAAAAAATAAATAAAGGAGTCTTCAACTCCCACAGCCATCCAAGCTAAGTTCTCGGAGGCGGCATAATACCTGAACCTAAAAATAATGTCCCATATAGGGTGAGCCAATGCCCAGTAGAGATATGCTAAACATAATATGAGCAATAACTAAAACATTAGCATTTGATAAATGTTTATCTCACACAAATCATTCATAACGCATTTCAATTACATGACATATGTGTCCATGTTTCATTTCATTTTCCATTCCTTATCAAATTCTCAATTCATAACCGTGGCTCAGAACCTGGCCAAACTATTTAAGTGAGATTATATCTTATATCAACAATACTTCCAAACATCACAATAGATACACATATTTGCTGTATCAACATTACACAAAACACTTCCACTTCACAATAGATACACATATTCGCTGTATCAATGCTTCAATAGATACACATATTTGCTGTATCAATGGAGTACATCCCCTATCTCCTCCCAAACAACATCCGGTTTAGGAGTCCATCTCCTATCTCCTCCCACACAACACAATGTATATAAACACATATCATATACATGATCAATCAATACATAAATTTAATGTATTATTCCAACCGTTATAGTCAATGACATATTCAACCGATTAGTTTTAATTCACCTAATCATCATGCAGTGTCTACAACAATCAAGACTATCCTCCACCGATAGCCCAAAGCAATTATTTCTAAACAGAATATAATTACATCAACAGATAAATCATCAACATTTTTCCAAGGCGAGTGATTAATAATTCCAACTCCACCATTCTATCTCATAATGAGCCAATTACATTATTTCCAACTCAATTTCATATTTCCATAATAAATGTAATTAATTACACTAATGGCCTAAATATACCCAAACATGGCATTTTTCCCCTTTTCTCAATATTGACCCAAAGGTCCAAATATTATCGACAACATCAATGACCTCCCTTTTTAGACCCAAAACACATATGTTTGAATCAAAGAACAAAAACCCTTCTTTCCAATATAACACATTACAAACCCTAACTTCACAAATCAAACCATTTGTACAAAAAGCTCAACATTTAGGTTAAAGCTCATAAAGATGAGTAGGAACCCCTACCTCAAGAGATGGAACTCAAAGGAGATGATGAAGAAACCTCGAAATGCTCCAAAACCCAAGATTTTCGGATTGATAGGAAGCCCAAGCCAAGCTCTACACTCTTTGCAAAGACACTAAGGGAGTAGATCACTCAAGCTAGATCAATCCCTGGAGAGAAGGTATATTCTAGAGAGATGAGCTCCCAAAAAAAAGTTTAGAAAAGTAAGAGAGAGAAAGGAAATGCGAAAAATGATTCAAAAGCACCCAACTGCCATTTGATATACGACTAGTCCGTTCAAGCGGAGAATAGGACGCTCGAGCGTCAAGCACAAAAACTGGACCCGCTCGAGCGCAAAAAGACCCACTCTAGTGCCAAGAGACAAAAACAAAATACACTCGCTCGAGCGCAAAGGAAAGCCCGGTCGAGCGTAGATTACCATCTTCCAGTACTTTTACAGACGATGAACACTCGCTCGAGCGCCAAGAGGCCTACTCTAGCGCGACCCACTTGAGCATAAGGAAATCCGCTCGAGCGTGAAAAACGCACTTGCAGAAGTTTTGCAGAGGCACAAAATGCTGAAAGTGTGTAAACTCCTCTCGAGCGCAAAGGGACCCGCTCGGGCAGACCACCAAAAATCTGGGCAACAAGGAATGGGACTAAAAACCAACCTGTTTGAAACACGCCCAATACATCCTAAAACTCAAATATATGGAATTAAAGGATGTCAACAAGACATATACAACAACCAACTCCACGGAATCTAAGTCCAGATACAACAATCAAATAAGGAAGAACCAGGATTGTTATATTATGTTTGGCAAAAATTAAGAAAAATATCTAAAAACTTGTGATTATAAAAGTAATTAAAAAAAAAAAGTTCAATCTTACAAAACTAAATTATGTTAAAAAACACGTCAAAGTGATGTAAAGATGATGCTTTTATAATTAAAAGTCAACCCAATAGGTTTTATCCTAAAGTAAAATATTCTAAGTCAGTCGCACAAAAAATTATAATTAATCTTTCTTTTTGTATAATATTACTTAATGAACAAAGTAAATACAAACAAAACTTTTATGTGTAAGTATAAATCTTAATGAGAGGATCATATAGAACCACATCATTCTACATAAAAATTCTGCGTGTATGACATTCATTGCATTTGGTTTTAATTTTTTGAAATCAATTTTTTGAAAAGTGATTTTTTATGTTTTGTATTTTTTTGTTTTTAGTGAATATTTTTAAAATTTTAAACAAATTTTTTTTTTTACTTTTTTAGATGCACCTTACTTAGATATATCTAAAAAGTAAAATATTTGTAAAAAAAATTTTAAAAAATCAATAAATACGCAAGATTAAGAAAAATGTACTGAATTTTCAGTTTTTTTTTTTGTGGTATTTAGTGAATTTTTTTAAAGATTTTTTTTCACAAATATTATACTATATCTAAAAATTTAAAAAAATATTTAAAATATTTTTTAAAAATTCAGTAAAAATAAAAAAAAACACAGAAAAATAAAGAAAATTAATTTTCTAAAGAGTGAATTCTGAGTTATGAAATCAAACAACTCTTTAGTTCCAAGGCAAAATATAATATAAATAGCAAAAGCCAAAACAAGAAGTGTACTTGCAAACTAACAAAAGATGGCTGTGAATTTGTGAGTTGAGGAAGATCAGGAAAGCCTTGGTAAAGATAAAATTCAACCTCCCTCTTTAAAACCAGAGTATGTTCCTTAATTAACTTCATTGTTTCCTCACACTATACAATCAAAGTCGAATCAGGAGCCTATACAATATAATTAAGCAAATTTATTGAAGTAACAAATAAAACCATAGAGTGTCGACTATAAATTGGATAGTTCATTCTCTTTTCTAATTCAAAAAATCATCCCACGTAGTTGAAATAATTCAATAACTGTCTTACTCTGTCTAGTAAAGGAAATTATTCATTGAATTCAAACATTCTTGATGGTATATTTTTCTTCTTATTTTGTAGTCTAAATATTTTGGAGCTAAGATATGGCCCCATCACACCTCTTTGGTGTTAGATAGTCATTAATCACTTGAAGATTTGTCCACTTTTTGCAGGACATGGCAATACTAGAACATCGAGGAAGGGAAGAAGCAAGCTTCGGCTACATTGGTTGAAAGCCTGCGATTAAAGGACATCTTTTCCACTAATGTCAGTTTTTACGTGCAATTTAGTTTATATGTGTCCACTAATGTTAGGAATACAGAAACTAAACATACATAGAAACAAAGAAACTAAATTCATAATGAAAAACTAGTCATCCATTCTATATTTCTGTATTCATAACAAAAAGCTCAATCTGTACTAACATTATAACTAGTTATTAGGTCTGGCAAGCATCATTGGGAGAGCTCCTTGGCACGGTGATCTTTGTTTTCTTGATCGACACCATAGTCATCTCTACTTATGAAACCAAAACCAACGCACCAAACCTAATAAATATCAATCCTTGTAGGCCTTACTATCACAATACTAATTCTCGCCACCTTCCTTGTTTCTGGAGGCCACATCAACCCTATCATCTCCTTCTTTGCCACCCTCATCGGCCTTATATCTTTTTTGCTTGCCGCAGTCTATATTGTGGCCCAATGCCTTGGAGGTGCTCTAGGGGCACTAGCACCCAAAGTCGTGGTTAGTAGCACCATTGAGCAAACCTTCTCACTTCGGGGTTGTACTCTCTCAGTCATTGCACCTGGGCCAAATGGGCCCATTGTGATAGGCCTTGCAATGGGCCAGGCACTTTGGCTCGAGATCATATGCACTTTTGTGTTCCTTTTTGCTTCAATATGGATTGCTTTCGGCAATCGCCAAGCAAAGGCATTAGGCTGTGTTGTTGTTTTTTCAATTGTTGGATTAGTGATTGGTCTTTTGGTGTTTATCTCAACCATGGTCACGACCACGAAGGGATATGCCGGAGCTAAGATGAACCCAACAAGGTGTTTTAGTCCGATTATGGTGAAAGGATGCCATCTTTGGGCACTGGGTTTTCTGGGTTGGGTCAACAATTGCATGCGTGGCATTCTATACATACACCAATATCATTCCACGTCAGCACTTCCATGCCAATGCTCGAAGGCATGACTTGTTTAACATTTTGAAGGGTTGGTTTGTGTTGAGAGATCACTAGTAACAATGTAACAATTTAGTGGAAAAGGCTAAAATTAAGCCCATGTAAGAAGTGACGCATTTATAGTAAAATATTTTAGTAGGATGTACTATATATATTAAATAAAAAATAATGAAACCCACTACAACATGCAAGAAGTCACAAAAAAAGACAAAGGATTTTGGTAAAATATTTTATCTCATGTATATTATATACATGGGATAAATAGTGTCATAATGGCTATCCCATGTATATTATATACATGGATAAAATAGCTTCATTAGTGTCATGATGGTAGACCAAATAAGCAAAGAATAATTGGTTTTGAGCCACAAACATGAGGAACTTTTAAGTGTTTTTCAGCAAATTTATGCGGTGCTCGAATTAAATAGTTCTTTGTTTAGACGGTGAGATATGTTATTTTTGTAGTAGATGTTTTAAAAGATACCATGAGATTGATAAATAGTTTGGAAGATTGCTTTAAGAGCACTTAATATTTTTTTTCACAAATAAATTACTTAAACCATTTTTCTACACAACTTGTGACATATAACCTTTTTGAAAAATCTATAAATCCCCTAGATATTGATTTGTGATTATGTATCAATTTAAACCAGTAAAAGCAATCCTAATCAAACAATCAAAGACAAATCAGCATAATGATTTTTCGTGAAAAAATCACAATTGGGGCGCCTTCAATTGTGATAAAAAAATCACAAGCAAAAGCCACAAAACAATCCACTAAGAAGATATAAAGGAATTACACAAGTGTACTCTCAATTACCTAACAAATCCACGCCCGAATCGAACTGACCCCTATGTGCTTCTTCCAGCCCCGTCTTCACGTCATAATTGTCTTGCCCAACGTTGAATCCACAATGCCGATGTCGAATCCACAACGATGAACCACTCTAGAATCTAGCAAAGCTTTAGGCTCGAATTCCCAGAATCCACTGAAGAACAACTCTCTCTTTTGTATAGAATAAACAAACAATCTTTTGATGTATACTTCTTAAACCATGTGTTGAATACTCAATCAAACATCAAAGAAAATTAGCAAAATAGCCCCAGATATAAACCCTAATATCCAAGAAGATCTGGAAGCTGTAACCCTAAAATCTGACTGAAACACATATTTATAGCAATCTGTTCCACGATCTCCGCTCGAGCGGACCTCGCTCGAGTGCAAGAAAGTTTACTCGAGCGTAACATCCCAACTTCCAGTACTTTTGCAAACAGGTCAAATTTCTAGAACCAAACATTCTCCGCTCGAGCACACAAACGGGCTCTCGAGCGGACAAGCAATTTCAAAGTGGCAAACATGAAAGAATTATGCTCGATCCCCAATAAACATAGTTAGCGAAGTGGCAAACATGAAAGAATTATCTTCTGAAGCTTCTCTGCAAGGCACAATTCGGGTTGGATTCGTATCTAAATACTCATAGCCTCACTGAAATAAAAGAACGAATAAAATTACAACTGAAAGGAGTTTTGTCAAACGGGATTGCTAAGAATAAAAATATAACACTTTCTTATCAAAACTTCGAATGCAGTCAATTCATACACTAACAATCCCTAACTCTAGACTCTGGGTTGATAATCATTCTCAAACAAAGTTGTGGGGCCCCAACCAAGCATCAATTCTTTTTTGAATCCAAAATTTTATGCACTAATGTGAACTTTTATTTGATGAATGAATGGCATTCCTGATCATATCATATGACCAAATGTTTTTGAAACCACAATTCTAAGCACTTCACTCCTGAATTTAGAACCAAAATGATAACCCTTCGTGATGTAAAACAAGATTTTAGGGATTTTTATATTTATATTTATATTTTATATTTTTAGTTTTAGTGAACGATTATTACGCCCGAATGATAGATTATTAACTATTTAATTATTCATCAAACATCAACAAAAATTTGCAAGGATTTCATGTGGAAGAAATCCTAACAAATCCTGTGGAGAATGGTGAGAGATGCTTAAATCTAAATTCCATTGATGTTATTAGCTTACAGCTAAGAGTTGAGTTTTTTTTTTTTAATGTGCCGTTAAATCCATGTTTGTTTAATTGGAGTTCTATTCTCTTTCGAGTTTTCAGTCTATTTTAAATCCGACTTTGTTGACTAACTAAGAGATATCCTGTGAGGCTGTGTCAGGAGGGTGGGTGTGTTTATGGTTCGCAAGGAAGAGAGGAAGAGGAAAATGGCAGAGATAAAGAAGGGTTTTTTTTTTTTTTTTTTTTTTTGGAATCACTGTTTTGTATTTTGTTTACAATCCTCCAAATTGAATGCAATCATTTTCTTCATGGGCAATTCTTAAGTATGCAAGTGCATGCCATATGTACTTGCATAAGTTTTCACAGATATACATAAGTTATCTCACAAAATCGCGTAAGTTCTCACAAATATACGTAAGCTGTGATTTCTCAAATTTTTATGGGTAAACTTACGAATATTTATGCGATTTTGTGAGATAACTTACGTATATTTGTGAGATCTTACACAAGTGGATATGATATGCACCTTACGCACCCAAATACTTCCCTTCTTTCATTCCCCATCTTTTTGTTATTGAGTCATTGATCACTTTGATTCACTAAAAGTATATAGAAAAATAGACAATAAAGGAAAATGAAAAGGGGTAACTCTCATAAGTTCTCTAAAAACGAAAGTAGCCTTCTCTTGGAACAAGTTTTATTTTCAAACAGTATTTCAATGTTTTTTTGACTTTGAATATAGAAAATGGTAGAGAAATAGATAACGGAAAAGAGTGAAAATCAAAATTTTAAAGTAGAAATGGGAGAACAATGCCATATAACGAATAAAGGGAAAATGAGAATGCTCAAGATGTTGAACAGTTGGCATCAATGAATTGTCCCAATGAAATCAAGTGGATTGGATTCTGCAGAGGAGGCCTCTGTTTTGATAGTGCTAAAGAAATTTATCGCATTGTTGGTTGGCACTGTGGACTAGTGTGCAAACATGCTAGTGCTAGCTTTGCAACAAGGACCACTTCTTTTTCCACGATTTCTAGGAGGTGGGAGGCATGAATCCAAAATATCTTTCAACAATATATCCAATATATCTTCCAACAATATACCATAAGTAGTGGGTGGTGATGAGGAATGAAGAGATAAGATTGCCTGGATGCTTCCCCATTAACACTTCCAGTGCTAAAACTCCAAGGCTATAAACATCCAACCTCTCATTCACTTCCATTGTGTAAGCAAGTTCTGACAAAAATAAAAAATAAAAAATAAAAAATAGAGCAAAGAAAATAAATGGGTAGAGGGTAAAATAAAAGACAGTATATTCATGGAAAATTAAGAAGAATAGTTTAAAAGGATTTGCATACTATGATTTAGAGAAAAAAAACATGCCATTAAAGTAGGGGGGCAAATAAATTAATTTTCTTGTTGATTTGAAGAAAAGCCACTGCATATCCAAAGGTTCCCGCAAACAAAGTCCAATTGGATAATTGAGTCTTTAGAAGTCTAGCAGTGCCAAAATAATAAATGTGACACGCATATTCTAAATCTAGCAAAACATTCTTGCTTGATATATCGCGATAAATGGCTGGAGGCAAACAATCATGGTGCATGTATAACAAAGCATCTACCACACCTTTAATGGCATTTAGTCCACTCAAAATCCAATGCTTCTTCATCATTGCTCAATATCTTTTCTAACCTTCCCCTTCCTTGAACTCATAAACTAAAAATAAGTGTCGTGAATGAGATCAAAAACCGTAAAGCTTTATTATATTACGACGTCATATCTTTGTCAATGCAAGAATCTCACTTGTAAAACTTCTTAGGTTTGCCCAGTCACCATCTTATGAAGAACGAAGTTTTTTTATAGCAGCAACCTGACCACTTGTTATCTTAACTTTATATACAATGCCATAACCACCCACTTCAATGCAATGTTCAACACTAAAGTCCTTTGTCACCGAAATGATGTTTTCATACACCATTTTTCCATCATAACTCCATATTGCAAACAAGTTTTCATTATTGAAGTGACGGAGGACATTAGTGCCTGCAAAGTTCCCCAACTAAAAGTATCATTATCGAAAGGTGCCCCCAATATTACAGCCTACAATTTTAGCTACAAGAATTGAAAAAGAAAACAAACTTTACATAAAATATTCCAAATATAAAAAATAATAAATGTCATTTAGATGAATATTTAAATATTAAGAAGCCTCTAACTGAGATTTTGTTTTAGGGCACACTGAGGGTAGGCTAGCCTTGTGGGTTGCATATGAGACTTAATCGATTAAGGAATTTTTCGTAGGGCATAGTCTACTACAAGATCACAATATGGAATGTGTGAAATTACTTATATCATCCGGGCAGTACAATGTAGAAAGCAGAGAAACACATTATAAATAAAGTGAAATAGAAAAATGAAGAACAAAGAGATACAATACAAGGAACATGCGGTAGTCAGGAAGTTGATTTTTTGATATCATCTGTAGACCGCCCGAACTCGCTCAGCGCGCCCCCCTTTTTGGAGAGGGTGTGAATTGGGTTCATAGCTACTACAGTTCGGACTCCTATCGCGGTTCTGAATCTAATCTCACAAAGTGCAATGTAAGACTAATAAATCACCAAAGAGTCCAAATCCGGCAATTGGTTTTGGAAAATCAATTTTAATCAAAAAGCACCAAACATGGACTGCTTTGCCAGATTTCAGAGTCGCCACCTAAATATTTTATTTTGGGAAATTTAGGAAACCCTGACCCGTGCCTAAGGTCACGTGTCCGTCATCACCAAAGTTGCCTCGGCTCGGTAACTTGGGTACGAGAGGGGAAGGTCCTGAAATGAGCACCCTCGCTCGCCCGATCAAAGGATCGGCCACTACTAAGCATGATATGTTGTTTTGAAAACGCATGTGTTCTTATTCCGGTTATTAATCTAACTTACTATGTGATGCACACAACATACAAGTATAGACTAAATCACTCAATTTGGAACAAAACATCTCATGTTTGTTTTTGAAAATGGTTTGGAATTGCTACCCTCAAGTAGGCTAAAGCGCGGATTTTCCACCCTCAAGTGGGCTTAAAACATTAAAACTCACATTTTGATGAATTGTTCCAATTCAAGCAATGAAGCCTTTATCCACAGGCATTCATGCAGTTAATCAATTAAGCAATGAGCCTTATGGCAAACATGCTATCATGGCAGTCACGCTATCATGGCAGTCACTTACACACATGCAAGGATGCTAAAGCATAAACACTTACAGTGTACTCTGAGCTAAAAAAGAAGCTAATTAGAAATCATGCATGATCCTAACTATACAAGATGCCTAATGCAACGCATGCAAAAATGCAACTAAAATAGGCTCGACTATCTAAGATGGCATATGAATGCAACACTTGATAGCATGTTGTTAAACACGTATTCAAGAAAGTGTATTGAAATACAATGCAGTTTGAATGATGCGCCGAGCCCGGTGCATGCAAGACAAATGAATGATGCACACATGCAAGCATAAGATATGCTAATCAAAATATGCCCTAAACTAACCATCAAAAGCGGTTAAGTAAAAGGGAGAAAGAAATGGGGGTTAGAAGACATGCACACACGCACGCACACTTATTACAACAATACGCCCTCGCGAAGGAGGGTCCGAATGAATTTAGCTAACTAGCTACACTAATTAAACTAATTATTATAAACCAACTAATTAACTATGCTAAGCTAATTAATTATTACTTGACTAATTAATCAAATTAAGTAAGTTACAAAACCAACTAAGTATGAAAATCATCTAAATTAGGCTGCCACAGCTCTGCCTTGAACAATGAAGGATGCATGCTCGGTTTTCGCCCCGAAAAGCTCTCCAGTTTGCTCTTTAGAGGCTCTGTTTGCAGGGTTTCTCCAAGAACTTGCTGTTGAACCTTACCAAATCATTGCTGAGGAATGCACCAGTGGCCTACTGGCCATGAATGGTGACTGCTGACCCTCCTGCCTGCCAAGAATGTGCAGTGCCGGCCACGGATGAAGATATGTCGGTCATCAATAAGGCACTGCCGGCCACTGATGTACTGAAACTCCATTCTGCAACAGAGCTCAAAAGAGAGGAAAGTGAAGGTCTCCCAAGGACATGTATGTACCGTACCCCTCCATATCACCTCAAAACATCAAGGGAGAGGCACCGTTGGATCCAAAACCATCAATCAAGCCTCTCAATGCATGATGGCCAAAGATCCAACGTGTACAAATTCAATAAATGCATGACAAACAAGACACTTAGACCATCTCCTTATCATGAGAGATCAAAGGCAATGGAGACCAAGGGAGATTGGCTCACTTCATCACTTCAAGTATGAAATGAACTAATCCATCTTGTGTTCAACACAACATCCGATTAAACACAATGCAAAGCAAGCAACATGACAGGCAAACAACATGCTAATCTTGGCATGAAATGCAAGACCCTAACATGCAAACACTTAAGCATTAAAAGCTAGTGAAGGACACAACACTAGAATCATGCAAAGCAGTGCTCGATGGACTAAACCAATACCAAATACACCCCGTGCATGCCAAAATAGTGGCAAAATCCTGCTAGAAATGAAGCACCAAAAGCTATAACAACATGCTCATGCATTGGCTCACAAGCTAGGTATTAAACACAACTCTCAAAAGCTCTCAAGGAATGAAAGAAATAAGAACATGACACATGTATACGCTCTGAAATAACATGTTAAACGATGCCTAAACATGCAATCATCACAAACATAGCATACTGCGGTGCTCAAAACTCAAGACTAGCTAAGGTACTTGCACCATAGCCATATCAAACAAGACCTGAAGGACCAAGATTACTCAAAATAGTCCTAAGGTAGGCCAAAACAATGCTAGAAACATGATGAAGTGTAGCCAAAATAAGCTAGAATGGGAGGCATGAAGCATGATGCAAGCAAGGCCAATGAATGGGATTACACTACACATACCAAAACCAAGTAAGAGGTGACTCTACCAACAAAAATCAGAGTTGTAACATGGCAAAGTAAAACCAAAAACATGCTGAGATGGTAGCTCCAGAGCTTAGGCAAGCATGCATATGTATTGGCTTACGATCAAGACATAAGGCACAACTCTCTAAAAGCATTGAAAGTGTGAAACATGTGAGAGTATGACTACCCTACACACACCTTGAAGAACAATAAGAACAACAGCTTCTTGAGCCCAAAACCAGCTTTTAGAACTCAAATACACCCTCCAAGAACCTCAGCAACAAAGATGGTGGTGTTTGGCTAGGAGGTTATGTGCAAATATGTGAAAGAAACTCACTTTCAAGCACTAAAAGATAAGAGAGAGAGGATTCTAGAAAGAGAGGGAAAAATTTGCTCCAAATTTTCTGAACCTCTGGAAAGGGAGAGGGACCTTCCCTCATATAGAGCAATGCAATGCAAAGCTTGCTCGACAAGCTTGAAATGGCCTCCATCCCTCCATACAGATGGCTCAGTGAAAAATAGCTGGCTCAAAAGATCTAAAATAATATTTGCTGAAACAAGGTGTCCTGCCGGCCATCAGTGGTGGCCGGCAGTGTCTCATTGATGGCCGGCAGGGCCAAATCCATGATCGGCAGCGCCTTCCCCATGGCCGGCAGGCCATCACAAATATCAATATGGAGGGACCAAGGCATGGTCCAAAAATGAGATAGAATGAAAATAGGGTTTGGAAAGAGCAAACCTGGCATTCCGTCGCGAAAGTTGAGCGCTCAGCAAGCAATCAAACTTGTAATTAGATGTACCTGCAAGCACATCCAAGTCTTGAGGACAGTCAAAAATAGGGTGTCTACATCATCAAACAATTCTCCAATAGTAATCTCATAGAATTGATTTTGAAGAGGAGGTTTTTGTTTTGACATATCTGTAGAAACTTATTTTATTGTGGGTCATGATTTTGGACTAACACGCAAACATGACAATGCTAGCTTGACCATATAAAGCACCTCTACCACCAATTGATTCCTGGGTGGTGGTAGGCATTGGTCCAAAACATCCTTCAATAATATAATATCTGCAATTGGTTTTCACCATGATGGCAATGAATATGATGGTAAAGAAGTGATGAGACTGCCCGGATGGTTCCCCATAATCACTTCCAATGTTAGCACTCCAAAACTATAAACATCACAATTCTTATTCACTTCCACCATGTAATTCTACAAAAACATATAGATAAATATAAATAAAATAAATTAATAATAGTAACAACAATTTTTAGGTCCCTTAGTCTTGTCAATCCCGTGAACAAACATGTTTTTATCGAGTTGTAATTTTCCTAAGTTTGTGGTCTTGCTCGCTCGAGCAAAGGAGTTCTTGCTCGAGCGAAAGCTGCTTCTGTAAAAAACCTGAGAAGGACTATTCTATGCTCGAGCGCAGGTAGCGTGGCTCGAGCGAAGCCACTTAAGGAAAACACTCGTATTTGGTTCCTCGCTCAAGCGAGCTTCACTGCCCCTGTTTTCTATAAGTACTTGTTTTAGTCCAAAACTAGGATTACGTTTTAGAGATCCACTTTAAGATTTTTAGGGTTTTCTTTTGGGGTAGTTCACTAGTTTTCCTTGATGATTTGATTGAGTATTAAACTCATGTTTTGATAAGCACACACTAAGGAGGTTGATTGTTCATATTCAAGAGTGGAGTATCGAAGGAGTTTGATACTGAGAGTGGTCATTTATTCGACAATAGGAGTTGTGGATTCAACTTCAATCTAATCAATTCCAAGGCAAAGGTTGCGGTGAAAGATATATAGAAGATTTGAAGACAAATTGGAAGCGTTTGGGTAATTTATTTGTTACCTTTGTAATCTTTCTTTCTTCAGTAGTGGATTGATTAGTGACGTTTCGGCCGTGGTTTTTTATCACAATTGAAGGTGCTTCAATTGTGATTTTTTCACGTAAAAATCAGTTGTGTCGATTTATCATTTTTTGAAAACAACAATCTAAATCACTTTCGTAAGTGCTTGATGATTTAGATTGTGAGTTTTATTTGATTGGGAATTGGAATAATTAAATCTTGATCTAATCACGATTCGCTAAGGTTTTTCAATTGGTATCAGAGTGGGTTACTCTTTGTTTTTATCAAAACTGTAGGAGTGTGATTTTGTGTGATTGGTGATATGGATTCAATTCGTGAAGGTAACTCGACCCATAGACCTCTGTTACTTGATGCTACAAATTATTCTTATTGGAAAGCTCGGATGAGAGCGTTTTTAAAATCTATCGATGAGAAAGTTTGGCACTATGTGATCTATGGGTGGAGTGAACCTATTGTCACTGTTGATGGTGTTGATATTCCCAAACCCCTTGATAAATGGGACACATTCAATGATCAAAACTCGAGTTGGAACAGTAAGGCTCTCAATTCCCTTTTTTGCTCCTTCACACCTGAAGAGTTTCGTCGTATTTGCACATGTGAGATAGTAAAAGAGGCTTGGGATATTCTTGAAACGATTCATGAGGGTACTACTTCTGTTAAACGGTCAAAACTTCAACGTCTCACCTCTACCTTTGAAACCCTTTTTATGCGTGATGATGAGACGTTTGATGATTTCTATGCTAAACTTAGTGATATCGTGAATTCCTGTTTCACACTCAGTGAAAAAATCCCTAAAGCTAAGGTTGTTGGAAAAATTTTAAGGTCTTTACCCGAGAGGTTCCAATCAAAAGTGACAACTATTGAGGAGGCTCAGAATGTTGATACGCTCAAGCTTGATCAGTTGGTTGGAAATTTGCAGACTTATGAAGCCCACCAGATTTCTAAGAAAAAACAAAAAGATAGTGTGGCTTTCACTAGTGTTCATGAGACTGCAAAAACTCTTGAGACTGAGTTTGATCTAGAGTCTGAGATGACTGCTATGTTTACTAAACAGTTCAAAAAAAAAAAAAATTAAAGAAAAAGAAGCCTATTTTCAGAGACCTTATTTCAAAAGACAAGAGTAATGATAAACCCAAAACTTTTCCACCAAAACTTGCTCCAAAAACTGAAAAGAAGATGGTAAAAGGGCAAGGGAGTGTTATGAATGTCAAGGGTTTGGACATATTGCTGTTGAATGTCCATCGAAAAAGAATCGGAAGAAAGTCTATATAGTGACTTGGGATGATGAAAGCGGGTCGGAGCAAGAACCCGAAGAAACTGAATCCGGTAAAGACGAGGATAGTGCTTTCATGGCATTCTGGTCCACTTTCACTCAACCTCTTCCAAAGCCAGTGCAATTTGCTCATGGTCAAAATCTGCACCGTGCCCCCACCTTTGATAAGAGTAATTACTTGTATTGGAAGATCAGAATAAAGGTGTTTATGAGAGCTTTCAACTCGGAAGGCTGGCAAGCCATTTAAGAGGATGTTGAAAGTGTTAACAATCTGAGCAATCAGAGAGTTCTGATTACTATTCGTGAAGCAATTTCTGATGAAGAACAACAACGGATTGCTCACTGCACAAAGGCCAAAGATGCATGGGACATTCTGAGCCAATTTCATGGAAGAGGAGAGTCATCTTCACCCCCATCTATCACCTTTCCTGCCTTAGTTGCTCAACTGGATGAGGTCAATGAGAAAGAGGAGCAAAATGAAGATGATGAAACATCAAAAGACAATGGTGAGATTGATGGTGATGATCTACAACAAGCTTACGAAAAGCTTTACGATGAATCTCTGAATTTGTCCAAGATCAATGACAAACTCACTCTTAAGCTCAAAGCATGTGAAAGCAAGAATGTCAAGCTAAAAGGAGAACTTGTAGCAGCAAAGTAGAATGTCATCAAGATCTCTAGTGACAGGCAAGACCTATGTGGGAAACTTCTATCTTGTGAGACTGAAAGGAATGAACTCCTGAAAGTATATTCCACATATGAAGAGAAGATTGAAAGCCTTGAGATGTCACCAGCTATATTGGAATAGATGGTTTGTCATAAAGATGAAGAACTCAAAATTGCTAGAGCCACAATTGCCATGTGGAACAAAGGTTCCAAATCATTAGAAGACATCATCGGGTCTCAACAAATAGGTTGTGACAAAAGTGGGCTAAGCTATGGTAATGCGACAGCTCACAAGGGACAGGCCTCTACATCTCATGACCTGAAGACTCAAGCAAAGGGAAAGCTAAAGGTGCACCAGGGTGATCCCTCTCTTCATCTACCTAACAGGGGTAAGATCAATAAAAGGGAGGTAAAACCTGTTTTTATTTGTCATCATTGTGGTAGGTATGGCCATATTCATCCTTATTGCTTTGAATTGTTTGGTTAGGTGTCTCAAAAGGGTAGAAATTCTAATACTTTTCGGGTTAGGAGACAACCTTACATGTCTAGGTAGAACACCAAGATACATGAGGGTGTTCACAATGCTAAGACATTTACCAAGACCGCCAGTCCTGATTTTGTTAAGACCAAAAAGATATGGGTGTGAAAAGATGACTTGACTTGTTTAGTTATTCACACTGCTCTAAAAGCACGTGACTCACACATGTGGTATCTTGATAGTAGGTTCTCTGATCACATGTCAGGTGACAAATCCTACTTCACCTCTCTTGAAAAATATGAAGGTGGAATTGTTACCTTTGGAGATGGTGGCACTTCTAGAGTCATTGGTAAGGGCTCTATAAGTGTGGCTGGTCTCCCCAAGCTTGAAAATGCATTACTTGTTGATGGCCTTAAAGCAAATCTTTTAAGCATCAGTCAAATGTGTGATTCCCACCATGAAGTATTGTTTTCAAAAAATAAACGTGAAATTTTGGATAAAAAGGGAAATACTGTCATGCATGGGGTTCGCACATCTGATAACTGCTACAAGATTGTTACTACTAATGATCTCACTTGCCATTCAGCCATCATAAGTAACATTGATCTGTGGCATCAAAGATTAGGTCACATGAATTTCAAAGACCTAACTAAGATAGCCAACAAAAAGCTTGTGAGAGGCATACCTAAGCTGGGTAAGAATCTGAACCATGTGTGTGGACCATGTCAACTTGGAAAGCAAACTCGTGCCCCTCATAAAAAGGTGAACAGCTTTACAACCAAACGTCCTCTTGAATTGGTTCATATGGATCTAATGGGACCTACTCGCATTGAAAGCATTGGAGGTAAAAGATACATTTTTTTAACTGTTGATGATTTTACTCATTTTTTATGGATAAATTTTTTAAGAGAAAAATCTAAAATGTTTGATGCTTTCCAGGCCTTAGTCCTTAAAATCCAAAATGAACAAGGTGTTTCCATTGGGCGTATCATAAGAATCCTTACTGATCATGGTCGTGAGTTTGAAAACAGTTCATTTTCGGATTTTTGTGATATGCATGGAATTAAGCATGAATTTTCTGCACCTATTACTCCACAACAAAATGGAGTTGTTGAGAGGAAGAACAGAGTTGTTCAAGAGATGGCTAGGGTCATGCTCCTTAGTAAGAAAGTTCCTCCAAAGTTTTGGGTTTAAGCCCTAAATACTGCTGTTTATGTCATAAATCGTGTGTATTTAAGGTCGGACACTTTACAAACTCCATATGAATTGTGGAAGAGATTGAAACCTAATGTGAAATACTTCGAAACTTTTGGAAGTAAGTGTTACATTTTCAAAGATAGAGAGCCTTTGGGCAAATTTGACTCCCGAAGTGATGAAGGTATTTTTCTAGGGTATTCAACCACTAGTAAGGCTTTTCGTGTCTATAACCTGCGAACTTCATCTTTAATGGAATTGATCAATGCAGTTATAGATGACACAGGTTCTCCTACTTCAGCGACAAATGAAGAAGAAAATGGTCAGCCTCCAATCCTGGATATTGAACCACAAAGTCAAAGAGAAGCTGAGGTCCAAGCACAAGAAGTTGAGACAGCACCAACTTCTCAGGTAAGTCAGAGTCCAAGAGTGCATAGAGCGACACCACTTCTGATGCCTCTGTCACCACAAGTCTTGAGTTCAAACCATCAGCAAGGGTGAAACTGAATCATCCAGCTCAATAGGTGATTCGAAGTGTCTCGGATCAAATGAAAACCCGAAGACAAATTCGGGATGAGGTATCTCATATGTGTTATGTTTCATTAATTGAACCTAAGAATATAAAAGAGGCCTTACTAGATGATAGTTGGGTCAACGCTATGCATGAAGAATTAGGTCAATTTGAATGTAATAATGTTTGGACTCTAGTTCCCAGACCTAAAGACATGAATGTAATAGGTACCAAGTGGATCTTTAAGAATAAATCTAATGAGAATGGTACTATGGTTAGAAATAAAGCTAGGTTGGTTGCTCAAGGATGCACACAAGTAAAGGGTGTTGACTATGATGAGACGTTTGCCCCAGTTGCACGTCTCGAATCTATTCATATTTTACTTGGTGTTGCATGCTTTCTTGGTTTCAAATTGTTTTAAATGGATGTGAAAAGTGCCTTTCTGAATGGATACTTGAAAGAAGAGGCTTATGTTGAGCAACCAAAACGGTTTGAGGACCCTAAATGTCTAAACCATGTCTACAAGTTAGATAAGTCTTTGTATGGGTTGAAACAAGTCCCTCAAGCTTGGTATGATAGACTTATTACCTTTCTTCTTGATAATGACTTTCAAAGGGGTAGTGTGGATAAGACCTTATTTGTGAAACATACTAAGTCTCATATTTTTGTTGCTAAGATTTATGTTGATGATATTGTGTTTGGATCCACTGCTGATCATCTTGTGAAATATTTTTCGGATTACATGACACATGGTTTGAGATGAGCATGATGGGAGAGTTGTCCTATTTCTTAGGTCTTCAAATTAAATAGTCTCCTTCAGGTATGTTTGTTTCTTAGACTAAGTATGCCAAAAGTCTTGTGTCAAAATTTAGTCTCGAGTCAGCCAAACATGCATGCACTCCCATGAGCACCAGTCTTCACCTTTCCAAAGATTCCTCTGGTACTGATGTTGATCCTACCCTTTATAGGGGTATGATAGGAGTCTTCTTTACCTCACAGCCAGTCGTCTTGACATTGGATTCAGTGTAGGTGTTTTTGCTCGTTACCAAGCCAGTCCTAAAGTGTCTCATCTTCTCGCGGTCAAACGCATCATTAAATATGTTAATGGGACACTGGGGTATGGGGTTTGGTTTTCTACTGATACTACAACTGAAATTACTAGTTTTTCTGATACCGACTGGGCAGGGTGTGCTGATAATATGAAGAGTACATCCGAGGGGTGTTTTTACCTTGGGAATAATTTGGTTGCCTGGCATAGCAAAAAGAAAAATGTCATTTCTCTTTTGACTCGAGGTGAAAGTACATTGTCATAGGAGTTATCAGGCACAAATCGTGGATGAAGCAAATGCTTCATGATTATGGAATAGACCAGAACACTCTCACTCTTTTATGTGATAGCACAAGTGCCATAAACATTTCAAAAAATCCTGTTCAACACTCTCGCACCAAACACATTGATGTTCATCATCATTTTATTCGAGAGTTAGTGGAAGAGGGCCTTGTTGTTCTTGAATATGTACCCATTGAGCATCAAAAAGCTGATATTTTTACAAAACCCCTTGATCTTCTTTGGTTTGAGTTCCTTAGAAAGACCTTGTGTGTAATGCTCAGTCACTAGGGTGTTACCTGTTCCTTAAGTATGTGTGAATGTTTGGCTTTTTGTGTGCTTGGATGCTATAATCTCATTGTTATTGATTCCTGTCATCTCTGCATCTAAATTTATATGAACACTGCTCATGCTGCTTACAAGATTTCATTTTTCTTTGTTCATAGCTCATTCTGAATGCCCTGCTCATTGACTTCATGAACTAATTATGTATTGAGATAAACTATTGTAGGGGTTTCCGCACAAGTGATCAAAGTTCTTTATGGACCACTAACAATGTTTCTTGTACTTTTCAGAGGAATTGACCTATAATAGTATATCATGGGTGATGTTAAGTCTCTTAACCATCTACCATCATTTTTCACTTCTATGGTCTCCCTCAGTTCATTGAAGTCCGGGCATTAGAAAAAGGCTACCTCAGAGGCACCAACCAAGCCATCCTTTTTGATTTCATACTTCTCTAGTTTGGTCTCCATACTCTTGAGTGTGCATGCCACCAGTGAGTGCCCACAAGAAAGAAAAGTTGAAAAAAAATTAATAAAAAAAGGGACTCATTGATTGAGGGGGAGCCTCCGCATTTACTCAACAAATACCCCGTGATTCCTAGCGGTTTGACTTTTCTCTATGATGTTTAGTTACTCTTGCAAGAGGTCCAGCCATCCGATCACTATGAGGATTAACTCTAGCTCTGTGGCCTCTTAAGGATTGCACACACGCACATTCATTTTGTGAGGTCTCATGATTGTTTTTGAGTTGTGCATTCTCATGTGGCTTATGATCATTGATAAATTTTATCTGATTTGCTCATGATTATATGCTTCATATTGTTATAATTGCAAGTTTGCAGGCTTCATGGTTTTTAAATTATTCTATCTTAGTATCACTTTCATGCTATTATGCTCACTTACTTTTGTTTCAGGTTCCACTTCATAGTGTGAGTATTGTGTTTTTGCTCAGAAAGTGTTTTTAGTTTGTTTTGTTTTTTCCTTCTTCGCTTGAGTGAGGGAGTGTTCGCTCGAGCATGCTTCTGCAGATGGCTTAGATTCTGAGAGCATGCTTTTTAGGCTCGAGCGACAAGATCTTGGCTCGAGTGACCCCATTGCGCGTAAGTGTCTTCGCTCGAGCGAGGTTGTGGTTTAAATACTGCTGCTGCGTCCCTTCACTTCATTTTTTCTCTCTTGCTTCGAGTTCTCTCTCACCTAGGGTTTTTACGCTCCCATTGCCTTTCATCCTTTGAACTTCACTCAATTTTTGAGGGCATCTTTTCTTCATCCATCTTGCTTTGTCAATGCTTGGTAAGTTTTCTTTTCTTTTCTCTATTTTCTTTCTCGTCCTCAGTTTATCTATGTGTCTGCTCTGCTTTGTCTATAATGTCTAGGGTTCTTAGTTGTTGTTTTTGTTTCTTCCATTATGGCTTACTGTCTCTTGATTTCATCTTGGTTTAGTGATTTGGTACATTTTTTAGCTAGGGTTTAAAGTAAGGGGTTAAATTAGGGCTTTAATGTTTTTTTGGTCTATGATTGTCCATGTTTCATATACTAATATATGTGGTCTAAGTGAATTGTACTAATGTTGTTTCTCTTCTTGCTGCATTTGTGTCTGTTAGAATTAAACCTACCTCTGTTCTTCATGTCATTGATATTATGCTAAGGTTTTGTGTTTTGTGTTTTGTGTTTTTTTTTTTTTTTTCTAACCCTGTTGGACTAATGATGTTCGATGTGCACTTCTGTTTTTTTTTTTTCTTTGGGGGTTCTAATGTTTTCTTTGGGTACCTTGTGTTGTGGTTTGGTGGGTAATTTCTGTGATTGTCTTGTCCTTGTGTTGGTCAGTCATGGGTGAGCCTTCGAAACGTCGTAAATCCATTCTGTCCCGCCCAAACTACAATACTGAAAAATTTGAATCCAAGGAAAAATCCAATTTGTTTCGAGAGTTCTACACCTCTAGGAAAGTTCACCTAGAATGGAATGTTCATCCTAGTACTTTTGAGTCGATTCCCATCCGTTCTTTGTTTGATTCTCTGGGGGGTGATCAAGTGTTGTTTTTTTCCGGACCTCAAAATCTCAATTTGGTTCGCGAATTTTATTGTAATATGCATTCCATAAGCAAGGATGTAGATCCCTCTTTTCGCACTTGGGTTAGGCACAAAGCTTTGGTCATCAATGATGAAACTTTTAGGTTGTTTCTTGGTCTTCTGGAAGTCTGGAGTTATCATTATCATTTTGTTACTCGCACTGGTGTTGATTTTGATCGCGTAGCCACTGAACTTTGTGGCACTCCCCGGACTTGGATTGCCAGAGCGCTCATCCAACAAAATGAGTTTCTTTCTCGTTTTCGTTTCTGAACATCATTGTTTGTGCCAATCTCCATGTGACTACTCATTCCTCTCACATTACCCAAGATCAGGGTTATGTGTTGTATTGCATTGATCACTGTCTTCCCATTGACCTGCCCGCGATGATTGTAACCAAAATGATCACTGTTTTTGAGGGACGCAAGTCCTTAGGTCTTCCTTATGGTTGTTTCCTCACTAGATTTCTCATTTCTCTTGGTGTTCCCGTCTTTGAGGATGATGAGTTTGCTTCTCCTGTTAAACCCATTACCAAGTTCACCGTATCTCAAAGTCAGGCTCATATTCGGGGGGGGGGGGGGTCTGTCAGGAGTTGGGGTTTCTGATACAAGTGATGATCCAGTTGCCGAGGAGGCGTAGTTTGATGCAGCCACTACTGGTGCACCTGAGATGCCTGAGATGCGTCCTCGTTCGTTTCGTGGCCAGCTGCAGCAATTTGAGCAATCGGTCACTCATCGCCTTGATCAGTTGGATGCTCGGCTGGATACCCTTGATGGCTGTCTTGATCAGCAGAGCACGATGCTTACTCAGATTCTTTCTTTGCTCTAGATGCAGCAGCCACCTCCACCAGACTCATAGTTTTTGGACTGTGTTTGGACTGTGTTTTTGAACAGTTTTTGTTTTATTATGGTCTGTATATATTGTTTCTTTTATCTCTCCCAGACAAAAACGGGGAGCATTATTATTTTTTTTGGGTATATATGGTTAGGGTATATGGGATATATCTATGTTGTTGATTTGCATACTCATTGTGGATTTTGCAGGCAGACTGGACATACTACTGGACTAGTTTTTTTTTTTTTTTGTTTACATTATGATATAGCTTTTTGATGTGTTATGTCTTAATATGGTTTTTGACTCTAAACAATTATTCTCTAATTTTTTCCTTCTTGGTGGTGGTTTTCTATTTTTTTAGATATTTGGTTCAGGTTGTTTTGTTAAGCTGAGTTGGTTGTGTTTTCTAGGAAATTGTTAGAATGTTTTGTCCGGGAAATGACAAAGGGGGAAGAATGTTAGGTCCCTTAGTCTTGTCAATCCCGTGAACAAACATGTTTTTATTGAGTTGTAATTTTCCTAAGTTTGTTGTCTCGCTCGCTCGAGCGAAAGAGTTCTCGCTCGAGCGAAAGCTGCTTCTATAAAAAACCTGAGAAGGACTATTGTATGCTCGAGCGCAGGTAGCATGGCTCAAGCGAACCCACTTAAGGAAAACACGCGTATTTGATTCCTCACTCGAGCGAGCTTCGTTGCCCCTGTTTGCTATAAGTACTTGTTTTAGTCCAAAACTAGGATTACGTTTTAGAGATCCACTTTAAGGTTTTTAGGGTTTTCTTTTGGGGTAGTTTACTAGTTTTCCTTGATGATTTGATTGAGTATTAAACTCATGTTTTGATAAGCACACATCAAGGAGGTTGATTGTTCATATTCAAGAGTGGAGTATCGAAGGAGTTTGATATTGAGTGTGGTCGTTTATTCGACAATAGAAGTTGTGGATTCAACTTTAATCTAATCAATTCCGAGATGAAGGTTGCGGTGAAAGATATACAGAAGATTTGAAGACAAATTGGAAGTGTTTGGGTAATTTGTTTATTATCTTTGTAATCTTTCTTTCTTCAGTTGTGGATTGATTAGTGGCGTTTCAGCCGTGGTTTTTGATCACAATTGAAGGTGCTTCAATTGTGGTTTTTCCACGTAAAAATTAGTTATGTCAATTTGTCATTTTTCGAAAACAACAATCTGAATCACTTTCGTAAGTGCTTGATGATTTAGATTGTGAGTTTTATTTGATTGGGAATTGGAATAATTAAATTTTGATCTAACCACAAATCACTAAGGTTCTTCAACAATGATAATGATAATAATAAATAAATTGTTTGTCATGCTCTGTTTTGAAACTTGAATAGATTGTATTATCATAAAATTGATAACGATAACGTGCACTTGAGGACAAGCTATTGATTTATGGGTTGAGTTCATAGATGAAGCATCAATTCAAGGAAATTTAAGGAACTGATAGATAAATGCCAAATTGCTAGCGCTAAGATTCAAATATCAAATCATGATTAGCATGAATATAGATGAAAGGAACTGACTTCTCTCTAGTCCTTAATCGAACTGGAGAGGTCCAATTGGCTCATTGTAGGCCAACGTCAAACTAGAGAGGTCCAATTTGTTCATTGTAGGCAAACGTCAAGCTCATTTTGGTGATCCAAACTGTTCATCTAGTAGGGCTCACCCAAACAAATCATCCATGGAAAAATTAGCTTGATCAGATATCTTTACCTATATAATCGGAAATAGACACCCATTTAATTCATTCATGTGGAAAGCTTATAATCTTTCAACATGTCATTATAATTAGTAATTGAAATAAATTGTATATGAGTGGGTGAGCTGCAAATAAATCATGCTAACAAAATATATATACCTGAGGCAGCATATCCAATGGTCCCTGCAAATGAAGTCCAATAGTATGAACCAGGCTTTAGAAATCTAGCTGTGCCAAAATCTAAAATGTGAGCCACATATTCTCCATCTAACAAAACATTCTTGCCAGATATGTCCTGATGGATGATCGGAGGCAAACATTCATGGTGCTTATAAGACAAACCATTTTCCATACCTTTAATAACATTGACCCTCTTAATCCATTCAAAATCCACAGCTTCTTTCTCATTGATTAGTATCCTTTTCAAGCTTTCCCTTTCCAAGTATTCATAAACCAAAAGCAAATGTCATAGATGTGAACAAAAACTATAAAGCTTCGCGATATTAAGATGTCGAATTTCCGTCAATGCACGGATCTCACTTGCAAAACTTTTCAAATGAGCCAACTAACTAGCTTGTGATACTTCAAATTTCTTCACAGTAACAACTTGACCACTTAGTAAGTGAGCTTCATAAACAACACCAAATCCTCCCTCCCCAATGCAATGATTGGAGTTGAATTCATTTGTTGCATCAATGATGTTATCATACACCAATTTTCCATCATAGATCCTATGGGAGCCGAATAAATTGGCTAAATCAGAAGGTGCGTCTTAGAAGACTGATATTAATCGGCATTATCTTATGAGTGGGAAGCCAAATATAATATATATGCCGAATAGGTATAGATCCTAAGAGCCGAATAAGAGAAAGGGCAATAATTGAAAAGTAGGCCCTGGCCCCGAGGATCAAAAGAGAACCAAGTATAAATACAAGAACCATAGATTTAGAAAGGTATGTAAGAATCACTTCACTTAACTTAGTAAACAAGCTATCTTGAGTGTTTGAACTGACTTGTCCGTTGGAGTGCTAATTCCGGCACCCCCGACCGGAGTGTTTGTATCTTTTTAGGTGACTAGCTGAGGATCACTAGCGTCTCCCAAGATCTGAAGAGTATTTCTGAACCACTTCTCCACAATTGGCGCCGTCTGTGGGAATACTCAAATACATCCATGGCAGGCGTGATTGAAGATCCTCCGATAGCCACTGACGAGACCACACAGGGAGATGACCTCACTCCAGCAAATATGCTCAGAAAGGAAACCATCGCTGCAAGACGCGCCTTGAACTTCGACTCCCAACGACTTCAGCGCAAGAGACAATGCAAGCGATCATAGAACAAGCAAAGCAGAATGAACAAAGGCTGGAGAACATGATCACTGAAAATGAACGTCTCCGTCAAGATTTGGCCCTGGAAGTAGCAAAATCCAGAGAAGCCGCGCGCCAAGATCCCGAACGACCTCCGAGGGCATGTGGACAACGACCTCGAGCCTGACCAAAGGATACCGATAGCGACTCCAACTCATTACCCACGGAGCTCAACAAGAAGGGACGATCTGAAACTTCAACTCCTCCGAAAAGAGTCTACATGCAAGGAACAAGCGCAAAAGAAGCAGTTCAGACGAAGAGGACCAGCACGATCCTTTTGTCCGACGGATTGCAAGGGCAGCCCTGCCCAAGAAGTTCAAAGCTCCGTCATTTACTCTTTACGACAGAAAATCAGACCCCACTGATCATATCCGTCACTACAAGCAGGCCATGACATTGCATGCAGACAACGAAGCCCTCATGTGCCGAATATTCTCCAAAGACTGGGCCATTAGTCGTCAGTGGTATTATAAGTCGGAGCTTTGATCAAAAGCTTCCATCAATTACAGAAATCCTTCAGGGCCAGGTTCATCACCAACGAGGTACAGCCGAAACAGACCGACTCTCTCTGGGCTATACAGATCCAATCAGGAGAAACGCTCAGAGCGTATTCGGCGCGCTATTGGGAGTGCTTCAACCTCATCGACGACGCTTGCAACGACTCCATGGCCATCCCCGCCTTCAAAATGGGACTACGTCCTGACAGTGCTCTTCGCAGTTCCCTGACCAGAAGACCACCCAAAACAGTCTGGGCGTTGATGAAGAAAGTTGAAGAGTATTGCAAAGTGGAAGATGATGCCTTGAGAATAAAAGCAGGACAAATGTCCAACAAAACGCCCCCTCCCGAAATTGCTCAACCAATAAGTTCGGTGCCACCTCCGAGCCCTGAGCCACGGCAACGCGCTAAATGAGACAAAAGGCGGGACTCTCGCTGATCAAGCGATCAATGCTCTCACCGGACAAATGAACAACTGCAAGTCAACAGGAGGCTCTCGAGGCGTGCCGACAAGAAGTACACAGAGTTGTCAGAACCAATCACTACAATAATGACCAAAGTCCAACACCTTCCATTCTTCAAATGGCCGTCAAAGATGGTGGGGCCACTTGACATGCGAAGAAGGGATAGGCGGTGCGAGTACCACAAAGATCACGGCCACGAAACTGAAAGTTGTTACGCAATAAAGGATCCCCTGGAAGAGCTGGTGCAAGACGGCCGACTGCAACAGTACGTGAGCAAGGGTTAGCCAATCAAAGCACTAGCCTTGAGGCAGGACTCACCTCCACTTGGCGTGATCCATATAATCTACAGCCTGCCAGCATCCCCAACTGTGCACACAATTCAATCACATCCAATCCCCCAAAAGCAATGCATTCTGACCGAATGGCCCAGAAAAGCTCCGACAATTACTTTCAATGATTCCGATCTTAACGGCGCAAAAGCCTCCCACATCGATCCGTTGGTCATCAAATTACTCGTAAACCGGTTCACCATTGAACGCATTCTCATAGATCCAGGGAGTACTTCAGAGGTTATGTATTACAAAACTTTCATCAAACTCGGCTTCAACGAGTCAGATCTGTCTCCGGCGCCTCACCCATTGTTCGGCTTCAATACGAATACTGAGTACCCGTTAGGGAAAATCATATTACCCGTTCGAGCGGGCTCCAAAACAGTCGAAGTAGAATTCCTGGTCTTAAAGCTCCCCTCGCCGTATAACGTCATCATGGGGCGAACCTGGTTACATATTATGAAGGCAGTCCCAAGCACTTATCATTAGCTTCTGCGCTTCCCGACAGCCTATGGCATTGAAGAAATCCATAGCTCCCCGCAATCGACACAAGCAGAGATTTTATGAAAATCCTGTCACTGACCCGACCTGTGGGCTTTGATACACGTATATATATCACTTCTGCAATACAAACCATTTTTCTTCGTCGTTCAATGCATCTCTCCACCCCCATTGTGGCGCTCGTCATATCAACGATTCGGAGCCCCCTTTGGTGCATGACACCTTAGGGCCGATTCAGTCTCCGGATTTGGAGCGCCTTTCGTGGATATCACGACTGGCCACATTAAGTCTTCGGATTCGGAGCCCCCTTTGGTGTATGACACCTCAGGGCCGATTAAGTCTCCGGATTCGGAGTGTCCTTCGTGGATATCACGATTGGCCACATTAAGTCTCCAGATTCGGAGCCCCCTTTGGTGCATGACACCTTAGGGCCGATTAAGTCTTCGGATTCGGAGCGCCCTTTGGTGCATGACACTTTAGGACCGATTAAGTCTCCGGATTCGGAGCGCCCTTTGTAGATATCACGACTGGCCACATTAAGTCTCCAGATTCGGAGCCCCCTTTAGTGCATGACACCTTAGGGCCGATTAAGTCTCCGGATTCGGAGCGCCCTTCGTGGATATCACGAGTGGCCACATAAAGTCTCCGAATTCAGGGCCCCCTTTGGTGCACGACACCTTGGGGCCGATTAAGTCTCCAGATTCGGAGCCCCCCTTTGGTGCATGACACCTTAGGGCCGATTAAGTCTCCGGATTCGGAGCCCCCTTTGGTGCATGGCACCTTAGGGCCGATTAAGTCTCCAGATTCGGAGCCCCCTTTGGTGCATGACACCTTAAGGCCGATTAATTATCCGGATTCGGAGCGCCCTTCGTGAATATCATGATTGGCCACATTAAGTCTCCGGATCCGAAGCCCCCCTTTGGTGCATGACACCTTAGGGCCGATTAAGTCTCCGGATTCGGAGCCCCCTTTGGTGCATGATACCTTAGGGCCGATTGAGACTCTGGATTCCAAGCCCCCTTTGGTGCATGACACCTTAGGGCCGATTAAGACTCCGGATTCGGAGCGCCCTTCGTGGATATCACGATTGGCCACATTGAGTCTCCGAATTCGGAGCCCCCTTTGGTGCATGACACCTTAGGGCCGATTAAGTCTCCGAATTCGGAGCCCCCTTTGGTGCATGACACCTTAGGGCCGATTAAATCTCCGGATTCAGAGCCCCATAGGCGCAGGAGTGCATAACACCCTGTTTCACGAGCAAAACAAAACAAAGCAAAACCGCCAACATCCGAAGTAAGGTGCTTAACTAAGCATATGAAAAATTCAGAATAAGACGCAAATATTTGAAATAAAACTTTTTATTTGATCAAACAGTTGTTACATAAACGCAATCCGCATTTGAGCGTTACAATATCCATTTTCAACCTCAAAAGCTGAAAAGGGGAAAAGACGCATTGGTATGGCGGCGGGGCCGAATTAACTCCCGTCACCCGGTAGTCCTCCACGGTTTGCAATGCCTTGATCCAATTGTGTCCAAGCCCATAACTTGCGCTTTGCCAAACTTCCCCTGATAACATTGACAATGTCAAGGCAAAGATCCAGGACAAGGAAACTTCCCCTGATACCATTGACAATGTCAAGGCAAAGATCCAGGACAAGGAAGGGTAAACCCAACGGTCGCTGCCTTTCCTTTTGGGGTGATCTACTTCGACGACTAGGAGACTCATGCCAACTTTTGGACGCCCTGCCTCCCATACGGATGCGTTCTCTGCCGCGCCCCATTGCAACACCAAGCTCGGCTGAAGTCTGAGCCTCTCTAACTAACATCCCCTCTTATGTCACCTCTCATAATAAGTGATTGTTTATCTTCTCATAATAAGTGACTGTTTATTTGCGCGAAGCACCAACTCATTTTATGCTCAATATTGGCAGCGATCTCGAGGTCCCTATCCCGAGGCGATTTCATTAACGCTAAATTCCATGAGACAAACGTCGGTTGACATTCCCCACGGCCTAGTTTTCCAAACGAATTTTTGACGCACATGCACTGGCCGAAAATCTAGGCCCCGAGTCGAGCCGAATTTATCGCAACCATTCTATTCACTCATTTCCGGCTTCCTCAAGTCACAATGGCCTCATTCAGGAATAAACGGCTACCACTCGACACCTAACAGATACTCGGGCCGATCAACGTTTATACATTCATTGAAACATGTATATAATAAAACGAAACATGTACATACCGAATAGGAACAGTAACGAAACATTTATAATAGAACGTTTTTATTCAAAAAAACAATAAATTACATGGTTTTTAAGGTGATCTGCGTTTCAACCTCACAATAAGTATACTCATACGGTGTCACCTTCGTCCTCACTCTTCTCGACTTCAAAAGCGGAAAATGAAAAATGTTTACAGTTGTAGAGTGGTGACGCCGAATCTATGCCCGTCGCTCGAAGAGCTTCCGCGGCTTGAGATGCCTTGAACCAACCGTGCCGAAATCCACGATTTTCACACTGGCAAACTTCTTCAACAAGCGTCTCCTTGGTCTTTTCAATTCCAACTTTTCGGCCATCGTGAAAACCTTTTTCATAGGCCCTACCCTTCGCGGTCTCCATTGCAAACATACTAGCCGTCTCACGATCGGCGAGCACGGCGCTGATAAGCCGACTAATAACCCTTCCTTCCACGATTGGATTTCCCTGCCTGGCGGGTTCTGCTTGAGCCGCTTTGGCCTTCCTCAACTCGCGCTCAGCCGCCTCCGCGCGAGCCTCCAAACTTCGAATACGTTCCTCATTCTTCTCCATTTCTCTGCGGGTAGCGCGCAGTCGCATGCCGATTTCATAGGCAGTGTAGGGCCCCTTCACTGCCCCGTGAATGCCTTCTCGAAATACTTCGTAGTCTTGTCGACCTACCATCGATTGCTGAACCTCAGGAGGAAAAATTTGTCGAGCAAACTCGACCGCTACATTTGGGTCTCAAACGACCGAGTCTGCTTCTGTCATGGGTCTATTCCCCACGAATACCGCGAAGCTTAGTGGGCATGGATTCATGCCAGATCCCCTCTCAACTCGAGGTTGTGAAGATCTACCCTGCGACTGCTTGTCCCGCTTGGGCGACCTGCTTCGACGTTGAGGTGACTGACGCCTCTCTCGACCCTCGAAACTCCTACTCACTATGCACGGAGGATCACTGCCTCGATTCATGTCTCCACCCAACTCAGCTAGTGTCCTCGCTTCCCCTCTGCTGTTGAAGAAGAGTCTGTTTGACATTCGCATGATACCTTCAAAAGCTGGAATCAGTTGTTTACTGTACTCATAAAAGTTGTACCCTTACTCATTTATCCTTTACAGAGGCAGCACCCTCGAGGCACTCTCATTAGTTGAGAAAACCTCAATCGCCCGGCGCCGAAACGGTCATGCACCGCCTAGGGAAAGGGCAGATAGATTTATCAATATTCGGCTTAAGCACCTCAGCCGGCCCATGAATCGATTTCAAAACTGCCAAGTTCGATGACTTC
The DNA here is from genome assembly GCA_025200525.1 of Camellia lanceoleosa. Lineage (NCBI taxonomy): Eukaryota > Viridiplantae > Streptophyta > Magnoliopsida > Ericales > Theaceae > Camellia > Camellia lanceoleosa. The sequence goes on from CM045761.1 coordinate 153,127,154, forward strand.
AAAACTCCGAAGTTCGTCTCACCCGGCGCCCGAAATGGTCATGCACCGCCTGGGGCAAGGGCAGATAGATTTATCAACATATATTCGGCCTAAGTTCGCCTCATGCGATGCCGAAACGGTCATGCACCACCTGGGGCAAGGGCAAATAGATTTATCAATATGCGGCTTAAGTGCCCCAGCCAGCCCATGAGTCGACTTCAAAACTCCTAAGTTCGCCTCATGCGGCGCTGAAACGGTCATGCACCACCTGGGGCAAGGGCAAATAAATTTATCAATATTCGGCTTAAGCACCCCAGTCGGCCCATGAGTCGACTTCAAAACTCCTAAGTTCGTCTCACCCGGTGCCCGAATGATCATGCACCGCCTGTGGCAAGGGCAGATAGATTTATCAATATTCGGCTTCAATGCCCCAGCCGGCCCATGAATCGACTTCAAAACTCCTAAGTTCGCCTCATGCAGCGCCGAAAGGATCATGCGCCGAAAGGATCATGCACCGCCTAGGGCAAGGGCAAATAAATTTATCAATATTCAGCTTCAATGCCCCAGCCGGCCCATAAATCAGTTTAGCAAAATACCAACGAACTATTCAGCACACGAACGATAAATGATAAGTCAATATTGCCAAGATATTCAATCGCAAAAAGCTCAACAGAGTAACCATTTTATCTAAAGTAGTGAAAGGCAAAAGTTCCCCAACAACATAACATCATAAACCGCGCATAAATACTTGTGAAACGATGAGGTAATTTTCATTAATAAATTAAGCACAGACAATAACCAATTTATACACGAAAACTACTCGGAACCAACAAAACTCCTTAAAACAAAAACATACATCAAAAGGAAAAACATTTCATAAAATTCGAATGACTCCTGGATCATTAGACTCAAGTGGCTCAACGTCCACCTGCTCATAAGGAATTGGCAAGGCCAAGGTAACCCTAGCGGCATCAAAGGCCTTAAGCCACCCATGTTTGAATCCCCGATTCTCAAACTTGGGGACTTCATCTACGTATTCCTTGTAGGCGGCGGCTTTTCCTGCGTCGAATGCGGCAAAAGCCTCAGATTCTTCCTTTTCCTTGGCTACTTTCAACTCAGCTAACTCAGTCTCCACCCTCTTAAGCGCCTCCTCGGTTAGCCTAAGCGATTCGTTACTCGCGTTCGCCCTATCTTCAACATCAGATGAGAGATGATCGGCAGTCCGAGCCCTTTCTGCTTCGGCTTCAGCTCAGGCAGTCTCCATTGCGGCTCTCATCATCTCAAATTCAGCCCTGCTCTTCTGATCGCCCACTTCCAACTGCAAACGGTCAATCCTCTTAAGGGCATCGTGTAGACGGCGTCCCAAGTCGGCGATCCTGCCGACCGTCTGCAAAACAAGTCGAGATCGTTCGATGCCATAGGAAACCAAAATCAAAATAAGTCAAGTTCACCTACCAAAAGAGCCGACAGTGCAAATAGGGCTACGGCTGCCAAATCCGGCACAGTTTGAAAAGATGCCTTATTAGCTGGTAGGGAGACTGAAGCCGCCAGGCTCAAGGCTACCGTTGGGTCGGTAATAATGGATGCGTCAGAAGGAACCGACGTGTCTCTGATCTTCGCCTGAACAATAAAAGGAACAACCACATTCGACTATTCTAAGCGAGGCCTTTTGTCAGCAGGACCATCTTTTGAACCGACCTCTTCCTCAGTGACACGCTTCTTTCCCGTTCCTCTGGAATCAACCGTTCCTCACTGACTGGTTGTTCAACCTCTTTCGCCGTTTCTGCTGCAACAATCTGAGCCGGCTTTTCAGTGACGGGTTTGAAAGATTCAATCAAGGCAGGTCCAGAACGGGCGGCCTCGGCCTTTTTCCGGGCGGCCATCCGCTCGGTACTTTTCTTTTAAGCCATTTGCATAAGGCTTTCCCCAGCCATACCTTCAAAAAAATCGTCGGGTAGGTCTCCCAAATTTCCAAAGATATCCATAGAAGAAAACTCTGCCCGACTCGAAGTGGACGGTGAGGTAGGCTGACTAAGCCTGGCTGCCTCAAACGCCGAGTTTAGGGCCTCGTCAACCTCTTCGGCCTCCTCAGCGAACTCCCTGGCTAGTTCGGCGACCCCCTCTACCACTGGCTCCACGTTTTGCCCCGAATCAGAAGCTTCGAGACCAACTTGCCTAAGGTTCTTGAAGCTAGGGAAGATAAGAGCCACAAGTTGTTGATCGCCGGTTGGAATCAGAATATTGTCAGCGGCTGAAAAAGTAGTATACGTAGGCTCGTATCAAAGAAGTATGTGGGCCGCTCTCCCTTGCTTCTGTATGTTTGGACGGCTGAAGTATCCGAGTCTTGATCATAATCTGTAAGAGGCTAACGTCGTCGATAGAGACCACAATCTTCTTCAATTTACTGCCTGCAAAGACAAAGGGTTAGACATGGAGAAAAGGCCAAGTAAAAAAAAAGTTCGATAAACGCAAGGAGACACATGGCAACCTGGTTCACCCCTTCGTCTGGGAATAGGGTCTAGGCGACCCTTGCCTTCGCCAAATTCCCAGTTCCCTCGGACATTGACCATTACATTGTCCACACGCTTACTAGAGCTAGCAAACATGGTTACCAAATGATGGTCAGTATCCTTGGCCCTAAGAAAATACCGCCCAAGCCGACCGGAAGATTTGGCTAAAGCATAACAGTGCCGAATGGCCGGAATGCCAAGATCAATCCTGAGGCGCCAGTTCAATTCTACGATCCCCATGACGATTCGAAAAAAGTTCGCGTTGGGCTGAGAAGGAATCAGACCCCAATGGCGGAGGACGGCCATAAGGAATGGATGTAGGGGAAAATGGACCCTGCCCTCTGCAATGGATAGGAGAGAAAAGACGATTGAATTTCGATCCTCTCTCTCCATGTCCAGAGTATTGTCTGTCACTAGAGATAGATGAACGTCGTTGGGGATGGAAAAGTGTCGTCGGAATCCGAAAACACGACCCTCAGAAAGGAGGTCTTTCAAGTGTTTAGCTATTTCCGCGGGGAATCAAGGGGTTCGCCAAAATTAAAATAACAAACAGAAAGTAGGATTGCAAAGAAAAGAGAAGAAGACTTATGAGGAGCAAGGGGGACGAGGGTAGACGAAGAAGAGTTGCAGAAAATGCGAGTCAGAGAAGGGATATCTGCTGGCGGTCCAAGAATCTCGAATACTCAACGAAATGTGCATTCGAAAGGACTGAAATTTCAAATCGCAATAAATGTGAGACACACGAATGAGGTGGGAAAGTGTAATGATGACGGAAAAGGTATGCGTATTCTGACATCTGTATTGGAGTACGCAAAGCCGCCTAACCTATTTTAACTTTTCCATTTCAAGACCAAACACGCCGATTAGCTACCGCTAATGGGGAGTTCGGGGGGCAATTGTGGGAGCTGAATAAATTGGCTAAATCAGAAGGTGTGTCTTAGAAGACTGATATTAATCGGCATTATCTTATGAGTGGGAAGCCAAATATAATATATATGTCGAATAGGTATAGATCCTGAGAGCCGAATAGGAGAAAGGACAATGATTGAAAAGTAGGTCGTAGCCCCGAGGATCAGAAGAGAACCAAGTATAAATACAAGAACCATAGATTTAGAAAGGTATGTAAGAATCACTTCACTTAACTTAGTAAACAAGCTATCTTGAGTGTCTGAACTGACTTGTCCGTCGGAGTGGTAATTCTGGCACCCCCGACCGGAGTGTTTGTATCTTTTTAGGTGACTAGCTGAGGATCACTAGCGTCTCCCAGGATCTGAAGAGTATTTCTGAACCACTTCTCCACAGATCCATATGGAAAACAAATTTTGATTGTTTGCTCCTTTAAGCTCCGTTTCTTTCGTCATCACTTAGAGTAGAAGACACAACTACAGACAACTACCCAAAAGATAAATAAAATGACAAAAAATGGAAGTAAAATCCAGACGATAACTTCGTTGCCCTTTTTCCCAACTGTCTTGTTAAGCAAGCAAGCTTTTAAACCTGTGGTGTTGCCACACAAACCTGTATTCCCTCGTAGTGCTTCAAATGGAACTTCTTGGAAGGCTTTGATGTTGGGAGGAGGACCCTCCAACTGACTGTAGGATATGTCAACCAATGTCAAACTTAACATTCCATCTAGAGTGGATTGGATGGAGTCGTGGAGTTCATTGTGGAAATTTCCAAGCTTTTCAATGCTACAAGTTTTTGTGGAACCTCACCTGTTAGTAGGTTTTGACTGAGATGAAGAGTTTGAAGTGAATGTAAATTACCTAATTCAAATGGAATACCTTCCCCAAGATTATTTTTTCTCAAATTCAAGTTCAATAGTTTCGTGCAATCTCCTAATTGTTGGGGAATTGGACCACTTAAATCATTTGCTGCCAAGTTAAGGTGTTCCAACTCATATAGTTTGGAAATTTACAATGGAATGTTTCCTGAAAGTTTGTTATCACCTAGATTGAGATGAAACAACGAAATCAAACTTGCCAATTTTATTAGGATCTCCCCAACTAGTTGATTGGAAGAGATGTCAAGTACACATAAATGTGTTTCCTCTGCAAGCTTAGGAGGTATGCCTCCCTGTAAAACAAATATAACGCAGCGGGTAAAAATTTCAGATCATACCTTAGGTGATAGAAGCGAAGAATCTTGTGGGTAAATCACGTGCTTCCATAAATGCAAACAACGAACTCCTAGCAGTGGAGTAATACCATAATATGAGTATCACCCACAAAGTCATAGTGCAAAGGCTGGATCATTATCTTTATAGGAGAGAGTTAGAGAGAGAGTCTGGGAAAAAAGGTTATGGGTAAAAACCACATAACGTATCTGATATCGATATATTATATAAAATATATAATCAGATATATAACCATATATATCAATCTATCCATATCAGTTGATATGATAGATATAGATATCATGAGTGGTTATCCAAATAAGTTTTGAATTCAATTCAAACTTACATGGATAAGGTTCAAAAGGTTCAGGGTCATGCCACATGGGCGCCCAATTTCTAACATCTCTCACTCGCACATGAGTTGGCATGACACTGCCACATCTCTATCTCAATCTCCCCAAAGAATGAACAATCTCATACTAGCCAATGAACCGTGCGACCACTGAGAAACACCTGCATGTGGAAGCTCTATACTAGAAACTCAAAATGAGCAAGCATAGAGACATCAACCCAAAAAATAGAAATAGTGTCTCATGTACCCTAGACTCATCTAATTACACTGGTCCAAAAAAAAAAAAAAAAAAAAAAAAAAAAAAAAAAAAAAAAAAAACATCTCTAATTCCTCAACAAGAGCATGTTTGACCCTCTCAATTCTTGCAATATATTCACACTCAATCCACCTCTCATTCAGAGCGACGTGAGTTGCCGGCAGTGAATATACAACAGTGGTGTAATACTAGATGATCTTCCCTTTGCCCTCATGCCATTTAGTTTAGGATTGACCGCTTTCCCAGTGATGTCCCTTAAGGCCAAATCATACATGACCACAAGTAACATACCAAAGTAGCAGAACAGCAACCCCTTACCTTATGACATAGTCAAAAGTCATAAAAAGGTATATAAATAAAATTCATATCAATAATGACACGTAAGACTCACACGGTGAGGAAACAGGGATCCATTCTCTCACCTCATTACTCGGTCGCCAAGCACATATAGTATAAATACATGTTACGGTGGAGTAACTCTTCCAAAAGAGTGACGTCATACTTGATACACTGTACAGATATTAGTCTAGTCGCTTTCTAGCGCCTAACGCGAATTCTCTATTTGCTCGCCTTCTAGGCGCCTAATGAGATCTCGCATCTGGCTAATCATAACAGGCACAACTTGGAAAGTGGGTACTAACATCCATATTTAGTCCTTATCACGACCTCGTCTTTGTTGTAACCAAGGCGACATACATAGTGGATAATTTAAGCCTCTCTTGGCTCCAAATAAAAATAAACCACTAGTCTCATCCTTGCTCGCTCCCAAGCACCAAGAGCGATTGCTCGTGTGAGTGAGCCAATCTTGCCTGCTGACATCATCATCTGCTAATCATTATGACACAAACCATAATAGTGTCAACATCCCATCATCTCATAACAAATAAGTGATCGATTTAAAAAAAAAATACGACCACAGTCTGCGCAATTCTAGATTCCAAGCATAAGCCTTATCAGCACCTCTTGTGATAAGCATATACAACAGAATCCACCATTTGCGCCTCACATGAAGTGGTTCAAGATCACTACCTCTTGCGCAATTACCTCTCTAAAGATATTTTGGTGACCAATCTGCTTCCATTCAAGATGCGCCCAACTAGCGCATTGAATCTTACAAGGAGCAAATTAATATACTACTAGTAAAGCATTTTATCCATAGTCTAATGAGCAAGGTCAATGTCTAAACAACTCAGTTGACCATTTACCAAAGATAACACTTATCATGTCGAATACGCCCACATAGCGTACTTCAGGCTCCCACAACAACAAAAAAAAAAAGATCAAGGAATATAGGTCATTTGTTTTTCCCAAAGACAATCTGAGGATTCACTCAATAGCTAAGTCTCTGGCTTTTACCGATAGGTAAGTCAACGGGTTTGCAATTTTGCATCTAGAATCATTCTAGGATATTCCTGATGTAAGTCATCAAAGACAAACCGGGAATTCTCCCAAAACAATCCCTAAGGATCATACATCCGAGCATATAAATTACATCACCCATGTTCATCATATCTAAAACAGAGGACTGTCCTCCCTAGGTGGCGACAACCTTATAAATTCTTGGCTCATAATGACTAAGTAAGGAAAAACTTCTTTATGGACCATTGATCATGCCTCAGTGGTCTTCATCGATCATTGTTAGCCTATCATGGCTTGACGAAATCTAAGAACCACTATTTGGATAACTATTTTAGGCTGTAAAAGATTTATTAGAACTAGCAACGTTTTTGCGCTCCTAACTTTTCACCATAAAAGCAGAAGGTAAATCCCTACGAATCTACTTATCCAATTCTCCAATGAGAAGTTGGGTCACAATGTCCACAAATCAATGTTTTGAACTTATGTCAATCATAGCCTAAGTCAAATAACCTCACTCCCCAGGAGGAAGTCTTCTCATGGTCTACACTTTTCTCAATGGTGCGACTTTTTGGTATCTAGCGAGCCTTATGCCTCAACAATGACTATCCAAAATGCGCATAACTTTAGAATAGTTTCGCGTCATAATGGAAAGTCAACCAAATTATAGAAATGGTTAATCCTCAAAGACTTGGTCTTCAACTGCGTAACATTGATCCACTTTCTAAAAATAGGGGACTAGAGCCTTTGGCATTATCCTGGGCTCTTTATCATCTTGCGGAGCAATCATGAATGTTTCCTTCTCAATCACCCAGTGATGATGTGGAAAATTTTCACATTCGCTACCACGTAACTAAGAATGTAGAGTATTCTTCTCTAATGGAGTAATCCATTAGTAGGCACATCGCTCCCATTGTCCCTAGGATATTGGAAATTTCTTTCCATTCTCAACTAGGCTACATAAAAGCTCTATGCTTAGAATTCTCTATCTTATAGAGTTCCAAAACTCTATTCACGTCACCTTTACTAAGAAAACTTTATGTGACTTATTTACACTACCACAAAGCTGCTTACCTATATGCACATGACCCGAAGAGTTTACATGACAACATACAATAATGCGCCACATGACCCCAAGTGTTTACAAGATAGCATACAATAATGCGCCATAGAACCCTAGGTCTTAACTTCGCAACCTTATGAGAAGTAAAATAAAGATAAGCTGCTTGATGGTTACAGATCGCCCACAAATGGCTCTCTGCTAACCCATTACTTAAATGGAGTGTAAAATCTGATATGGAGGGCACTTAGTTAGGGATATAGGCAACAAACTAAAGTGTAATTCCCAATTGGAAAACATTTTGTGCTATCATCCACCTAACATTAACAGTACTTAATTCCTTATCTCTGCTACACCATTGTGTTTTTGAGTACTAGGAATAATCTATTTTCTAAGCATCCATTTCTCTTCACAGAGCTTTATAAAAAATAACTCAAATAGATACTCTCCACCTTGGTCAAAACTAAAAGCACGAAAGCTCTTGTCTAATTGATCTCAACCTCATATGTGCAATGTCAAAAAAACATTTCAAAACTTTTGACTTATGGGAGATCAAATAGTTTTGACTCAGATGCATATCGTAATGTATAAATGTGTTGAGATTGAGGCTTAGCTATCATACCCTTACACATATCTAGTCACAAATATCATAGTGGACTAAATGTGCCAATACAAATGACCTTCTATGGCTTTCCTACTTACTTGTGTGCAACCATTGCGAATAAAGTTACACATTCACATGAGAGCAGGATGTCATAAGCGAGTGGGCCCAAGAGGGCCAACTCAAACCATCCATGTCATCTTCTCGTTAATGTGATTAAGTATAATAAGCCACCGGTTCATGACCAATGTCATAAACTAATTCCAATCATCCTAATGTGTGAGTTCTCGAAGACAAGTTTTAAAGGTTTAGGCCCAACTAGATAATGACTCACGACTAATTCATATTCACTAGATCATAAAAGGATGTCATGGAGATATCAAGTGCGCCTAAGTCGCAAATTTAACTAGTAAGTGCTAATCCCCTGCACCTTCAAGTCAATTTTATTCACTATACACTTTACTGTATCTAGTGAAAGATTACGATGCTCCTCTTGCCATCTCTGTTTCTCGCTTCATAGTTACTTGCAATTAATTCTACTATCCACAAGAAGGAGAGAATAAGCTATCAATCTATGACAGCTCCTGAAGTAACTTAAGCGCAAATTCGGCTAAAGAGTCTAATTCAACACAATGCTTTCACGAGCCATGCGTCAAATTCTTAGAGTCATAACAACCTTGTCGGCCTTGACCTTTTCATTACTATGCTGCAACGTTTGCACTTAGTGGTAAACGTTATTCAAAAACATTAGCCTAGCTAAGGAACCATACAAAGAAGCACCTCCTTATGTCTCACACTCAAGTGTGGAAACAATAAGTGTCCAGACTTAGACAAGTTAGCAATGCTAATAGATTTTGCAGCCACTTGGCGGTAATCTCTTCACTTAGTGTTAATAGATTTTTCTGCTACCAAGCGCTAATCTTTGAACTTCAAGTGATACTTTAATGCACACTATTATAGTGCATAAAATTTTGCTCCATCCACTCCCAAACAGTTGGATAGAGAGCAAAACACTGCTCATACTAGCTACTCATCTTACACTTAATGACTAATTCATCTAAGCTCGCATTTCTAGGATGACGTGACTCTTGAATGTTACTTCATCCAATGATGCAACATCATTACAAGTCAAATTACAAAGTCAATCCACGTAGCTCAATAGTTAAGATCATATACAAATCTATTAAGGGCTTACTAATTTCACAACTCCAAAACTCGCCAAACAAAACTACGTAGCGTGCCGCTAACCATAGCGCACACATTAGTTTTTATTGTGCCAAACAAGGCAACAAAACCACAGCGACTTTGAGTCATGTTTCCTTACTCTAGCTCAATTATGGTCTAACCTAAATTCTTCAAGACTTTTATTCATCTAAAGAATAGGATTACATTGTTCACATTTGAACATCTCTACTAAGTCTAGGTCAACCAAATTAACTTTCATAAGCTAAGTCAAGAGAAAAATTCGCATTGGGATTAATTTGATTAGCATAATATAATTTTGCCTCAAAAATCTAAATTAAATAGTGACAATATTACACAAGTTGCAAGATCGAAAATCCGCTATGCTCGTAATCATCTCTTGCATCACATGTGACAATTATCCAAAATTTAATTAAATTTATGCACAAAATATTAGTTTTCAGGAGTAAATCTACAAAAGATTTCTCTCGACCGAATAACCTTCCACTGACTATGGCATGTCTAAAAAAAACATGATAAAATATTCTAATTCCATACAATAGCATCTTAAAGTAGATTCACAATCAACTCATGCTATGTTACATTTAATAATGGAATTTAAATAAAAAATAATTAATCATGCTATTCTAATTACAACATATTAGAAACTCTAGGCCAAAAAAAAAAAACAATATGCTGTATTTAATATTCAGATTATGCCATAACAGAAAATATATCACTTATGAAATTTTCTGGAATTTTAAATAATTAATAAACACAGATGAAATCATAAATAAATATTCTAAAATCTGGGAAAATGCAACAATCATACTAGTAAATAGTAAACCATTACAGTGGTCTACAGTAAAAATTTCAGTTCTAGAAACTTAATCATGCAACACCAGATGCATTTTAAAGCAGAAATAATGAATTATTATTTCAGGAAAAATATTTTTTATTTTCATAAAATTTTGAAAATTTTACAGAAGATAGAAAATATAATTCTGAGTCCAACAATACCAACCACGCTTAAGACAAAGCTATAACGAATTACTTATGACCATTTAACACAATTCTGGATTTAAAAAGAAAAAAAACACAAATAGAACCTTAACATCAGCAGCCAAGCCAGCCAAGTCAACGGAGAAAAAAAACGGCGCGTGTAGACACCCCATTTTTGACCGACCTTAAGACTCAGACGTCACTGATTGAGCGCTCGGTGATGATACATATTGTGCTCGTTCTGAGGTCACAGAGTCTCGACTGAGAGCCTTGCCTCCGAACTTCGGGGCTCTTTTGTGCTTTGCCGCGGTTTGTGAACTAGGTCCTATTTTCTCTGTCTTCTCTTCCCGAAGGGAGGGAGAGGTCTCGTAGACCATCTCTCAGTGGCCGTAGGCTACATTTCGTGGTCGTAGGCCATTTTTCCCATTTGGAGACTATAGACGCGCCCTCATGCCTCATGCTACAATTCGGACTCGATTTGTGCCGGTTCTTAATCTGACCTCACAACGTGCAATGTGAGATTGATAAATCACCAAAGAGTCCAAAAACTAGCAAATCGTTTTGGAAAACAGATTTTTGTAAAGAAGTGCCAAACATGGACTGCTTTGCCAGATACAGAGTCGCCACCTAAATATTTTATTTTTGGGAGAATTTAGAAAACCCTGACTCGTTGCCTAAGGCCACGTGTCCGTCATCACCAAAGTTGCCTCGGCTCGAGAACTTGGGTATGATTGGGGAAGGTCAGCTATGAGCACCCCCTCTCGCCCGATCAAAGATCGGCCTCTACTAACCATGATATCTAGTTTTAAAATTGTTATGTGTTCTTATTCTGGTTATTAGCCTAATCTTACTATGTGATGTGCACAACACAAAAGTATAGACTAGATCGCCTAATTTGGAACAAAGCATCGCATATCCGTTTGTTTGGAAATCGGTTTAAAATTTGCTACTCCCAAGCAGGCTAAAACACGGATTTTAACGAGTTGTTCCAACTCAAACAATCCAACCTTCACCCACAGGCATTCATACAGTTTATGTCTCATAAGCATATGGCCACATGGTAAGCATGTTGTCATGTTAACATTCACACTCATGCGAGATGCTAAAGCATAAAAAGCTTACCGAGTACTCTGAGCCAAAACAAAGAACTTGTTAGCAATCAATGTATGATCCAAGTCCATGTTAAGTGGCTAATGCATCGCATCCGAAATGCAACTAGAATAGGCTCGGTTAATCCTAGGATGGCATGTGGAATACAACAAGTAACACGTATTCAAGTTAGCTTTGAAATACTATGCAGTTAGCATGATGCGCCGAGCTCGGTGCATGCAATACAAATGAATAGATGCACGCATGCATAGCATAAGGTATGCTAAATTAAATATGCCCTAACAGTAACCATCAAAAGCAGGTAAGTAAAAGGGAGAAAGAAGTGAGGGTTGGAAGACATGCACACACGCACCCACACTTATTATAAATTCGCCCTCGCTCGGAGGGACCAAAAGAATAATACAAATTAATTTACCCACAAGCTAATTAATTAATTTATACAACACTTAACTAATTGATGAATCAATTAAGCTACTGAAAGCGGTAAAAGGCTTCGGGAAGAGGGATGCACGCATGCTAGGATTGGCTTCGCTCAGAAATCCACCGCCATGCACAAGCTGCCTCTGTTTGCACTGTTTTCCTCCTCTGAAAATTGTACAAATTCCAAGGAGCACTCTCTGACACACTGCGGGATGCCACCGACTATGAGGAATGGTCACCGGCCATGGAGAAGTGATCATCGACCATCTATTGAGCTCTCGGCCACCAATGGATGGCTGGTCGGCACTGAATGTGGTCGGTCGGCCATCTATGCCTGCAGAATCCTGTTTTGACAGTAGCAGAGGGCAAACATGGCATGGCAATGCATTTCAAGCAAATGGGTACACCAACACCCTCCTTATCATGTTCATGACTCAAAGGAGGATGGTCCTTGATTCTCGGACCACTAATCGTGCATTTCAATGCGTGATCGCCCGAGAAGCCAAGTTGTGCATTTTAATTTAAAATGTAATGCACACAAACACATAAGGAACCCAACCTCAATCATGGTGATTCAAGAGGCAAGCCATGCATGCTCAATGCAATGCAACCTAGGCATGTGAGCTAAGTATGCACCATGAGAATGCCAACAAGCATGCAAACATGCAAACATGTAACAAATGTGCAAGCTAACAAGCATGCAAGATGCAATGTAAACATGCAAACATGCAAGACATGTAACATGTTAGGCAACCAAAACAAAAGGAAATGCATGCCAAATGCACTATCATTTAAGCATGTAACAAGATGTTTATGGGCCAAGTATGTGACAACATGTGAGGCTAATGCATACACAAACACTCATGCACACAAAGTCCAACACTTGAGCATAAAGAGGCAGCTTGTAAGCATACTTAACATGGACAAATAGCAGACATGATAAGCTTTGAAAATATGTAGAAGATGATGCCCAATCAACCTACCAATGCAAGCAAAGCATGCAATCAAGCCCAATGACTTAAACTATGGTCATGTGACACATGAAGCGAATGACCAAAGCAGACCAAAAAAGTCCCAAATCATGCCAAAGTGAGCCCCAAAAACCACTTAGATGGTATCTAAATGACCTAATCTTAGAGGCATGCAAAAGGGGCCAAACATGGAGCATGAAACACTAACCTCTTAAAGCATTAAAGGGGCATCAAATGCAAGCATACAACCATACCACAAGGACTGAAATGATGCTATAAGTGATGCCAAACCACTGAAACAAGCTAAGTAATGCGTGCTCAACATTCACACACCTAAGGCTAACAAGCCAAAATGTAAGGTGGCTATACAAAGCATGTCATGGATGGCCCAAATGACCAAAATCAGACCTCAAGCATGCTAAATTATGCACAAAAGCTTCACAAAGCTAATCCAAAACAAGTAAGCATAGTGGTCTAGATGCTAAGTACATGTTAAGGCAATTTCATGTCATTACAAGACAAGTATGCAATGCAAGCATGGTGTGTCTAAACCAACTTAAAACAGTGCTAAATCATGGAAAAATAAGCACAAATAACACTTAAGACATGGCCAACATGCACTTAAACAAGATGCTCACACATGAGGCTAAAATGGCCAACATTGAAGGCAACAAGGAGAGTGGATGACCCTCTTCTTCTTAGGGCCTTAAATCACCATCCCCACCACTGAAATCCCTTTGGATTTTAGTGGTGAGGAGGCCAAGACAAGGTGGTCCCGGAGCTCAACAAAAATAGCACAAAATGGGAGCCAAACAAGGCCTAAGAGGGGTCACACAACCCCAAACACCAAAGCAACCTTAAACAACTATTTTAAGCACTTAAAATCAGAACTTTTATATGTTATAAGTTAAGCTTAAAAACAGATGCAAGGATGGCTAAAAGCCTATTCAAAAATGGGGAACAAAGGGGTAAAGTTCTTACCCTTGAAGACCTTCTTCTAGAACAATGCTCCAGCAGCCTCTCCAAGCTTAAATCAACTCAAGACGTCCAAGAACAACGCTCTAATGCCTCAACAACTAAGGGAAGGTGTAATGGTAGGTGTTTGTGCACAAAAGTAAGACTAAACACACCTAAACACACACAAATACAAAGGGAGAGGGAGATATAGAGATAGATAGATACAAGACTCAAACCCTAATCTCAAGACCCTCTGGAATTTCTTGGAACCCTTGTGGAAGGAGGAGAAGGCCTCCCTTTATAGAGATTCACTCTTGCAAAGCTTACAAAACAAGCTAAGCAAGAGTGAAATCCCTCCATACACGTGTATGGAGGGGGTGCAAAGTGTATGCCAGCTATCACAGCTGGCATAAAATATTTGCCAAAAGCAGATGCACAGTGATCGGCCAGCCAAAAATGACAAATTGACCAAACCAATGGTCGACCGACCACAAAGAGTGCCGACCGGCCATCAACAATGGCCGGTAGCAACAAAACAGGGCCGGTGGCCTCAAGCCATGGCTGGTGAGGTGTGGGGATGGCCAACAAGCCATTCCATGCCCCTCAAAAGCAAAACACAAGTGCTTGGTGCAAAACCAATCACAAAACAGTTGAGTCGAGAGATCCTAGGGCAAGGCGCGTAGCCGAGACCTTCGGGAACTCAAGACGAACACAAACATGGATGATCACCGAGTGTTCAAACGATGATGTCCAAGTCTTGAGGACGGTAAAAAATGGGGTGTCTACAGTTGCCTCTCTTTGACAGAACTCGAAAGTCATAACAATGACGGGAGTGACTGTCAAAGCCCAGAGACGACCCATTTTTGACAAGGCCGAAGACTTAGACAAAGCATACAAGCTACAAGCAAAGATATGCGCCTGGAGGCAGGGGCAAAATGCAAGACAATGCACAAAGCCGAGCATAACTTATGATCACGCAAAGAAAGCTGTAACGAAGCATATACATACAATAAATGCAACAGTTTAAGCAATCCAACATAAATCCAACTACACTACAATGCAAAAAGGATGTAAGAGAATTATGTAATTCTCGCTACGTTTCACGTGGAGAATACAATACCTGTCTGGTTCGTCTGGTTGCGCCAGCTTCAAATGAACCGTACATATAATATCGTGCCTATAAAAGAGAGAAACTTAACAGGTATGATATCGTTAGCAACATGCATAACAATGCAAGTTAAAACTGCGTGACAACGAAGCAAAGGAGGGCATGACAATGCAACTCGTGCGACAACGCATAACAATGCGGAATGGATGCAAAATGATAATGCAATATTTACAAAACTATGTATAAACAATGCAAATGCTATGCAATGCATTTAAAACATGATCAAACCATAAGCGGTACAAAACCACACAAATATCATAAAGAGATGGAGATGCAAAGTCCGTCTACCATAGAAAAGGTGCCGACACCCTCAAACCACAATACCAGCAGTGGAATAGGCGCGTACACATGCAGAACTATGAGTGTGTAGACGGAACACAAGATACAAGTAATTGGGTGGAATGATATAAGTGGGGAATGACCCGCTCGAGAAAGACCATGATCCTAAACGCCGAATGCAACAAACTACACTACAATGCCATGAATGAAATGGATAAGACGCGCTGCCAAAACATATCTTGCCCAGGAAAGGCATGGACACAAACAAGCCACGTTTAACACAGAAACGGTGCCGTCACCCACAACACTAGGTGCGTACACATAATATCATAACTGTGCTTCAACGCGAAAAGTATAGGCACATACCAGACCAAGCTCAACATGGAAAGGCGCAAGCCGTAGATGGATGTGATGCAGTGAATGCATGCAATACAAACTATGTACAATACAACGAATGCATGACAATACAAGTAAGGAAAGATGCATGACAATGCAGGTAAGGAAAGATGCATGACAATGCAAGCTATGTACAATGCAACGAATGCATGACTATGCATTATTTACAATGAATGCATGACATATGCACTATTTACAATGCAACATTTACAAGCTAAAATGCAATGGATGCAGTGGATAAGGCCTACGGCCAAACCGTGCCTTGCCTAGGAAAGGCATGGACACGTACAAACCATGTTTAACACGGAAACGGTGTCGTCACCCACAACACTAGGTGCATACACATAATATCATAACTGTGCTTCAATGCGAAGAGTACGGGCACATACCAGTCCAAGCTCAACATGGAAAGGCGCAAGCCGTAGATAGAAGTGATGCAATGAATGCATGCAAGCTACAATGCAATATTTACAATATATGCAATGGAATGTAAGTAAATGTAATGTTTATAGTGAGATGCATGACATATGCACTATATACAGTGAATGCATGACATATGCACTATTTACAATGAATGCATGACATATGCACTATTTACAGTAAATGCATGACATATGCATATTTGTTTTTTATTTTTTTCATTTTTTGAAATGCATGAAAAGTGCATGATGATGCATGTTTTTTCTTGTTTTTGTTTTGTTTTTTGTTTTTTTTTTTTTGAAAACGCATGAAAAGTACATGATGATGCATGTTTGTTTTTTTTTTTTTTTGGAAATGCATAATAATGGAGATGAACTTGAATGCGTGACAACGTATGCCTTTTGAAATGCATGACAATGCACATGATTTTGAATGTGCGACAATGCGCATCTTTTGAGATGCATGACAATGCAAATGAGTAGCGCATAACAATGCGAGTGAGGGATGCATGACAATGCAACCTAGGATAAAACCCACCAAGAGTCGTTCGGGCACGACAAACACCAAAGGACTTGCACCTTTAGAGGATTTAAGGTCTCCTAGACCGATATGAAAATGCAAAGAGGACTCAAATGTGCGACAATGCATATTCTCTTCAAAATGCATTATAATGCATGTGAGGTACGCATGATGATGTGACATAAAGAAAATGCACATCAGTGCAAGCATGGCGTGCGCGACAACGTACAAGGTGTGTGCATAACAATGCGAGTGAAATGACGCATAACCCAACGTGCGTTCACAACAAAGCGTTGTAATGCAACATACGTAAAGTAGTTTCTGAATCTCGCAAGAGACAAAAGGATACAAAAAGGATACACCGCGCACATATTCGAGTGCTACGCATAGAAGACACGGCACAGAGACCGGTTAAGCTTCGGAAATGCATTTTCTTGCATTGTGTTGAGCAATGGAGGCCCCAAACCACATCAAAGACCCAAACAAAGGTGTGGGAGGTTCATTGGCCATCGGGGGAGGTCACCGGCCATCCATCGGCCACCAAAAAAGTCCATCGGCCATATATTTGGCCGACCGGCCAACAATGTGGCCGATCAGCCAAAAATGTCTGTATCGGGGCAGTTTGGTCAAATCGGCACGGGTCTTTAAATATAGCCCTATATTTCTCACTTCTTCTTGCTCAAAAATCAGCCCCCCTCCTCTCTAGGTGATTTTCCAACTTTCTATCCCCGTCTTTCCTTGGTTTTTGGGCCCGTTTCGACGTTCGATTCGCGAAACCCTCGGGGTTTGTTTCCCCCAAGTTTTCCTTGGTCTTCATGTCTTTTCCGCACCCCGACTTTTCCGACTGTTTTTCACCCTCTCAGGGTTGACTTTTCGGTTGACTTTTTTTATTTTCGCCCGGTTTTCACATTTTTGGCTATTTTCGCACCATTCTCGGCATGGCAGACGATCTTCCACGAGGCGGGACTCCTCCGGAGCAGGAGATGGACCCCGAGGCCGAGCTCTTGCCTCTCAGTGTCCGACCGTTTGATCCGGCGACTTACCGACCAGCGATACATGTGCTGCCTCCTGACGGACTTCGCCAGTTCTGGAGTTTTGATAGGAGGGTGCCACCAAAGCTCCTTCTATGCGAGCCAGAGTCGCATCTGTCATACGGTGCTTTCGAGGTATACTCTTCACCGTTTCATTTTCTGCAAAGTAGAATACATAACCGTAATAGTCAATACTACCTTTCAACTGTTTAACTCGGGTACACCGAATACCATATGCTGTAGTCCATTGTGAACACACTTGCACCTGATATCTATCTGAATCTGAACATGTGCACACACACTGTATTTGCCCTGAACCACTTCAAACACACTGACACAACATATGTTGTAGTTCACTGCTAGCACACCGGCACCCGATGTCTGTTTGAATCTGAACACGTGTACACACGCTATATCTGTACTGAACCACTCAAACACACTGACACATCTCATGCCATAGTTCACTGCGAGCACACCCGTACCCGTTATCAGTTTGAATCTGAACACGTGCACACACGCTGTATTGTTACCAATTCTGAATGCTCTTCAACACTGTATATTGAATATTGCTTCGCAACTGTTGACTTTTGAATACAGGGGGATTCCCATGCCTTTCGGGGGTATGGGAATGTTGCTGCCAGAGGATGGTATATGGAGCTACCAGACGCGGTTCGCCATATTGTCGATCAGGTCAGCTTTGGCACTTTCTACAGAGGACTATCGCGCCTCACTGCGAGCAGGCCTCTCCTTGCCGCTCTGGTGGAGAGGTGGTGGGATACCACTGATTCCTTCCACTTCTCTGTCACGGGAGACATGACGATGACTCCCTTCGATTTCTCGATGCTCACCGGCATCGGGGTAGGGGGTGATCCAATCCCTTTTGACACAGATATGGATGAGTGGGAGGCTACCCAGATGTACCTGCTTGGCGAGTTGCCACCTCTTACCCACCCAGGATTTGTCAGATACTCGTGGTTCGTGGACCACTTCAGGATTCAGCCAGCCTTAGCTGAGGAGGCCCCGATGGCTCATGAGGAGGCGAAGCGGTATGCACGTGGCTTCCTCATGTTCTTGCTGGGGACGACCATCTTCGCCGACCGGGCGAACACTGTGCCCCTCTGCATTAAGTGCAGGTGGGCGTTACGGATCGCCTTCTGGCCGGGTGGGTGGCGCAGCCACCCTCTGACTATATGAGTTCATCCTCCGCCTCGTGACAATTTCTCGGAGGCTACTGGCGGGCTTGGGAGGTACATTTTCTTCTCTGTTTTACATTTCTGCTTTACATTATCTGTACTCTGTACACTACACACACTGCGCATCACACTTCATATACTGCACACACGGCACACATGTAATCTGCTTTATACTTACATTTGCACACATATCTGCTTTATATATGCATTGCTTTACACTGCACAATCACTGCTTGATTGCACAATCGCTTTGCACATCTGCTGCATGCACTAACTTTGCCTGCAATACACCTTTACATTGCAAACATGCAATCGCTTTACACTTGTTGTATCTGCACACACTTTTGCTGCATAATGCACTGCAAAATACATGGTTCTGCAATTTCTGCTCTATTCTGTATTCTGCTTTATCTACATTCTGCTTTATCTGATAAGCATACTGGTATTTGCCCTGCAGTTGTGGGTCTACGCCTACTTCCCGAGGCTTGCCCCAGTACCTGACGAGGAGACCCCTCTCGGCATTACATTCTCCCGACGCTTCGATGTGAGGTGTGTGCGGAGACCATGGGAGTCTTTCATATTCTTCCGTCGCTACTTCGACACCATTACCGCCGCAGAGGTATTTTAAAACTTGCAGTTCATTTAAGCTTCGCTTCACATTATCCTTTCGATAACAGTAGATAAACAAGCGTATATCGCTTGCGGAATTACCTAGCGACCACAGGCTCCATTGCCATGATTTGGGAAGCGATATGCGGTGCAAGGAGATCGCCGGTTTAGGATTTTGCTAGAGGGTCCGGTCTGTCGGGCTTGGTACCTGGGTGAGCGCTTCCTGCGGCAGACCTTAGGTTTACTAGAGCAGATAGTGCCGGGTCCGCCTCCTACTCACATGAGGCATACCGAAATGTACACCCCCGAGGACATGGCCGATTACATGATCGGCTGGGATGCGGAGGGCTTTAGGGGCGAGGGCGACTATGTAGAGTACGTCCGGACCTACATCATGTGGCCTTTGAGCAGTGGTCGTCGAGCTGAGAGCGAGAGAGGCCTGTGGTGCCGGTAGCTATGGCGGGAGCGGGAGTAGGAGCATCAAGGATGGCTCGGGTCCGTGGCAGGAGTGGGACCCAGAGAGGACGGGGGGCTAGTTGGCCAGCACTGTCCACAACGATGACATATAGAGGGCAGGGTGGGGAGACTTACCAGATCCCTATCGCTCTCCCTCCGGCTGATCATGAGTTAGTCGGGTTCTACAACTTGCCTCCGGCATGTACTATTGTATTTTGTATCTTGCACAGTCATTTCATTTCATTTCTGTTTGATATTCCGCAAAATACTGATACTTCTAACACTTTTGCAGGCTTCCTCCAAGTACACCCGCCAGTCCTTGGAGTTGACCGCTTCGGTGATGGGGATATTTCAGCGGAGCCTCAACCTGCTGGCTATTTACGGCATCTTGGTAAGCTTTTCTTCAACCGCAGTCTCAAACTCTACACAATCTGATGCATCGCACCATCAACACAGCACTTAATACACGGCCCTCACGGCATTCGATACACTGTAACCCGCAGACTGTTCACAGCATTATTCATGGCATTCATACACTACACTCAGTCACTGTATTCTGTATTCATACACTGCTCACAGCATTCATATTCTGTACTCATACACTGTATTCTGTGCTCATACACTACTCACAGTATTCATATTCTACTTTGCGTAGCATACTGATGCATTTGCCATTTGTTCCTTTCAGGCCCCATTCCAGATCCCGGCTACAAGAGGTGCTCGGTGGACCTTCATTACGGCTCAAGGGGAGGTCGAGGTGTACCTGATACATCCCGCACTGCAGTGGGGTGTACTTATGTTGGGAGTAGCTCTCGGGCACTAGTTCCCGATGATGATGAGTTTGAGGCAGAGGCGGAGGCATCCGAGGAGGAGACTGGCGATGGCTCGGGCTCGAGCTCGGGCTCAGATGGTGGTGCTGACGACGATGCTCCTGGACCTTCGTTCAGGAAGAGGAGGAGGACAGACCCTCAGGCCTGAGACCGCTTGACGCTGATCCAGATTTTTACTACTTTTCTTCTTTTTGTTTTGCTTTACTTTTTGTTATAGCTTGAGTACCTTGTACTGCCGTAGGCAGGTTTTTATTTTCTCCAAAGCCATGTACTTGAAAAATGATGAAATGAAACAAACTTTTTGTCTGAAAAAGTGTTACATTTGTACATTTCATACTTCGCATCGCATTGCATCGCATTACACCTTAATGTAAACGAGATTGATCTCCTGTCTGAAAGTCAAACACTTGTACTGCAATAACCAGGTAACGAACCAGCTATCGGCAAAACAACTTGCACAACCCACTGCTCATTCTAAACATACAACCCATAACACAACGCTTGGTTTATTCTGCACACAGCGGATCCACACAGCTCATACAAACGGTTCATTCTGAACTCATAGCCCATAACACAGTATTCTGTTTATTTGCATACAGCCCATTCTGAACAAACAATTGACTCTCGAAGAGACGGGAAGTTCACTGTTTTCAAGTGACCGGGGGGTCAAACCCCTATAGTTTTTACAAAAGAAACAAATCTGTTTCGCAGAAATGTGGAGAATGTCACAGCACTCTGAGCACAAAGCGATTTGAGAAAAGGGTTTTCAACCAGGTATTGAGCCTATGACTGAACACAGTGAAAAAGACTCAACAACAAAAAAAACAAAAAGGTAAACAACCTAAATACAACGAGACACGCTCGGAACGACTCCAAACAAGAATCGAGACAAAACAAAAGACACGGCACACAGACGTGTTACAAAGACGAGAGACCTCAGTTCGCGAGGAGCCAGTTTCTTCGGGTATCTTTCCCACCCTTTCTGATTTGTGATTCTCACATCACTCGGCCCTCAGGCTCGATTTTTCTCTCAAAATCCTTTTGCTCACTTTTCTCTCATCGCACATCTCTCTATTCTTCAATCTCTTATTTTTCATCCCTCCCTAGGGTGATTGATGGATAAATTGAAGGTCGTGGGTTCATGTCCAACACTGTTAGCCCACAGCTATTTCCTCTGGTGACGCTTAGTCGATGCCCTAGATGAGGAAGTGGAGTGTTTTGATCCATTCCGATTCGTGCTTCGCACTTGGTTTAATAACTCGTTGCTTGGAGGATGTTGAGAGCCTTCAGCCCTTTAGTTGTTAACCTCAGTTGTGCCCTTTCTGGCAAGTATGCTGGTGACGGGGGAAAGACATGAAGCCTGACTCAAATGTGCCCCTATTTCATCATTTTGACCATTTTTTTGGTTTTCTACTAAAACAATTTTAACCAAAATGAGAGTCAGATTAACATGCTTGTTCGATTTTTGATTTGAAAATCATGCAAGTTAGGCTATGAGCACTGAAAATTTTCCTTTTTTGGGTCCAAGAAAATGGTCCAGTTTTGGAAAATGAAACAATTTTTGAGAAAATGGTCAACCTCAGTAAAAATTCTCAAAAACTATTTTTGCAAACGGTCACTGCTCAACGAGCACAAAACTTACTCTCGAGATGCACAACCTCGGATCGGAGGCAATGGGAAATTGCCCCTTGTTTGGATGGCACTGCACGGCAACGGAAAGTTGCCCCTGGTTTGAATGGCGACTCATGGCAACGGAAAGTTGCCCCTTGTCTGGATCACGCCGCAACATGTTGTAAATAGTCCTCATTAATGATGATCGCAACCGAGCTCTCGGATATAGAGAAGATGAAGATGGTCAAAACCAATATATGGACACAGTCGCTTTGAAAGCGTTGGGGGCTGGACTTCAAGATGAAGTTGCTTACGTATCCCAAACATGGGAATCAAGCCTCACGTAGTTCAGGGTAGGGGTACACTCGTGTATTAACCCTCACTTTTTTACGCTCTAACTTTTGCCAAGGCCGCCCTTCTGGATTTTCAACCTTGCGAGCTCTGTTTTTCTTTTCTTTTTAATTCCTTTTTTTGTATCTTTTCATTCTCTCTTTTTTTCTTTTTTTCTTTTTTTTTTTCTCTTTTTTTTCGTATTTTTCTCTTGCTCTAACTTTTGCCTGGGTCGCCCGTCCGGGTTTTCGGCCCAGCGAGCCTCTCAAAGGGTAAAAGTATAATAAGTCCATGCCAAATGGTTTTAGGGTTTTGAAGCCATCCGTATCCAGGAGAGTGGCTGTTGTATTGATTTACAGAAGGACCCATCTTCGGCTCTTCGAACACATCGGACATTTTTGCCCCTAGTTTGAGGGGCGATTCTGATTTAGCTTTGCAAGCTTCTTCTGATGAGGTCTGATCTTCTTGATCTGACTTTGGTGCCTCTCATTCGAGGGCTGCTTCAAATCTAGCCACACAGGCCTCACATCACGGTTGATCGTTGAACTTTTTGAACCTAAGGTCCAAGGTTTGAAAGCAAGGGGTCGAGTCTCGGGGCTGAGAGCAATCCTAAGCTGCACAATCTCAAGAACGATTCCACACAGGTCTTTGCAGGACTGCGCAAAACATTTTGTTTTTGAAAGTTTTTAAGAAAGCGACAAATCGCTCGTGCTGAAGATAGTGTGGAACCAATCTGGATCAAGCCAGGGTTCTTCTCAGTACTCACGTTAACAAACATGATTTCATTCATTAAGGGCTTAGCACGCCTTTCGTTCTCTCAGATTGATCAAATTTTTGCAAAACCCGAGGAATTCCTTCCTCTTCATTTTCAATATGTTATTCAAAAAGTTTTGAAAAACTTAGGTCAATGTAATGATTTTGGGGTGCAGAAGGGTAAGTGAGATGCTCCGCCGTTTCATTCAAATCCTCTGGCACAACTAGCTCAAAGTAGTAGTAAGCATAGAATCATGTTAGCTGCAGCTGTTTCATTCAGATTTCCTTGGTTACAACTGGCTCCACAATAGAGACAGACTCAAAAAGAAAGCAAAAAGATAATTACAAACAAAACAGTGTTCGAGGCAACAACCCTGGAATCACCTGACATTCTATACACTGGATTGACTCGGTACAACAAAACAGACCATTAAGCAAAAAGACTGACTCAAAACAAAGAGACAGACTCAAAACAAAACCAAAGAAATGACTCAACACCCGAGCCAGAAATTACAAAAATCAGCATTCGCAAATGCTCAAAATAGTGCGTGCCAGACACCACATCTTGAAATAAATCGAACGCCGCCCGCAGGTGGTCCAACCCCTGATCACATACTTGTAGTATCCTCGAAGTCCAACAGCTCAGTGGTGACATACTTTGCTGAGGTAGGTGGGAGGATGACCTTATTATCGATCAAGTCCTGTACTTCATAGCGAAGACGGAAGTAGTTGTCGGTGGGGTGACCGGTTTGCTGATAGTATGCGCAGTACTGGGTGGCATCATGGCCTGCTGGAAGATGACTAAGGAGAGGCCTAGGCTCGAGGGGTTTAAGATGTCCCTTTTCAACCAGGATTTGAAATGCCTTAGATAGAGGCAGGTAGAGAGCGTGAAAGAGTCTGCGCCCTCGGGGCAGATACTTCGAAGTCTGTGGATTCTTGCTAGACGCACTAGCGAAAGGGTCGGCAGGCATTGCCTTGGCTTTCTGATCTCTTCCCGGTGCAGGGTTGGGATTGGAGGGAACTGTTCTGCCATGACGGGGCCTATCCCGATTTTTCGCCTGGCATGAACTCTCCTCAGTTGGAGAGGGGAAAGCATCATCCACAGTCTTCGCCACAACTGCGAATACCTGCTGCTTATTCATCCCCCCGGCTTTCAAAACCTCGACTGCCCACAACAGTTGTTCAACGGGATCAGCATTTGTTCCCACTTTGTTCTTACCTCTAGCCTCAGCCCGATCGAGGGTTTGGGTTGCTATATCAGAGCGAAACCTGGCTGCTGTTGACTTGTCATTGCTATAGCTCGAGGCAACCTCAGGTTGGCTGAGCTCGATCACAATCCGTCCCAATAGCGGGGGCTCCTGTGGTACAAAATTCCCGGCATACGATGTAGTTGGTGGTGAAGCCGGCATTCTGTAGGCGAGATTAGCCACAGACCTCTGGAGGCTGCCAATCATTCCCATCAACTCGAACGTGGTGGGCTCACGAGCTTGATACAACTGGGGTGTCCAGATCGGGTGCGCAACAGGCGACCTAGGTGGATGTGGTACATTAACATTGGCTTCATCCTGTAAGATGATTCCTTGGTCTAATGCGGCTGCCATAACCACAATCTCCTCTGAACTTTAGGTCATCATAAGTCCGCTGAACTGAACGGTGACTGACGGATCAGATATCTGCCTTGCCTCAGCGAAGGAGAATACTGGCTATTTTGTACTGAATCTCCGAACTGAAAGAGAAAACACGCAACATTTCGGCCCAATCAGAACAGACACAGGCATAGCTGAATAACTGTACTCCACTACTAATCACTGTTCCCCAAAATCACTGCCCCAAAAAACTGAATCTGATACCCGCAGATATAACTGATTCCCCAAAACACTGATACTGATGCCCTCAGGTCCGACACTCAGACTTGCAAACTGGTATATGCATTCCCTGTAGAGGTCAACTCAAAAAGCACATAACAAGCAACAAGAGCCCAAAACACCCCTATTTTGAGGTAGGGTTTCCTTGTCCTATTTTGTCAGGAGCTAGGGTTTCACTATGCACGCAGCGGTTTCAAGCAACCTATAATTGGGTAGTAACCTATCCTAGCTTGGAATGGTCACTATGGATTCCGAACATGCACTAGGTCGAATGGTCAAAAAGGGTGTCCCGGTGACAACCGGGGTTTGTGTTCCTATCGTGGCAGAGCCTGTAACCAGTCAGCCTTATGGCACGCTTCTCGAAGCGAGCCTCCGGCAAACCGTTCAGGAATAGCAGATGGAAAACATTGTGACTTAGGCGCACCAATGCACATGCAATGCAAAGAAACATATAAGTAAAATCAAAACAGGATATCATGAGTTCGAGTTAAGCTCTCTAAACCCCACAGCAGAGTTGCCAGAAACTGTAGACGCGCCCTCGTGCCTCATGCTACAGTTCGGACTCGATTTGTGTCGGTTCTTAATCTGACCTCAGAACGTGCAATGTGAGATTGATAAATCACCAAAGAGTCCAAATCCGGCAAATCGTTTTGGAAAACAGATTTTTGTAAAGAAGTGCCAAACATGGACTGCTTTGCCAGATACAGAGTCGCCACCTAAATATTTTATTTTTGGGGGAATTTAGGATACCCTGACTCGTTGCCTAAGGCCACGTGTCCGTCATCACCAAAGTTACCTCAGCTCGGGAACTTGGGTACGATTAGGAAAGGTCAGCTATGAGCACCCCCTCTTGCCTAATCAAAGATCGGCCTCTACTAACCATGATATCTAGTTTTGAAAACGTTATGTGTTCTTATTCTGGTTATTAGCCTAATCTTACTATGTAATACGCACAACACAAAAGTATAGACTAGATTGCCTAATTTGGAACAAAGCATCGCATATCCGTTTGTTTGGAAATCGGTTTGAAATTTGCTACTCACAAGTAGGCTAAAACACGGATTTCAACGAGTTGTTCTAACTCAAACAATCCAACCTTCACCCACAGGCATTCAGGCAGTTTATGTCACATAAGCATATAGCCACATGGTAAGCATGCTGTCATGTTAACATTCACACTCATGTGAGATGCTAAAGCATAAAAAGCTTACCGAGTACTCCGAACCAAAACAAAGAACTTGTTAGCAATCAATGTATGATCCAAGTCCATGTTAAGTGGCTAATGTATCGCATCCAAAATGCAACTAGAATAGGCTCGGCTAATGCTAGGATGGCATGTGGAATGCAACAAGTAACACGTATTCAAGTTAGATTTGAAATACTATGCAGTTAGCATGATGCGCCGAGCCCGGTGCATGCAATACAAATGAATGGATGCACGCATGCATAGCATAAGGTATGCTAAATTAAATATGCCCTGATACCAACCATCAAAAGCAGGTAAGTGAAAGGGAGAAAGAAGTGGGGGTTGGAAGACATGCACACACACACCCACACTTATTACAAATTCGCCCACGCCCGGAGGGACCAAAAAAATTATACAAATTAATTAACCTACAAGCTAATTAATTAATTTATACAACACTTAACTAATTGATGAATCAATTAAGCTACTGAAAGCGGTAAAAGGCTTCGAGAAGAGGCATGCACGCATGCTAGGATTGGCTGCGCTTGGAAATCCACCGCCATGCACAAGCTGCCTCTGTTTGCACTATTTTCCCCTCTGAAAATTGTACAAATTTCAAGGAGCACTCTCTGAACACTGTGGGATGCCACCAGCTATAAGGAATGGTCACCGGCCATGGAGAAGTGATCATCGACCATCTATTGAGCTCTCGGCCACCAATGGATGGCCGGTCGGCACTGAATGTGGTCGGTCGGCCATCTATGCCTGCAGAATCCTGTTTTGATAGTAGTAGAGGGCAAACATGGAATGGCAATGCATTTCAAGCAAATGTGTGCACCAACACCCTCCTTATCATGTTCATGACTCAAAGGAGGATGGTCCTTTATTCTCGGACCACCAATTGCGCATTTCAATGCGTGATGACCCGAGAAGCCAAGTTGTGCATTTTAATGTAAAATGTAATGCACACAAACACATAAGGAACCCAACCTCAATCATGGTGATTCAAGAGGCAAGGCATGCATGCTCAATGCAATGCAACCTAAGCGTGTGAGCTAAGTATGCAACATGAGAATGCCAACAAGCATGCAAACATGCAAACATGTAACAAGTGTGCAAGCTAACAAGCATGCAAGATGCAATGTAAACATGCAAACATGCAAGACATGTAACATGCTAGGCAACCAAAACAAAAGGAAATGCATGCCAAACGCACTATCATTTAAGCATGTGACAAGATGTTTATGGGCCAAGTATGTGACAACATGCGAGGCCAATGCATACAGAAACACTCATGCACACAAAGTCCAACACTTGAGCATAAAGAGGCAGCTTGTAAGCATACTTAATATGGACAAATAGCAGACATGATAAGCTTTGAAAATATGTAGAAGATGATGCCAAATCAACCTACCAATGCAAGCAAAGCATGCAATCAAGCCCAAGGACTTAAACTATGTTCATGTGACATATGAAGCAAATGACCAAAGCGGACCAAAACAGTCCCAAATCATGCCAAAGTGAGCCCCAAAAACCACTTAGATGGCATCTAAATGACCTAATCTTAGAGGCATGCAAAAGGGGCCAAACATGGAGCATGAAACACCAACCTTTTAAAGCATTAAAGGGGCATCAAATGCAAGCATACAAGCATACCACAAAGACTGAAATGATGCTATAAGTGATGCCAAACCACTGAAACAAGTTAAGTAATGCATGCTCAACATTCACACACCCAAGGCTAACAAGCCAAAATGTAAGGTGGCTATACAAAGCATGTCATGGATGGCCCAAATGACCAAAATCAGACCTCAAGCATGCTAAATTATGCACAAAAGTTTCACAAAGCTAAGCCAAAACAAGTAAGCATAGTGGTCTAGATACTAAGTACATGTTAAGGCAATTTCATGGCATTACAAGACAAGTATGGAATTCAAGCATGGTGTGTCTAAACCAACTTAAAACAGTGCTAAATCATGGCAAAATAAGCACAAATAACACTTAAGACATGGCCTACATGCAGTTAAACAAGATGCTCACACATGAGGCTAAAATGGCCAACATTGAAGGCAACAAGGAGAGGGGATGGCCCTCTCCTTCTTAGGACCTTAAACCACCATCCCCACCATTGAAATCCCTCTGGATTTCAGTGGTGGGGAGGCCAAGACAAGGTGGTCCCGGAGCTCAACAAAAATAGCACAAAATGGGGGCCAAACAAGGCCTAAGAAGGGTCAAACAACGCCAAACACCAAAGAAACCTTAAACAACTATTTTAAGCACTTAAAATCAGAACTTTTATATGTTATAAGTTAATCTTAAAAATAGATGCAAGGATGGCTAAAAACCTATGCAAAAATGGGGAACAAAGGGGTAAAGTTCTTACCCTTGAAGACCTTCTTCAAGAACAATGCTCCAGCAGCCTCTCCAAGCTTAAATCAACTCAAGAAGTCCAAGAACAACCCTCTAATGCCTCAGCAACTAAGGGAAGGTGTAATGGTAGGTGTTTGTGCACAAAAGTAAGACTAAACACACCTAAACACACACAAAAACAAAGGGAGAGGGAGCTATAGAGATAGATAGATACAAGACTCAAACCCTAATCTCAAGACCCTCTGGAATTTCTTGGAACCCTTGAGGAGGGAGGAGAAGGCCTCCCTTTATAGAGATTCACTCTTGCAAAGCTTACAAAACAAGCTACGCAAGAGTGAAATCCCTCTATACACGTGTATGGAGGGGGTGCAAAGTGTATGCCAGTTATCACAGCTGGCATAAAATATCTGCCAAAAGCAGATGCACAGTGATCGGCCAGCCAAAAATGACAAATTGACCAAACCAATGGTCGACCGACCACAAAGAGTGCCGACCGGCCATCACCAACGGCCGATAGCAACAAAACAGGGCCGGTGGCCTCAAGCCATGGCCGGTGAGGTGTGGGGATGGCCAACAAGCCATTCCATGCCCCTCAAAAGCAAAACACAAGTGCTTGGTGCAAAACCAAACACAAAACAGTCGAGTCGAGAGATCCTAGGGCAAGGCGCGTAGCCGGCACCTCGGAGAACTCAAGACGAACACAAACATGGATGATCACCGAGTGTTCATACAGTGACATCCAAGTCTTGAGGACGGTCAAAAATGGGGTGTCTACAGAGACCAGTTTTCAGTTTTCGGAGCCGTCGGCCTTGCGCCTCAGTTCGGGACCGCTTAACTACCTCTGTTTGCTCCGGTTTTTGGCACACACCTTGTTTCCTCTCTTTAAAGGGACACTGTGGCCCGAGAGACCACCTTCGTGGTCGCACGCCACTTCCGGTGCCTAGTAGTCAGTTTTTGGGGCACCCGGCTGCGCGTTTTGGCCCTCGAACCCTCATTTTGCATCGGTGTGGGTTTATTTTTGGCATGGACCCTATTTTCATTGTTAGGAAGGTGGTGGTATGGTGGGAGAACACCTTTCTGTTCACCGCCCAATTTTCTTGTTAGAGGGGTGGTCTCCCTCACTTTTGGGGCACATTTTTTGGTCTCCCATATCACCATTGTGTTGTATTCACCTGGAAGGCCACGAATATGGGTTGGCCGACCACCTTTGGTGATTGACCCTTTTGAACCTTCTTTGAAAGCTGGTTTTCCTCACTTTTAAGCCACATTTTCTGGTCTCCCATACCACCACTGTGTTGCATTCACCTGGGAGACCACCATTTTGGTGTGGCCGACCACCTTTTCTTGTTGACCCTTTTGACCCCTAGTCGGCCGACCAGGGCAAGTGGTCGGCCGACCACTTGAACTGGTCAGCCAGCCATCTCCTTTTTGGCCTTCCTAAGTTGCATACAACTGTGCCAACTGGGAGGCATTTGCTCCGGGTTTGACCCTTTTGTTTGGCTTCTTAAGGAAGTTTGGTCCTTTTTGCTTAGCTTCTAAGAGAAGCTTGACCTTTTGTCAAGCTTCTTGAGGAAGCTTGACCCCTTTGGTGCTTGACCCTTTTGGTTTAGCTTCTTTTCGAAGCTTGGTCCCTTTGCTTGAGGCTTCTCCAAGAAGCCTTGGACCTCCTCTTCTATAAAACCAACCCTCCTCTCCACTTTCAAGGGTTGAACAGTTTGGTCTCAATATAGATACACTCCTTCATATATCTCTACATCCCAAGCCTCCAAACTCCATTATTCTTGGCCATTTACACTACACCTCCTAGCACAACACCTCCACCATCCATCCAAGCACCTTGGAGCTGATTTTTAGAGGTTGAAGACTCACTATTTTGGTCCAGAAGCTGCTGGCCTTCTTCTCTTCAAAGGTAAGTCTCTATTTTCCCCATTTTGACATTGTTTTGCTCTATAGTTTAGCTCTATTTACAAGCATTTTTGGACTTCGACATAAACTAAAAAAAGTCTTCTTTTGAGCTTCTATTCAAGTTGGTTCAAGGTCATTTTTCTGTTTGGGGTCATCTTCCCCCTTGCATGCTTCATTTCCTCGTGTTTTGAGCCATGTATTAGAGCATTTTTGATGGCCTTGGTTTGGCCTTTTAGCCACTGAAATCCAGCAGATTTTTAGTGGCTAACATGTGTTTTTGAGCCCTAAAATCAGAGAGGGGTGACCCTCTCACCCCTTGTTCTCTTTATTAGCTTTGTTGGCCTTCCAAAGGAGCCCCTATTTGCATGTTTCAAGGCCACATTTCAGGCCCTATTTGGTGAGTTTTAAGGTCTGCATTAGCTCTGTCCGGAGCCTATTTTTCCATATAAAGTGTCTATTATGCATGTGTAGAGTAATCCTCTTCAAGGCCTTTCAAAGGGGCTTTCACTTGCATGTTTCCTAGGTTAATTTTAGGGCCTTTTTGGTGGGTTTTAGGACGCTCATAACCTCTGTCTAGAGGTGGTTTTTCCATTTTGTGTGTCCGTCATATATGTGTGGAACAACCCCTTGCATGGCCCTCCAAAGGAGCCTATCATTCTAGCATGTGTTAACTGAGTTTCCATGGGTTTTTGGGCATATTTTAGCATGACATACTTCTGTTTTTGGCTGGTTTGGTGAGCCCTCATGTGCTTCACATACTTGTAGTGTAAATCATGGTTCACTAGCTTACTTTGCATGCTTTGTTGACCCTTGATTTTAGCTCATTTTGGCCTTGCCTTAAACTGATTTTGTGCATATTTTGGATTGCCCTAGCTCTGTGTTTGGGTTTCATGGTCAAATGATGTTTGTTTTGCATGCTTGTAGTTCAATACGCTTGCCTAGCTTTGATATTTGAGGTCTATTGCATGCATATACTGAGGTGTTTTCATGCTTTGGGGTCATTTTGCATCATATTTCAGAGCCTATTTGAATGCCATATCCTCATGTTTTATACTCTTTAAATGCGTTTGAGAGTCGGGCTTGTATGCCTCATTTACCGACCATTGAATGAGCTCCATTTTCTTTGCATTCCGAGCCATCATTTTAGGCCATTTCCCCACTGTTTCAGACCTGCCTAGGGTCTTTGCGGGGTTGGTTTTTCCATTCGTGCATTGCTTTGTGTACCTTTAGTGTAACGCACTTCACTAGTTTCGGTATACGGGCCATCTAGCTTGCATTGTGTGACATATTTTCATGATTCGGGACCATTGTGCATCATTTTTCAAAGCTGGAAATTGCATGTTTGTAGGCCATCTTTCATCCCTTGCCATGCTTTGGTAGAGTGGCATTTGATGCCTTAGGTTCGATCCTTTGCATTCGGGCATGTTTGCATATATTTCGGTTGTCTTATTTCCATCATATGGCCACTGATGTGAGTGTGGCTGAGGTCCATTCATATTGGTGTAAGTCCATCTTGCATTGTGTATGCCATTTTAGCCCATAGCATTGCGTATGCTAGGTTGCATGTTATATCTTGCATTGTGTATGCCATTTTAGTCCATAGCATTGCGTATGCTAGGTTGCATGTTAGTGCATTGTGCATGCCATGTTTTGTCTTGCATTGTGTATGCCATTTTAGTCCATAGCATTGCGTATGCTAGGTTGCATGTTAGTGCATTGTCCATGCCATGTTGTGTCTTGCATTGTGTATGCCATTTTAGTCCATAGCATTGCGTATGCTAGGTTGCGCATTAGTCGCATCGTGTATGCCATCTCATTGCATTGTGTTTGGGATAGGAGTTATCCCAAACACGGGAAACGAGGGATGTTTCATACCCGAAGTGACGGAACGTGACTCAATTCCCGGTCGCTGACACTCCGGATTACCCATGATGGAGTCTAGGCCTTGTTGTGTTGTCATGTGCATTCATTTTACATCGAGTTGTGCAATTCGACTCCTCGGCCATCATGCATCGAGATACATGATTAGTGGCATGAGGATCGAGGTGTGCATACATATGTGAAAATACTTTGCCATGCCCCTTTCTTGCTCTCTGTTGCAGCAAACCAAAAATCAACAACCTTCTAAAGCTTTGCACAACATTCCGGGATTAATTGCAAACAGAGGCAAATCGGGGTATCGCGAGGAATTTTTCGACGAGGCGACTCGAGCATGCATGTATTTTTCATCATTCGGAACAGAGCTGGGGCGGTCCATGGACTTGCACGTTAATTTATTTGCTTTCCTAGTTAATTTGTTAATTAATTAGGGTTTTGTAATATTCAATTATTTATTCGGACTGTAGTTATTTATTCGGACCCTCCGAGCGAGGGCACAATTGTAATAAGTGTGCGTATGTGTGATGTATGTCTTCCAACCCAACCTCTTTCTCCCTTTTATTTACCAGGTTATGATGGTAAGATTAGGGCATGTTTCAATTAGCATACTTATGCTTGCATGTTTGCATCCATTCATCTGTCTTGCATGCACTGGGCTCGGCGCATCATACTAACTGCATTGTATTTCAATTCCAAGTTGAATACGTGTATCAGTTGTTGCATTTCATATGCCATTCTTAGAATAGGTGAGCCTATTGTAGTTGCATTTTTGCATGTGTTGCATTAGGCATTTCTGTATAGTTAAGATCACGCATGGATTTCTAACATAGCTTCTGTTTTGGCTTGGAGTACTCGGTAAGTGTTTATGCTTTAGCATCCTTGCATGTGTGTGAGTGACTGCCATGATAGCATGCTGACCATGAGGCTAACTGCTTATGTGATATAACTGCCTGAATGCCTGTGGGTGAAGATTGGGTTATTTGGATTGGAACAATTCATCGATTGCGAGTTTTAAGCCCACTTGAGAGTGGCAACACCATGTTTTCTAAGCCCACCTACGGGTGGCAAAACCTGCATTTTAGCCTACTTGCGAGTAGCAAACCGTTTTTCGAAACAAACATGAAATGTTTTGTTCCAATTCAGGCGACTCAGTCTATACTTGTATGCTGTGCGCATCACATAGTAAATCTAGGTTAATAACCAGAATAAGAACGCATAATGTTTTCAAAACTAGATATCATGGTTAGTAAAGGCCGATCTTTGATCGGGCGAGCGGGGGTGCTCACGAAGTGACCTTCCCCAATCGTACCCAAGTTCCCGAGCCGAGGCAACTTTGGTGATGATGGACACGTGGCCTTAGGCAACGAGTCAGGGTTTCCTAAATTCCCCCGAAATAAAATATTTAGGTGGCGACTCTGTATCTGGCAAAACAATCCATGTTTGACACTTCTTTCTAAAAATCAGTTTGTCAAAACGATTTGCCAGATTTGGACTCTTTGATGATTCATCGATCTTGCATTGCATTCCGCAAGATTAGATACAGGACCGTGACATTGAGTCTGAACTGTAGTAAGCCCAAATGAACAAAACGAGATTTCTCCTCACAGGGCGTTTGGGGGGTCATGGCCAAGCTCAACAGCGCACGTGACGCGGAAAGCAGACGGGGACGGGTGCATATGGCTGATGCGCGCATGAAAGCGCGGACAGCACGCCCGTGGAGGTGCATAGAAACTCGTGGAGGTGTGTGGTTGCCGCTGACGGTGTCATCTGGCACGTGCGGATCACACGCCGCCTTTCGGGGTATTTTCTGGTCTAATTTTGGTACTATCGGACTCTATTTTCCAAAATAAAAACATTTATGATCTTAAAAATGACATTTAATGAACATAAAAATGAGGTGTATTACACTCTCCTTCTAATGAGAGTGGAAGTGCAGAAATCATGCACTTCATCTTCCTCCTTTGTTAATTTTCATGCATATAACGTGTATATATTTATATAAGATTATACACATATTTTTAATGCAAAAAAATAAGCACGAAAATACCCATATTAGCTCTGATACCAATGTAAAACAAGTATAACGCAGCTAGTAAAAATTTCAGATCATACCTTAGGTGGTAGAAGCGAAGAATCTTGTGGGTAAATCACGTGCTTCCATAAATGCAAACAATGAACTCCCCGTAGTGGAGTGATACCACAATATGAGTATCACCCACAAAGTCACAATGCAAAGGCTGGATCGTTCTCTTTATAGGAGAGAGTTAGAGCGAGAGTTTGGAAAAAAAAGGTTATGGGTAAAAACCACATAACGTATCTGATATCGATATATTATGTAAAATATATAATCAGATATATAACCATATATATCAATCTATCCATGTCAGTTGATCTAATAAATATAGATATCATGAGTGGTTATTCAAATAAGTTTTGAATTCAATTCAAACTTACATGGATAAGGTTCAAAAGGTTCAGGATCATGCCATATGGGCGCCCAATTTCTAACACTCCCGAAATGTTATTGTTGGAGATTCTAAAGATACTCAGATCACGTGACTCACCCCATTTTTCTGAAAGCTGGCCATAAAATTTATTATAACTCACATCAATGTAATTCAATGTCGGGTACGTACCAAAATCTTAGGATAAATTTCCAGTGAGTTCATTTCTTTCAAGCCTAATTCTATATAGATTGGTGCAGCTTTTTATCAAGCTTTTAAGAATTAGGCCTTGGATATGGTTGTCATTCGCTGCCAAAAGTCTTAACAAACCACCGAAGCATATATCTCGTGGTAACTGGCCAATAAGCTTATTTTGAGATACCGCAATTACAACCAAAAATGTGAGATTATTCAATTCAGGAAGGATGGTACCAGTTAACTGATTTTGAAATAAGGTCAAGCTAAGAAGCCCAATTTGACTAATGCACATGAAAATTTCTGTTTCCTGTTCTCATCTTCATGGTTTTTATTTCTTCACCATAATATAATATATACGAGTTTAAAATTCGGAAACAACCACTTTGCATGTGAGATAATGCTCTGTACATCTTATACTTTTAATTAACAAAATAAATAATAATAAAAAAATTTAAAACAAAAAACCTAAATTTACAGAGCGAGAGACAAACAGAGGGGATTTGCACAAACGGGGTCAAAAGGGAGACAACTGAAAATACTCAAAAAAAAAAAAAAAAGTTGTGTAATTGAAATCAAATAAATAATTGTTATCAGTTCAAGCCATTGAAACAAATTAAGTATAATATATAGTTTTTTGCTGCGTTTGTTTAGTTTTGAAAGATAATTTCGTAAAAAGAATTTTGAAAATTCAAAACTTGTTTAGTTATGAATTTTCAAATTAATTTTGAGTTAAATATTTTGAAAATAGTTTTTAGAAATTTGAAAATTCAAAACTTATTTGGTTATGAGTTTTCAAAACTAGTTTTTGAGTCTTTTTTAGATCTTGTAGGCAAAAGTTTTTTGCAACAGTCAAATTTGGTTCATTTCTGGCAACTTTGCCAAGTTTTTCCTAAAATAAGGTGGAATCTATCTATTTATCTATACATTATATAAGGAAAAAAGGTCTTTCCAATGACAAGGCTTGTGAGAGTTCTAAACTCTCAAACTAAATTTTTTGATTTTTAAATAATAAAAATAATTCTATTAGTTAAACTCTTATCTATTTATCTATACGAATGGTCGTGCACCGCTTGGGGCAAGGGCAGATAGATTTATCAATATTCGGCTTCAGTGCCCCAGCCGGCCCATGAATCGGTTCACTAGCAAAGTACCAACGAACTATTTAGAATACGATTGATAAGTCAATATTGCCAAGATATTCAATTGTGAAAAGCTCAACAGAGTAACCATTTTATCTAAAGTAGTGAAAGGCAAAACATTCTTCATTAACATAACTTCACAAACTACGTACAAATGGTGGTGAAATACCAAGGTAATTTTCATTACTAAATTGAGCGCAAATAGTAACCAATTTATACATGAAAACTACCATGAGCCAACAAAAGTCTACTGAACAAAAGCTTACATCAAAATCAAAACTACTTAATATAATCGAAGTGACTCCCAGATCAATCCTCAAGGTCTGATTCAAGTGGCTCAACATCCACTTGCTGATAGGGAATTGGCAAGGCCAATGTAACTCCAACAACAGCAAGGGCTTTGAGCCACCTATGTTTGAACCCCCGATTCTCGAATTTGGGGACTTTATCTACATATTCCGTGTAGGTGGCGCTTTTTCCTGCCTCAAATGCCCCAGAAGCCTCAGAATCGGCTTTATCCTTGGCCGCCTTGAGTTCCGCTAACTGACCCTCCGCCTCGGCAAGCGCCTCCTAGGCTAACTTGAGCGATTCTTCGCTCGCATTTGCCCTACTCTCATCCTCAGAACGGAACTATTCAGCTGAGCGAGCTCTTTCCTTTTCTGCTTCAGTTTGCGCACTCTCCACCGCAGCTCTCATCACCTCAAACTCGGCCCTACTCTTTTGACCGTCCACCTCCTCTTGCAAACGCTCAATCCTGCCAAGGGCATCATGCAGGTGGTGGCCTAGGTCCGCGATCCTGCCAACAGTCTGCAAAACAAGTTGAGGTTGTCAGATACCTTAATGAAAACAAATTCAAGAGAATCTGAGATGCACTTACCAGAAGTGCCGACTGAGCAGATAGGGCGACGGCCACAATATCCGGCACGGCGCGAAAGGCTGCGTTGTCAGCCGGCAAGGAAATTGAAGCCGCCAGGCTTAACGCTACGGCTGGATCCTCAATGGCTGAAGCATCGGAAGAGATTGGCATATCTTTGATCTTTGGCCGAATAATAAAAGGCGCAACCACGTCCGGCTCTTCTAAACGAGGCTGTTTGTTAGCAAGGCTAATTTCTGACCTAGCCTCCCCTTCGGCGCTACGCTTTTCACCGTGCTGCTTCGGAATTAGCTGTTCGCCAGCTTTCCCGTTTCGGCAGCAACAACCTAAAGCGTCTCTTCAATAACGGGTACGAAAGCTTTAATCAAGGTGGGCTCAGAGTGGGCGCCTCGGCCTTCTTTCGGCGACCATTCATTCGGCATTTTCTTCGCCATCTCAGAAGGCTTTTCCCCACCATACCTTCAAAAAATTTTGCGGTAGGTCTTCCAAATTTTCAAAAATATCCCCGGAAGAAAACTCTGCCCAACCTGAAGTGGACGGTGAGGGCTGGTTAAGTCGGGCAGCCTCGAACGCCGAGCGAATCGCTTCGTTAACCTCTTCGGCCTCCTCAGTGACCTCTCTGGTTGGTTCGGCAACCACTTCTACCACCAGTTCTGCATCTGCCCCCGAATCCGAATCTTCAAGGCCAATTTGCCTAAGGCTCTTGAAGCTGGGAAAGAGCAGAGCCGAAAGGTGTTGATCACTGGCTGGAATTGGAATGCCTTCCGTAACCGAGAATGTAGTATAAGTAGGTTCGTACCGAAGTAGTATACGAGCAGCTCTTCCTTACTTTTGTACGTTTGGACGACCAAAGTATCTGATCGCAGACTTGATCTCCTCAAGGACTGCATCGTCGGTTGATGGAAGAATCTTCTTCAAACTGTTACCTGCAAAGAACAAGGGATGGTTAAAGGAAAAAAGCCGAATAAAAGGCAAGCCAACAAACACAAGGCGTTACACGGCAACCTGGATCGCCCTTCCGTCTGGGAATAAGATCTAGGTGGTCTTCGCCTTCCCCGAACTCCCAATTACCTCAGACATTGACCATTACATCGTCAACCCTCTTACCAGAGCTGGCAAGCATGGTTATCAAGTGATGGTCAGTGTCCTTGGCCCTGAGAAAGTATCGCCCCAGCCGACCGGAAGATTTGGCCAAAGTGTAGCAGTGCCGAATCGCCGGAATGCCAAGGTTGATCCTAAGACGTCGGTTCAACTCTATCTCCCCCATGATGATTCGAAAGAAATTTACGTTGGGCTGAGAAGGAATCAGACTCCAATAGCGAAGGACGGCCCTAAGCAATGGATGTAGGGGAAATCGGACTCCACTATGGATAAGAGAGGGAAGATGATCATATTTCGATCCTCCCTCTCCATATGAAGAGTACTGTCTGTCACAAGAGACAAGTGGACATCATCGGGAATGGAAAAATGTCACCGGAATCCAAAAATACGACCCTCAGAAAGGTCTTTCAAGTGTTTAGCCATTTTCACAGGGATTCAAGGTTTCGCCGATATCAAAATGACAAATAGAAAATAGGATTGTAAAGAAAGGATAAGAAGACTTACGAAGATTAAACGGAGCAGAGATAGACGGAGAAGAATTGCACAAGATGCAAATCAGAAAAGGGACACCCGCTGACGGTCCAAGAGTCTCGAATACTCAACGAAATGTGCATTTGAAAGGACTGAAATTTCAAATCGCATTAAATGCGAGACGCACGAATGAGGCGGGAAAGTGTAATGATGACCGAAAAGGTGTGCGATTTCGACATCTCAGACATGCACGCGTCTGTCACTGACTTATTTGAACTTTTCCATTTCAAGACCGAACACGCCGATCAACTATCGCTAACAGGGAGTTCAGGGGGCAATTGTGGGAGTCGAATTAATTGGCTAAATCAGAAGGTGCATCTTAGAAGATTGATATTAATCGGCAGTATTTTATGAGGGAAGTAAAATATAATATACGTGCCGAATAGGTATATATCCTTAGAGCCGAATAAGAGAAAGGGGAATGATTGAAAAGTAGGCCCTGGTCCCGAGGATCAAGGGAGAACCAAGTATAAATACAAGAACCACGGATTTAGAAAGAGATGTAAGAATCATTTCACTTAACTTAGTAAACAAGCTATCTTGAGTGTCTGAACTGACTTGTCCGTCGGAGTGCTAATTCCAGCACCCCCGACCGGAGTGTTTGTATCGTTTCAGGTGACTAGCTGAGGATCACTAGCGTCTTCCAGGATCTGAAGAGTATTTCCGAATCACTTCTCCACAACTATATACAGTGGATGCATGACAGATGCATGAAAATGCATTATAATGCATGCTATTTATAGTGCATGACATATGCATTTTTTTTTTTTTTGAAATGCAAATGATGCATGTTGTTTTTGGTTTTTCCTTTCGAAATGCAAATGACGCATGTTTTTTTTTTTTTTTTTTTTTTTGAAATGCATGTTGTCTGGAATGCGCGACAATGCAAGTTGCTTGAAATGCATGAAAATGCATGATTTCGAAATATGCGACAACGCGCGGCTTGAGATGCATAAAAAATGCATGATTTTGTTGTTTTTTTTTTAAAATGCATGAGAATGCATGATTTCGAAATGCGCGACAATGCGCGGCTTTTGAGATGCATGACAATGCAAATGAGGAAGGTGCATAACAACACATGTAAAGTGCGTATGGCAACACGTGACGAGGATCATGCATGACAATGCAGACGCCAAAGGTTTCGCACCTTCGAAGGATTTAAGGTCTCCTAGACTAAGCGCATTTAAGGTCTCGCCAGACCGAGCGTATTTAAGGTCTCGCTAGACCGTAGCGGTGCATGACAATGCAAGAATAATGACATGTAACTCAACGCGTGTTCACATCAAAGCGTTGTAAAGCAACGCATGCGGGGCAACTTTTGAATCTTGAAAGGGACAAAAGGATACACCGCACCCGTATTCAAGTGCCACGCACAGAAGACACGGTCTGAAGTCAAAACGGAGACCGGTTGAGCTTCGGAAATGCACTTTTCTTGCACTGTCTTGAGCAATGAAGGTCCCAAACTACATATCTGACCCAAACAAGGTTGTAGGAAGCTCACCAGCCATCAGGGGAGGTCACCGGCCATCCACCAGCCACAAAAATACTTAACCGGCCAAATATTTGGTTGACCGGCCAACAGTGTGGCCGACCGGCCAAATCTGCCTGAATCGGGGCAATTTGGTCTTTTGGCCTCGGGTCTTTTAAAATAGGGCCTCTAGCCCTATTTTCTTCACTTGTTCTTGGTCAAAAATTGCTCCTCCCTCTCTCTAGGTTATTTTTCTCCCTTCGATTCACCATTTTCTTCGATTTTCGTGCCCGTTTCGTCGTTTGATTCGCGAATACCTTCACGTTTCGGATGTTTTGAACCGAACGAAACTTCGTTTCGGTGTCTCTTTCTTGATTTTCACCACTCGGGGCTTGTTTCTTTTGAGTTTTTCTTGATTTCCGTGCCTTTTCCACATTCCAGCTTTTCCGGCCATTTTTCGCCCTCTCGGGGTTGACTTTTCGTTGACTTTTTGCATTCTAGCCCGGTTTTCTCTCTTCCGGCCATTTTCACACTTTCTCTAAGATGGCAGACGATATTCCACGGGGCAGGACTCCCTCGGATCATGAGATGGATCCCGAGGCCGAGCTCTTGCCCTTGAGCGTCCGCCCGTTCGACCCGGCGACCTACCGACCGGCGATTCACATACTTCCTCCTGACGGACTTCGCCAGTTTAGGAGTTTTAATAGGACAGTGCCTCCAGAGCTTCTCCTGCGTGAGCCGGAGTCACATCTATCATACGGCGCTTCTGAGGTATATTCTTCCCCATTTCATTTTCCGCAATGTAGAACACTTAACTATCATAGTTGATTCGGTTCTTTAACTGCTTAGCCCAGATACACCGATACACTATATGCTATAGTTGACTGTGAACACACTTGCACTTGATGTATGTTTGAATCTGAACACGTGCACACACGCTGTATTGTCACTGAACCACCCAAACACACTAGCACATCGCATGTTGTACTTCACTGTAAGCACACCGGCACCCGATGTTTGTTTGAACTTGAAAACGTGCACACACGCTGTATCTGTACTGAACCACTCAAACACGCTAACACGTCACATGTTGTAGTTTACTGCAAGCACACCAGCACCCAATGTTTGTTTGAACTTAAAAACGTGCACACATGCTGTATCTGTACTGAACCACTCAGAAACACTGACACGTCATATGCCGTAGTTCACTTCGAGCACACCGACACCCGATATCTGTTTGAATCTGAAAACATGCACACACGCTGTATTGTAACCAATTCTGAATGCTCTTCAAAACTGTACATTTTATATTGCTTCGCAACTGTTTTGCTTGAACACAGGGAGATTCTCATGCGTTCTGGGGGTATGGGAACGTTGCCGCTTGAGACTGGTACATGGAGCTGCCAGATGCGGTCCGCCACATCGTAGACCAGGCCGGCTTTGGCACTTTCTACAGAGGACTCTCGCGCCTCACTGCGAGTAGGCCTCTCCTTGCAGCTCTAGTGGAGAGGTGGTAGGACACCACCGACTCCTTCTACTTCTCTGCTATGGGAGATATGACGATGACTCCCTATGACTTCTCGATGCTCACCGGCATCAGGGTAGGGGGTGATCCAATCCCCTTCGACACCGACATGGACGAGTGGGAGGACGCTCAGATTTACTTGCTGGGCGAGATGCCGCCTCTCACACGCCCCGGCTTCGTCAGATACTCATAGTTTGAGGTCCAGTTCAGGGTTCAACCAGCCTTGGCTGAGGAGGCACCGATGACCCAGGAGGATGTGGAGCAGTACGCCCGCGGCTTCCTAATGTTTCTGTTGGGGACGACCATTTTCGCCGATTGGGCGAACATCGTGTCTCTCTGTTTGTTGAGTGCGCTAGTGGACGTCACGCGGATCCTACGCTACGACTGGGGTGGCACTGCCTTGGCCACTCTATACGGATACATGAGCTCAACCTTTCATTGCAGCGGGCAGTTGCTCAGAGGCTACTGGCGGGCTTGGGAGGTACGTCTTCTTCTTCTGTTTTTCATTTTTGCTCTACATTTCACTCAGACACTACACACATCGTGGTCGCTTCACGCCGATCAGATATCGCACACACGGCACACATATACTCTGCTTTACACTGACTATACACTGCACACACTGTACACTCTACACCATACACGGTTCTACTATTTCTGCTTTATTCTGTATTCTGCTTTATCTGATAAGCATACTGACACTTACTCTACAGTTATGGATCTACGCCTACTTTTCGAGACTCGCGCCAGTGCCTAATGTGGAGACCCCTCCGAGTCTTCGCTTTGCACTGTATTTTCTTATAATAGATAGATAACAAACCGCATTTCATTTTCAGATCACCTGGCAACCTTGGGCTCCATTGCTAGCTGCGATGCAAGAGCGATTTGCCGGTGCGGAGGAGACTGCTCGCTTTAGGATTTTGCTGGAGGGCCCTGTCTGTCGGGCCTGGTACTTGGGTGAGCGTTTCCTACGCCAAACCCTGGGTTTACTGGAGCAGATAGTCCCGGTTCACCCTCCTGACCATATGAGGGACACCGAGAGGCTCACTCCCGAGCAAATGGCCGACTACACGATCGGCTGGGACTCAACACGCTTCAAAGGCATAGGCGACTACACAGAGTACGTCCGGACCTACAT
Organism: Camellia lanceoleosa; assembly: GCA_025200525.1. Lineage (NCBI taxonomy): Eukaryota > Viridiplantae > Streptophyta > Magnoliopsida > Ericales > Theaceae > Camellia > Camellia lanceoleosa. Next base: position 153,170,243 of record CM045761.1, read on the forward strand.
TATGCGGCCTTTGAGCGTGCGTCGCCCGAGAGAGATGCGAGAGAGAGGGGCTGGAGTAGGAGGCGAGCAGAGCGGGAGCGGGAGCACCGAGGGTAGCTCGGGCCCGTGGCAGGAGTGGAGCTAGGAGAGGACGGGGGGCTAGTTGGCCAGCACTGCCCGTGACGATGACATGCCGAGGGCGTGGTGGGGCGACTTACCAGATCCCCATTGCTCTCCCTCCAGTTGATAACGAGCTAGTTGGGTTTTATGGCTTGCCTTCGGTATGTACTACTGCATTTTGCATTCTGCACAGTTAGTTCATTTCAATTCATTTGATATTCCGCAGAATACTGATGCTTCTAACACTTTTGCAGGCTTCCTCCGAGTACACTCGCCAGTCCCTGGAGTTGACCACCTCTGTGATGGGGATGTTCCAGCAGAGCCTCGACCTTCTGGCGATTTACAGTATTCCGGTATGTTCTTCTGACCACGGTCTCAAACCGTAAACTGTTTCACACAATCTGATGCACAACACAACACTTGATACACGACCATCATGGCATCTGACACACTGTACTCATACACTGCATTCTGAACTGATATACTACTCACTGTATTCACACACTGTACTCATACACTGCATTCTGCATTCGTACCTTGTTTTGCGCAGCATACTGATGCGTTTGCCTTTTGTACTTTTCAGCATCCTTTCCAAATTCCTACTGTAGGAGGTGCTCCAGCTAGACCATCCGTTCCTGTTCGAGGGGGAGATGCAGAGGGCAGAGTATACCCCTGCACCAAGGCGGGGTGCACTCATGTTGGGAGTAGCTCACGGGCACCAGTTCCTGACGATGATGAGTCCGAGGCGGAGGCAGAGGCAGAGTTATCAGAGGAGGACACCAGAGATGGCACTGACTCGGGCTCAGATGACGGCGCTGATGATGATGCTCCTAAACCTACGTCCAGGAAGAGGACGAGGACGGACCTCTAGGCCTGAGACCATTTGACATTGATCCAGATTTTTGTTGTTTTTCTTTTTCTTGTTTTGCTTTTCTTTTGCTGGTAACTAGGGTACCTTGTATTGCCGCGGGCAGGTTTTTGTCTTCTCCAAAACTTTGTACTTGAAAAAGATGATGAAATAAAACTAACTTTTTTGTCTGAAAAATTGTTACATTTGTACATTTCATACATTGCATCGCATTGCATCATGTTACACCTCAATGTAAATGAGATTGATCTTCTGTCTGAAAATCAAACATTTGTATTGTAATAACCAGGTAATGAACCAGCTAATAGCAAAACAACTTAAATGACCCAATTGCTTCATCCGAACACTCGACTCATGCTCTCGAGGATTAATCATACAATAATCCTGAACAAACAGTTCAATCTGACAAGACAAAATACAAAGGTTGAATTTGCTGAATCTGAAACACACTCAAATGCAATCCGGAATCCATATGCTCATTGTTTTCATGCGACCTGGGTTGAACCTCCGTGGCTTTACGAAAGAACCAAATCTGTTTTGTACAAATGTGGAGAATGGCATAGCACTCTGAGTACAAACTGATTTGTTTTTGAAAAAAGGGTTTCTCAAACCGGGGTGTTGAGCCTACGACTGAACTCAGTGAAAAAGACTCAACAGCGAAAATCAAAAGGTAAACTACCTAGCCACAATGAGTAACACTCGGAAAAGACTCAAAACAAAAGTTGAGCTAAACAAAACAAAAGACACGACACAGAGACGTGTTTACAAAAATGAAAGACCTCAAATCACGAAGAGCCAGTTCCTTCGGGTATTGTTCCCACCTTCTCTGATTTGTGATTCTCACATCACTCGGCCCTCAAACTCGGTTTTTTCTCTCAAAAACACTTTTGCTCACTTTTCTCTCAACTTACACCTCTCTATTCTTTATTCTCTCATTTTTCATTCCACCCCAGGGTGATTGATGGATGAATAGGAAGTTGTGGGTTCAAACCCAACACTGTTAGCTCGCAGCTATTTCCTCCATGGACGTCTGGTTGATGTTCCGGATGAGGGAACGGAGTACTGTAGACACCCCATTTTTGACGGTCCTCAAGATTTGGACGTCACCGTTTGAACACTCGGTGATTATCCATGTTTGTGTTCGGTTGGAGTTCCCGGAGGTCTCGGCTACGCGCCCTGCCTCAGGATCTCCGAACTCGACCGTTTTGTGTCTGGTTTTGCACCAAACACTTGTGTTTTGCCTTGAAGGGGCAGGGAATGCCTTGTGAGGCATCCCCACACACCACCGGCAGTGGCTAGAGGCCACCGGCTGGTTTTTGTTGCCACCAGCAATGTATGTGGCCAGTCGGCACTCTTTATTGCCGGTCGGCAGTCAATTTTGTCAAAATGACATTTTTGAGCGGCCGACCACTGTTCATTTGCTTTTGCAGATATTTTAGGACAGCTGTTTGGCATTTGGTTCCCCTCCATACACGTGTATAGAGGGATGCCCTTCTTGTAAGCTTGTTGTATAAGCTTTACAAGTTGGTTGCTTAGAAGAGAAAGGGGGCTCTTCTCTAGGGGAGAGGTTAGAGAATTTTGGAGAGGAAAAGACAGAGAGAAGCTTTGGTTTTAGGGTTAGGATTCATACATATCTCCTATCTCTCTTTTTCTCTCTTTGTGTTCTAGGTGTTTTAGTCCATACTATTGCACACAAACACCTAGTGCTTCACCTTCCTTTAGCTACTGAGGTTCTAAGGGGCTGGTTTTGGTGTTTTGAAGCTGGATTCAAGCCAAGGAGGGCTGTTGGAGCATCATTTGTGAAGGTGGTCTACAAGGGTGAGAAACTTCCCTTTTATTTCCCATTTTTGCATTGCTTTTCTACCTATCTTAGAGCTGTTTTTGTGCTTAGTGTATAATACAAAAAAGTTTTGTTTTTAGGCCCTCTTGATAGTTTATTAAGAGTGTTTTGTGCTTTGGGGAAGTTTGACCCCTCTTAGGCCTTGTAAGGCCCTTGTTTTGTGCTATTTTGTGGGAGCTCCGGGACTTTGGTGTTTGGGTCTCCTCACCACTGAAATCTTGAGAGATTTTAGTGGTGAGGATGATGCTTTGAAGTCCCAAGAAGGAGAGGGCCACCCCCTCTCCATGTTGTCCTTGAAAAGGACACATTTTGGCCTCTTGGGGGAGCCTTTGTTCGAGTGTGTGTTGATCATGCCATGACTGTTTTTCATGCTTATATTTCCATAATATAACATTGTTTTAAGTTGGTTTTGGTACATTGTGCATGCCTTGCATACCTACCTTGTAATGCCTTGTTGTTGCTTTAACATGCCTTAGGTTGTAAACCATTATTCTAGCATGTTTTAGGCTTAGTCTTGTGAAGCTTTTGTGCTCATTTTGCCATGTTTTAGGTCTGTCCATAGTTGTTTGGGTCGACTCTAGCATGCATTGTGTAGCCCCTTTGTATATTTGGCTTGTTGGCCTTAAGTGCATAAGTGTATAGCATGCATTGCTCGCATTATTTCAGTGGTTTGGAACCACTTAGTATGAAATTTCAGTCCATTTAACATGTTTGCATACTTGCCTTAGAGGCTCCATTGTTTCTTTGAAAGCTTGTGTTGTATGCTCCATGTTTTGGTCATTATGTATGCCTTTGGTTTTGAGCCACTTAGATGCCATCTAGGTGCACCCTTGGCTTTGTTCAAGCCTTCTTTTGACCTGTCTTAAGTCCCCTTAGCCTTGTGAGGCTTGGTGGACTTGACCTTGGTTTAAGCCTCCATGGCTTGTCCTAAGTACTTGGACCATTTGCATGTCTTCGTTTGTCTTGTTTAAGTTGGTTTGGCACCTCTTATAGCATGATTTCAGAGCTTACTTTGCATGCCATCAATCCATGTTTGTCCCTTTCAAATGCGTTTAAAAGTTGCTTCATTATGCCTAAGTGTTGGATCATGTGTGCTTGCATGCTTGTGTGTGCACTCGACTCCATTTCCATGGCATTACGGCCACTGATTTTGGGCCTATTTAGAGCTACCTAAATCATGTTTAAGTCCACCTTTTCATTAGTTTGCATTGCCTCATGTTTTCTTGTATGCTTGCATAAGTGTCTTGCCATGCCATGTTGCATCCTTAGCTTGCATGCCTAGGTTGCATTGCATCTTGCATGCATGCCTTGTTCCTTGATTTGGTGATAGGAATTGGGTCTTGGTTTGTTTGTTTGATTTGTATTTCATTTGACATGAAAGTGCATGCTTGATTCTTTGGGCCATCATGCATGGAAATGCGTGATTGATGGTCCGAGAATCGAGACGCATGCCCCTTTGAGTCACAAACATGATAGGGGGCATTGGCCATGCTTACATATGCTCAAAATTCCACACCATGCACTGCTTGTCTGCTATTGCTATCAAAACTGTCTTCTGCAGGAATTGTTTGCCGACCGGCATAAAAGAGTGCCGATCGGCCACTTGTTTGTGGCCGATAACCTCTCAAGCAGCCGATGGTCATTTTGGACAGCCGGTGGTCATTTCCTCCAGCCAGTGGTGTACTACAGTGTGCTTAGAAGATGTCCTGGGACTTTGGCAGATTTCAGAAAGGCAAGACAGTAAAAACAGAGGCAGCAGTGGTATGGTGCGGGTTTTCCGGGCGAGTCGGATTCGAGCATGCATCATTCGCGCACCTCAAGGCGGGGCTACGACCTTTTCTATTCTGCATTTAAATTATTAATTAAATTAGAAATTTTTGTAATAATTTATTCTGTATTTGGACTGTACTATTTGGGACTGTATATTCTTTTAGTCCCTCTGTGTGAGGGCAATTGTGTAATAAGTGTGCGTGAGTGTATGTATGTCTTCCAACCCCCACTTCTTTCTTCCCTTTTATTTACCTGCTTATGATGGTAGATTAGGGCATTTTTAAAATTAGCATACCTTATGCAATGCATGCGTGCATTCATACATTTGTCTTACATGCACCGGGCTCGGTACATCACGCTAACTGCATTGTATTTCAATTTCCAAATTGAATACTTGTTACTTGTAGCATTTCACATGCCATGCTTAGGATAGCCGTGCCTGTCTAGATTACACCCTTGCTTGCGTTGCATTAGCCACTTAACATGAACCAGGATCATGCATATGATTACTAACTAGTTTCTGTTTTGGCTTGGAGTACTAGGTGAGTTTTTACGCTTTAGCATATCGCATGCGTGTGAATGTTGCCATAACAGCATGATTACCATGAGGCTAGCTGCATATGTGATATAACTGCTTGAATGCCTGTGGGTGAAGGTTGGATTGTTTGAGTTGGAAAAACTCATTGAAATCCGTGTTTTAGCCTACTTGCGAGTAGCAAATTTCAAAGCGCTTTTCAAAAAACAAACGGATATGCAATGCTTGTTTCCAAATTAAGCAATCTAGTCTATACTTGTTTGCTGTGCGCATGACATAGTAATTCTAGGCTAATAACCGGAATAAGAACACATAACGTTTTCAAAATCGGATATCATGGTTAGTAGAGGCCGGGTCTCTTGACCAGCGCGGGGGGTGCTCATAATGACCTTCCCGATCGTACCCAAGCTCCCGAGCCAAGACAACTTTGGTGATGACGGACACGTGGCCTTCGGCACCGAGTCAGGGTTTCCTAAATTTCCCATTTTAAAAAATATTTAGGTGGCGACTCTGTATCTGGCAAAGCAGTCCATGTTTGGCACTTCTTTTTCAAAATCTGTTTTTCTCAAAACGATTTGTCGGAGTTGGACTCTTTGGTTCAGATTACGAACCACAAACAAACAAAAAAGGGGTGTCCGAACTGTAGCCGAGGTCCCTCGCGGGCTTGTTACAAGTACCTTGATCCATTCCAGTTCATGCCTCGCACTTGGTTTGATACCTCCTTGCTTGGAGGAGGTTGAGGGCTTTCAGCCCTTTTACTGACAGCTTCAGTTGTGCCTTCTTCTGGCGAATAGAGTGCTTTTCTGGCAAGTATGTTGACTACGGGGGAAAGACAGAACACCTGACTCAACTGTGCCCCTAGTTCATCATTTTGACCATTTTTTTTGTTTTGGTTTTCTACTAAAATAGTCTTGACCAAGATGAGAGTTAGATCAACATACTTGTTCAATTTTTGATTTGAAAATCATGCAAGTCAGGCTATGAGCACTGAAAATTTTCCTTTTTGGGTAAAAGAAAATGGTCCAGTTTTGGAAAATGAAATAGTTTTCGAGAAAATAGTCAACCTCAGTAAAAATTTTCAAAAACTATTTTTGCAAACGGTCAGTGCTCAACGAGCACGGAACTTACTCTCGAGATACGCAACCTCAGATCGGAGGCAATGAAAAATTGCCCCTCGTTTGAAGAGAGCTGCACGGCAACAGAAAGTTGCCCCTTGTTTGAATGGTGACTCATGGCAACTCATGGCAACGGAAAGTTGTCCCTTGCCTGGATGATGTCGCGGCATTTTGTACTCAGTCCTCATTAGTGACGACCACGACCGAACTCCCGGATACAGAGAAGACGAAAATGGTCGGAACCAATATATGGACACAGTCGCTTTGAAAGCGTTGGTGGCTGGACTTCAGGATGAAGTTGCCTACGTATCCCAAACATGGGAATCAAGCCTACGTAGTTCATGGTGTCATAACCGAACTATCGAATTCAGAGAAGGCAAGAATGATCAAAACCATTACATGGACTCAGTCGCTATGAAAGCGTTGGGGGCTGGACTTCAAGATGAAGTTGCCTACGTATCCCAAACATGGGAATCAAGCCTTACATAGTTCGGGTTAAGGTACACTCGGGTATTAACCTTCACTTTTTAGGCTCTAACTTTTGCCAAGGCGCCCGTTGCGGGTTTTCGACCTTGCGAGCTTTGTTCTTCTTTCCTTTTTCAATCCTTTTCTTTTATTTTTTCTTTTGTTTTTTATTTTTATTTTTCTCTTTTCATTTCTTTTGCATTTTTTTTTCTTTTTTTCTTTTTTTTTGTATTTTCTCTTGCTTTAACTTTTGCCTGGGTCGCCCTTCTGAGTTTTCGGCCCAGCGAGCCTCTCAAAGGGTAAAAGTGTAACATGTCCATGCCAAATGGTTTTGAGATCCTGAAGTCATCTGAATCCAGGAAAATGACTGTTGTATTGATTTGCTGAAGGACCCATCTTCGGCTCTTCGAGCACATCGGACATTTTTGCCCCTAGTTGGAGGGGTGCTTCTGTTCTAGTTTCACAAGCTTCTTCTGATGAGATCTGATCTTCTTGATTTGACTTTGGTGCCTTTTGTTCGAGGGCTGCTTCTAATCTGGCCACACAGGCCTCTCTTGATGGTCGATCGTTGAACACTCCGAATTGTGGTTCAAGGTTTTAAAGCAAGGGTTTAAGTCTTGAGGCTGAGAGCGATCCTAAGCTACACAATCTCAAGAGCGATTCCACACAGGTCTTCATAGGACTGCGCAAAACATTTTGTTTTTGAAAGTTTTTAAAGAAGCGACAAATCGCTCGCGCTGAAGATTTTGTGGAACCAGTCTAGATCAAGCTAGGGTCCTTCTCAGTACTCACGCTGACAAGCATGATTTCAATCATTAAGGGCTTAGCACGCCTCTCTTTCTCTCAATTTGATCAAAGTTTTGCAAATCCCGAGGAATTCCTTCCTCTTTGTTTACACCGCAGTGTTCAAAAAGGTTTTGAAAAACTTAGGTCAATGCAATGATTTTCAGGGCACAAGAGAGCAGGTGGAATGTACTGCTGTTCCATTCAAATCCTCAGGCACAGCTAGCTCAAAATAGCAGTAAGCACAGAAACATGATAGCCGCAGCTGTTTCATTCAGATTCCTTGGTTGCAACTGGCTCCACGGCAGAGACAGACTCAAAAGAAAGCAAAAGGGTAATTACAAAACAAAAGGGTGTTCAAGGCAACAACCCCGAAATCACCCGACATTCTATACAATGGGATTGACTTGACGCGACAAGACAGACCCTTAAGCAAAAAGACTGACTCAAAACAAAGAGACAAACTCAAAACAAGACCACCGAACTGACTCAACACCTAAGTCAGAAACCACAAAAATTGGCATTCGCAGACGCTCAAAAGTGCGTGCCAGACGCCACATCCGAAATGCACCGAGCGCCGCCCACAGGTGGTCCAACCCCTGATCACAAACTTGCAGTATCCTTGAATTCCAATAGCTCAGTAGTGACAGACTTTGCTAAGGTAGGTGGGAGGATGACCTCATTGTCGATCAAATCTTGCACTTCATGACGAAGGCGGAAACAACCATCGGTTCTGTGACCGGACTGTTGGTGGTATGCGCAGTACAAGGTAGCATCATGTGAGAGAGGGAGATTCTTCGGGAGAGGCCGAGGCTCGAGGGGTTTAAGATGCCCCTTTTTAGCCAAAATTAGAAATGCCCTAGACAAAGGCATGTAGAGGGCATGAAAGACTCTGCGCCCTCAAGGCAGGTACTTTCAAGTCTGAGTATTCTTACTAGACACACTAGCGAAAGGGTCGGCAGGCACTGCCTTGGTTTTCTGATCTTTCCGAGGTGTAAAGTTAGGATTAGGAGAAACTATCCTGGCATGACGGGGCCTATCCCAATTTTTCGCCTGGTTTGAACTGCCTTCAGTTGGAGTGGGGAAAGCATCATCCACAGTTTTAGCCATAATTGCGAATAACTGTTGCTTATTCATTCCCCCGGCTTTCAAAGCCTCGACTGCCCACAACAGTTGCTCAACAGGATCAGCATCTGTTCCCACTTTGTCCTTACCTCTGGCCTCAGCCTGATTGAGGGTTTGGGTTGCTGTTGGCACATCATTACTATAGCTTGAGGCGACCTCAGGTTGGCTGAGCTCAATCACAATCCGTCCCAGTAACGGGGGCTCATGCGGTACAAAATTCCCGACATACGATGTGGTTGGTAGCGAAGCTGACATCCCATAAACAAGATTAGCCACAGACCTTTGGAGGTCGCCAATCATCCCCATCAACTCGAATGTGGTGGGCTCGCGAGCCTGATACAACTGGGGTGCCCAGACCGGGTGCGCAACAGGCGACCTGGGCAGATGCGGTATTTCAACACTGGTCTCACTTTGCAGGGTGATTCCTTGGTCTAGTGCGGCTGCCATAACCACAATTTCCTCTGAGCTTTGGGTCGTCATAAGTCCATCGAACCGAACGGAGATGATGTAGTCGGTGATCGATGGATCCAATATCTGTCTTGCCTCAGCGAGGAAGAACACCAAATCTTTGAACCCAAATCTCTGAACTGAAAGGGAAAGCAAACAAAGATTTGGCCCAAGACAAACACAAGCATAGCCAAATAAGCAGATTTCTACTATCGATCATCGTTTCCACAAAATCACTGCCCCGAAACACTGAATCTGATACCCGCGGATATAACCGATTCTCAAATTCTGATACTGATGCCCTTAGGCCTGATGCTCCAGACTTGCAAACTGGTATGTACGTTCCTGTAGAGATACACTCTAAAAGCACATAGCAAGTAAAAAAGAGATAAAACACCCCTATGTTGAGGTAGGATTTCCCTGTCCTATTTTGTCAGGAACTAGGGTTTCACTACGCACACAGTGGTTTCAAACAACCTATAATCGGGTAAGCAACATGTCCTAGTTTGAAATGGTCACTATGGATTTCGAATATGCACTAGGTCGAATGGTCACAAGGGTGCCCCGGTAAAACCGGGGTTTGTGTTCCCATACTGGCAGAGCCCGCAACCGGTTAGCCTTGTGGTCATGCCTTGACAAGACAAGCCTCCGACAAACCGTTCAGGAATAGCAGATGACCAACACGGTGTCCTAGGCGCACCAATGCACATGCAATGCAAAGAAACACATAAGCGAAATCAAAACAGGATATCACGAGTTCAAGTCAAGCTCTCTAAACTCCCCAGCAGAGTCGCCAGAAACTGTAGACGTCCTCGAACGTCCCGGGAGGATGAATCTCGTTGTGTTCATTTGGGCTCACTACAGTTCGAACTCAAATTGTCACGGTTCTTAATCTGAACCAAAGAGTCCAAATCCGGAAAATCGTTTTGAGAAACAGATTTTTACAAAGAAGTATCAAACATGGACTGCTTTGCCAAATACAGAATCGCCACCTAAATGTTTTATTTTGGGAAATTTAGGAAACCCTAACTCGTTGCCTAAGGCCACGTGTCCGTCATCACCAAAGTTGCCTCGGCTCGGGAACTTGGGTACGATTGGGGAAGGTCAGCTATGAGCACCCCCTCTCGCCTGATCCGAAGATCGGCCTCTACTAACCATGATATCCAATTTTGAAAACGTTATGTGTTCTTATTCCGGTTAATTAGCTAGAATTACTATGTGATGCGCACAGCAAAACAAGTATAGACTAGATCGCCTAATTTGGAACAAAGCATCGCATATCCGTTTGTTTGGAAAATGTTTTGAAATTTGCTACTCGCGAGTAGGCTAAAACACGGATTTTGATGAGTTGTTCCAACTCAAGCAATCCAACCTTCACCCACAGGCATTCAGGCAGTTCCTATCACATAAGCATCTAGCCACATGGTAAGCATGCTGCCATGTTAACATTCACACTCGTGCGAGATGCTAAAGCACAAAATACTTACAGTGTACTCCAAGCCAAAACAAAGAACTCGTTAGCAATCAATGTATGATCCAAGTCCATGTTAAGTGCCTAATGCAATGCATACAGAATGTAATTAGGATAGGCTCGACTAATCCTAGGATGGCATGTGAAATGCAACCATTTGATGCAGGTATTCAAGTTAGATTTGAAATACTTATGCAGTTAGCATGATGCGCCGAGCCCGGTGCATGCAATACTGATGAATGATGCACACATGCATAGCATAAGGTATGCTAGATTAAATATGCCCTAATACTAACCATCAAAGCAGGTAAGTAAAAGGGAGAAAGAAGTGGGGGTCGGAAAACATGCACACACGCACCCACACTTATTACAAATTCGCCCTCGCTCAGAGGGACCAAAAGAATAATACAATTAATTAACCTACAAGCTAATTAATTATTACAGACAAATTAAACTAGTTAAGCAAATTAACTAATCTAATAAAACAGTAAACAGCCTCGGGAAGAGGGCCCAATGCAATGCATGCTCGGTTCCGTTCGGAAGTCCACTACCATGCACAAGTTGCCTCTGTTTTTACTATTTGGCACCTCTGAAAATTGCACAAACTCCAAGGTCGCTTCTCTGAGTGCTATGGAACACCACCAGCCATGAGGAATGGTCACCGGCCATTGGGAATGGTCATCAACCACCTGTGGAGATATCGGCCACAAATTGTTGGTCGGTCAGCACTGTATGTAGCCGACCGGCCAAAACTTCCTGCAGAACCTGTTTTGACAGCAGCAGAGGGCAAAACAAGGCATGGCAATGCATTTCAAGCAAATGTGTGCACCAACACATCCCTTATCATGTTTGTGACTCAAAGGGACATGATTCTCGATTCTCGAACCACCAATCGCGCATTTCAATACGTGATGGCCCAAGAAACCAAGTTTGCACTTTGATTTCAAATGACATGCACATCAAACAAACAAGTGAGGCTCAACCTCTATCATACTCAATTCAAGAGGCAAAGCATGCATGCCAATGCAATGCAACCTAGGCATGTTAACTAAGTATGCAACATGGGCATGCAATGCACAATGCATACTAGGCATACAACCTATGCAAGCAAGCATGCAAGGCATGAGGCAATGCAAACCAACAAGTGTGCAAGATGCGATGTGGATGTTCAAGTATGCAACAACACATGGACCAAACATGTTAAACAACCTAAACATGTAACAACACACAAGTATGCAACAACACACAAGGTGAGCATGCAACAACATGCGAATAATGGACTTAAACTAATTTGGGCAGCTCTATACTAAGCCCAAAACAGTGGCCAATTGCTAAGAGAATGAGGACCAAATAACATGCAAGCATGCATGCACACAAGGACCAACACTTAGGCATTGAAGAGCAACTCTCAAGCACACTTAACAAGATGAAAATATGGACAAATGGCATGCATTATAAGCTCTGGAAATCAAGTCATGAAAGGTGCCAAACCAACTAGACAAGACAAACAAGGCATGCAAGCAAAGCCAAAATTCAAGGCAAGCCAAAGGTGTATTGAACTACACTTAGCAAAATCGAACATGGCATAACCAAAACCAAAGTTTTAGCATATTTAAGACAAAGCCAATAACACATCTAGATGGCATCTAAATGGCTTAAACATGCAAGCATGCACAAGGGCCTAAACAAGGGGCATAAGACAACAACCTTTTAACACATTAAAGGGGCATCAAATGCAAGCATGCAAGCATCTCATGAGGACTGAAATGACATGTTAAATGGTTCCAAACCACTGGAATAATGCAAGTAATGCATGCTCATGGTTCATACACTTGAGGGTTACAAGCCAAGAATGCAAAGAGGCTAAACAAAGCATGGCAAGCATGGCTAAGACAACCTACATCAGACCTTAAGCATGGCAAAACAAGCCTAAAAGCTTCACAAAGCTTGGCCAAAACAAGCAGGCATGGTAATCTACATGCTAAGTACATGTTAAGGCAAATGATGGCATTACAGGACATGTATGCTAAACAAACATGGTGTGTCTAAACCAACATAAAACAGTGCTATAGCATGGCAAAATAACATTAAATAGCAGCTAAGATATGGCCAACATGAACCTAAATAAGATGCTCACTCAAGAGGCTAAAATGGCCCTTTTCAAGGACAACAAGGAGAGGGGGTGGCCCTCTCCTTCTTAGGACCTCAAGGCACCATCCTCACCACTGAAATCCCTCAAAATTTCAGTGGTGAGGAGGCCCAAACAAGGTGGTCCCAGAGCTCAACCAAAATGGCACAAAATGGGGCCAAACAAGCCCTAAGAGGGGTCAAACAACCCCAAAGCTCAAAACACTCTTAAACAACTATTTAGAGGAGGATAAACAAGAATTTTATATGTTATACACAAAGTCTAAAAACAATTGCAAGATAGGTGAAAAAGCTATGCAAAAATGGGGGAAAAGGGGTAAGATTGTTACCCTTGTAGACCCTCTTCAAAAATGGAGGACCAGCAGCTTCCTTAGGTTCAAACCAGTCCAAAACCTTCAAGAACAAGCCCCTTATGCCTCAGCAACTAAGGTATGGTGTAATGGTAGGTGTTTGTGTGCAAAACTAAGACTAAACACAGACAAAACACTCAAGAGAGGGAGAGATATAGAGATAGAGTGTGAACAAACCCTAACCCTAAAACTCAAAGCTCTGAAAAATTTTGTAACCCTAATGGAGGGAGAAGAGGCTCCCTCTTATAGACAATCCTTCTTGTAATGCTTTCCAAACAAGCTAGTCAAGAGGGAGATCCCTCCATACACGTGTATAGAGGGGAGCAAAGTGTATGCTAGCTAGCACAGCTGGCATAAAAAATATCTGCAAAAGCAGATGAACAGTGGTCGGCCAGCCAAAAATGCAATTTGACCAAAATAGATGGCCGGTCGACCATCTAGAGTGCCGGTTGGCCAAACATTTGGCCGATGGCAACAAAACACAGCCGGTGGCCTCAAGCCATGGCCGGTGGAGTCTGAGGATGGCCAACAAGCCATTCCCTGCCCTCCAAAGCAAAAACACAAGTGTTTGGTGCAAAACCAAACACAAAACAGTCGAGTCGAGAGATCCTGAGGCAAGGCGCGTAGCCGAGACCTCTGGGAACTCAAGACGAACACAAACAAGAATGATCACTGAGTGTTCAAACGGTGACGTCCAAGTCTTGAGGAAGGTCAAACATGGGGTGTCTACAGCTACCCCCATTTCACTTTCGGCGTCCTCAGACTCCGTTTTCTTGCTCTGCTTAACCTCAACTGTTGGGTCTGTCTGCTCTTCGGCAACATCATCCCCGGATAATTGTAGGTCAAAGAAGATCTCAAAACCTGGCACGCGCTTCCTCTCCGCATTCAGCCACGGCTCTGGGAAGCCACAGAATGGAAAGTCCTCCCCCTCCTGGACGAAGCGTCCGTTTAGGGTACCCTGGATAGGCCGGTGCATTAATTCAAAAGGCTTTCCTGCCTGCTTCGCTCGGGTTCACCTAGCCATCTCCTTACCTTTCCTTACCCAATCCTCTTTGGTGGGCAGATAACCCAAACCAAAGGTATGCGGGTTGTGTGGCACTTTGGCCAATGCTACGACGCCCTTCCGGCCACTCTTTCCCAATCCCATCCCGGGGATGTGTTGGAGCTTGTTCATGAGGTATACTGATTGAGCACTGACATACAACCCCTCATTAATAGCCATGATGTTCTGAATTACCCGAGCCTCGGCCAAGGTAAAACCTGACATGAACACATCCTCCATACCGTGCTCAATTTCCAAAACTGGCGTAGATACTTCTGGTGGTGGATGGATCGACGAATTTCCAAAAACAATGGCTACTCCCTTCCTATGGGGGTATTTCACCATCTGATGCAAGGTGGACGAAACTGCCTTTACCTGGTGCAGCCACGGCCGTCCCAGGAGTAGGTTAAAAGTGGCGGGAACTTCTAGGACGTGAAAGTCTATCTCATGCTGTCCTGGGCCAACCTTGGTCTGAATTTTCACTGTTCTCATTACTTCTCTGCTCATGTTGCCATATGCCCGAATCACCTGGGTTGTCGGCACAAAGTCCGCGGTTTTTAAACCGATTGCATATGCAGTTCTTGCCGGGCACACATTGATGGCAGACCCTGTGTCGACAAGTACCACTGGTATCCATTTGTTTCTACACTCCACAGAGATGTAGAGTGGCTTGTTATGGTTTGCACCCTCAGGTGGCAATTCCTTGTCGAAAAAAGTCAACATTGGGGTAGCCCCTCCCGGAAAAAACTAGGCCCACCAGCTGTTCAGGCGTGGTGTCTATTGCGAGCTTGGCCTTGTCCATCGCCGATAAGACAGCTTGTCGATGCACTCGCGATGCCATAAGCAATCCCCAGATGGAGATGTCTGCTTGTATCTTTTTCAACTGTTTCAGTACAGCCTCGTCTTCAAGTTGCTTCTCTTTTTGCTTCTCTGCCTCCTTATCTTTCCCAGACGCCTCTGGCTCATCTAGGTGTGGAGGCTTGAAATACCGTCCACTCCTAGTCATATAGTCGACTTCACCAATATACCAGGTATCGTCTGGTTGATTTCTCCCTCATTCCTCATTCGTGTGGGCAAGACATGAATCATCGTCCTCCCACCACATTCCATCGGCAACCAACAGACACCTGTCCAGCTCCGTTTCTACTGTCCTTGTACTCACCGTATTTTCAGTCCCCTCATGGGCTTTAGCTTTTCTGATTCTCTCAGAATCCTCAAACCTTTCATATTCCAACTGCGTCAGTACAGTTGTCTATTCAATAATTCCCGTATTCAAAGTGCCCAGATCCCGAACGAAATTCTTAACACCGGCGCTCTCCGGCAATGCACTCCGATCCTCAGCCCTTCCGGCCACAACTGATGTCCTTGCCCTTGACGGGCCTCATTCCAACTGAAATTCTTCGACAACGTCTGTTAGGTCATCAAGCCACCCGGTAGCCTCTACTGATTCCTCGAAATCTGACCAGTTGACGGCCGTGTCTCCTGGGCCTTGTTCGTTGAAAAATTGGAGGTTAGCAAAGTCCCTTTCCACAGCCGTTAAGTCCTCTGATCTTTGATCAAATCTATCCCCCTGTATCACACAAAGCTCTGCCTTTTCTGGCAATTCCACACTTGATCTATCCTGGCCTACCGACAAAATGTAGTCACTCGGACTGTACATCTTTCCGGCAAAACTCCTAGATTCCTCAGATTCTGACTCAACAATCCCATTCTCCTCTGAAATCTCCCATGTTCTGTCTTTGACAGTCACCACCATTGGTCCGGGTTGGGTTCTGAAGATGTCCAACATGCACAAGTCAGTGCAGTTAGGAAGGAGCACCTCTGGCTTGGGTAGGTGGGATGGGGTGATATATTTGCTAGGATTGTAAGACACGGCCCCAGTCTGGATAAAGTTGATTCTTTTAGGAGGTGGAGCTTGGTGGTGCGGTGGGAGAGGGTTTGCTGTGACATTGGGTTTTTCGGGAGGCACAATCACCCCATTATCAATGAGATCTTGAATCTCATGACGTAATCAGAAGCATTGGTCGGTGTCATGACCGTGCTGTTGGTGAAATGCGCAATATTTGGTTGGGTTGTGGGTAGGAGAAAGTTTTTTCGTCAATGGCCGCAGCTCTAGGGGTTTCAAGTGCCCTTTTCTGATTAAAACCCCTAGAGCTTTGGACAAGGGCATATATAGTGGAGCGAAGGTTCTTTGATTTTTGGGCGAGTATTTGGCTGTTTGTGTATTACTTCTGGACGCACCGGAGAATGGCGTAGCTGCCATGGTTCTTGGAGGGGGAATGGTGGTGACCATGCTCACTTCTGAGGCTCTTGTAGTTGTAGCGCCGCTCGAGCCTGCATTGGTGTTGCCGTTAAAGGTTCTCCTGGGTTGCTCTCTGTCATTGTCGATCAAACCTTGTTTCAAGGCATCCTCGATCTGTACTCCCATCTCATGCAGATCTGAAAAGGTAGGGAAGGGGAGCACGATCATTTTCTACATCAGCTTAGGCTAGAGATTGCGCACAATCATCCGAATTTGATCCTTATCGGTGGGCCTTAGGGTCATCATTGAGGCCTTAGCCCTCCATCTGGTTACGAACTCCGAAAAGCTCTCTTTAGGCTCTTCCCTTATCGTCTCGAGATCACGGGTTGTAATCTCAATTTGCGTGTTATATGAGTACTGTGCAATGAACACCTCGGTCATCTCATCCCAGTACCTCTTAACATCATCTTCTAATTTGGCGTACCAGATGGCCACTACACCTGACAGGGTCCGGCCGAACAAAGATAGCTTCTGTAGTCTGGTGAGGCCCATTGGCCTTAAGATATCTGAAAACAACCTCAGGTGCACCATTGGGTCCTCGGACCCATCAAATCGGTCAATATGCGCCATCTTGAATCGGTCTGGCAACGTCACAGCTGCGTCTGTATACCCGTCCTCAATATCAGGGATGGTCTTGACTCCCTGGGATTTCTTAACCATCTTTTCCAGCTTGCTCAACTTTAATGCTATGGGGTCCACTTCGAACTCGAAGGGAGAATCCGGTACATTGATAGGCGTGGGCGCCTTGGATAGTTGCGGTAGAATCAGGGGCAGAGCCGGCCCCGTTGGAATGTCTGTATCCTCTTGGATATTCTGGACATTTGGTGTCTCCTCGGGTATCGGAACCCTTGGTAGAAGAGGAGCTTGATGTGAGGCAAATGCCCCGGCTTGCTGCTGTAGCCTTATAATTAACTCTGCTTGTTCAGTCATAACCGTGGCCTGTTGTTTGGCGAACTCTGCCTGCCGAACAGCGTCTTGTGCATAGTTTTCATGCTCTCTTGGAGCTGGCGCACCATCTCCTCTAAGCTTTCCATACTGCTCTGCTCTAATTGAATTACCGGTATATATTCCCTTTCTGTGGCAAAAATTGAGGCCTCAGCCTGACTGTCCACTAGTAGGGTTGACCACTGCTCTGGCAATCTCTGCTCGGATACACTGCGTCTTCTTGACCTTCGCCTGATAATCAGGGGTAGAGAATAAAACACTGGTTGTCCGTCGACCAGATCCTCAGATCGATTGAGTCGGCGACCTCTAGTCCAAAGTGCTTGGGGAATATCTGCTGGGTCGGAAGCAATTGTGCTAAACTACCTAGTAAAAAGATAAATAAAGTAATAATAAGGAAATAAATAACTAGACAGATGGACAGCATAATAGCGTAAAATAAACACACCACACACAGTTGGGCATCACAACCCGCATTTGATAAGCTGAATACACTATTCCTCAATACTGATTATTGTCCCCGAATCACTGTTCCCAAAAATTGAATCTGATACTCGCTGATAACTGATTCCCAAAATACTGAACTGGTGCCCGCGGGCCTGATATTCAAACTTGCAAACTGATATGTGCGTTCCTGTAGAGATACACTCTAAAAGCACATAGCAAGTAAAGTAGAGCCAAAATACCCCAATATTGGGTAGGGTTTCCCTGTCCTATTTTGTCAAGAGCTAGGATTTCACTATGCACGCAGCGGTTTCAAACAACCTATAATCGGGTAAGCAACCTGTCCCAGTTTGGAATGGTCACTATGGATTCCGAATATGCACTAGGTCGAATGGTCAAAAAAGGGTGCCTCGGTGACAACCGGGGTTTGTGTTCCCATCATGGCAGAGCCCGTGACCAGTCAGCCTTATTGCACGCTTCTCAAAGCGAGCCTCCGGCAAACCGTTCAGGAATAGGAGACGGCAAACACGGTGTCATAGGCGGACCAATGCACTTGCAATGCAAAGAAACACATGAGTGTAATCCAAAACAAGATATCACGAGTTCGACTTAAGTTCTCTAAATCCCCAGCAGAGTCGCCAGAAACTGTAGACGCCCCCGAACGTCCCGGAGGGGATCCCCGTTTTGTTCATTTGGGCTCACTACAGTTCGGACTCAAATTGTCACGGTTCTTAATCTGATCTCGCAAAGTGCAATGCAAGACTGATAAATCACCAAAGAGTCCAAATCCGGCAAATCGTTTTGAAAACAGATTTTTAGAAAGAAGTGCCAAACATGGACTGCTTTGCCAGATACAGAGTCGCCACATAAATATTTTATTATTGGGGGATTTAGGAAACCCTGACTCGTGCCTAAGGCTACGTGTCCGCCATCAACAAAGTTGTCTCGGCTCGGGAACTTGGGTACGATTGGGGAAGGCCAGCTATGAGCACCCTCGCTCGCCCAATCAAAGATCGGCCTCTACTAACCATGATATCTTGTTTTAAAAACATTATGTGTTCTTATTCCGGTTATTAGCCTAGATTTACTATGTGATGCGCACAGCATACAAGTATAGACTGAATCGTCTGAACTAGAACGAAACATTTCATGTTTGTTTTTGAAAACTGTTTGCTACTTGTAAGTAGGCTAAAATGCAGATTTTGCCACCCTCAGGTGGGCTTAGAAAACATGGTTTTGCCACTATCTAGTGGGCTTAAAACTCATAGTCAATGCATTATTCCAATTCAGATGATCCGACCTTCACCCACAGGCATTCAGGCAGATATATCACATAAGCACATAGCCTCATGGTAAGCATACTATCATGGCAACACTCACACACATGCAAGAATGCTAAAGCGTAAATGCTTATCTAGTACTCCAAGCCAAAACAGAAACTAGTTAGTAATCAAATGCATAATCCTAGTTCATGTTAAGATGGCTAATGCAACACAAGCAAGATGCAGCTATAGTAGGCTCAACTATTCTAAGATGGCACATGAAATGCAACACTTAACATATATTCAACTCGGAATTGAAATACAATGCAATTAGCATGATGCGCCGAGCCTGGTGCATACAATACAGATAAATGATGCACGCATGCATAGCATAAGGATGCTAACGGAAATATGCACTAATACTAACCACTAAAAGTAGGTAAATAAAAGGGAGAAAGACGTGGGGTTAGAAGACATACACACACTCACGCACACTTATTACACAATTTCCCTCGCTCGGAGGGTCCGAATAAATTATACAGTCCGAATAAATAACTAACTATTCTAGCTAATTAGATATTACAAAAACTTCTAATTAATTGACAAATTAATTACAAAGAGAAAATGGCCGCAGCCCTGCCTCGGAATGCGTGGATGATGCATGCTTGACTCGTCTTGCTCGAAAACTCACTGCCATGTTAAAAACTGCCTCTGTTTACACTGCCTTGCTTCTCTGAAAATTATGCAGGTTTCCAGAATTGCTTTGAGCTTCCCCCTGAGTGTTGTGAGGTGCCACCGGCCACAATTCAAGTCCACCGGCCATTGGAATAAGATTATCAGCCAAACATTGAGCCATCGGTTGGACACTGATGGTCGGTCGGCACAAAAAGTGGTCGACCGGCCATTTCATCCTGCAGAGCCCTGTTTTGACAGCAGCAGAGGACAGACAGTGCATGGCATGTAATTTTCAAAGCAATGTGTGCATGGTCACTCTCCCTATCATGCTATGGACTCAAGGGAGTGTGGCCCTCAGTACTCGGGCCACCAATCACGCATTTCGATGCATGACGGCCCAAAGCACCAAGCTTGTAAATCAATGTAAATGCATGCGACAAAACAAATGAGTGCCTTGCCCCCTATCATGTTGGGATCAAGGGCATCGACGACCGAGGATTGAGGCGCGTTGCATCACTTTGAGTACGAACGCATCTCATCCCCCATGCTTGGTTTGACACCCCAAACCAAGCAAAATGTAATGCATGTATGCAATGTGGCTCAAGTATGCAATGTCACAATGCAATGTAGCAAACATAGACAAACATACAATGGGACTGGTATGTGACAACACACAATGTACCAAATATGTAATAAACATACAACAATCATGCAATGGTAGATTTAAACCATAAAGGGCAGACCTCAGCCTTGCCATAAATAGTGGCCAAAATGGTATAACAAGAGCACAAATCACATATGCAAGCATGCATGCACCAAGGCCCATTACCTAAGCATGGAAGGGGCAACCTTCAAGGACACTCAAAGGTGACACACATGGACATTAAACACTCATGCCAAACTCTGAAAAGCATGCGAAGGATGATGTCAAAACATGCTAAGGGAATGGATGCGAAATGAAAAGCATTCAAGGCCACAAAAGAGAGCATTACTCAACACCTACCCCAAACAATCATGGCATGATTTTTTTAATACAAAACAGAGTTTTAGCATGCAAAAAGGACCCTCAAAACCCACTGTTATGGCAGCTCAAGTGACTCAAACAAAGAAGCATACACCAAAGCCCAAACATGGAGCATAAGACCACACCTCTTCAAGGCATAAAAGGGGAACAAATGCAAGTATTTAAGCACAAAATATGGACTGAAATGGCATGGGAAATGATTCCAAATCACTGAAATAGACCAACTAAAGCATGTTTATGACTCACACACTCCAAGGCTCACAAGCCACAATGCAAAGAGGCTATATAAAGCATGGCAAGCATGACTCCAAAGACCCAAAACAGACCTTAAGCATGGCAAAATAATGCTAAAACCTTCTTAGAACCAAACCAAAATCATGCTAAAATGACATGCTATAACATAGTACATTTTAGGCCAAATGATGGGATTTCAAAGCAAGTATATCATGCATGCAAAGGACCATGAATCTGACCAAAAATAGAGGCATAATATGACTAAATAACACCCAAAAACCTCTGAAATGAAGCTAAGAACCACTAAGCATGCATGCAACCTTTGTGAGCCAAGAACATGAGCAAAAAAGAGACCAAGGGAGAGGGGTGTCGCTTCCCTATGCAAGACTTCAAAATCTCTTCTTCACCACTAAAATGAAGGCCAATGCACAAAAGTATTCAAAGCTCAACCAAAGAAGGCACAAAAGGGGCCAAACAAGGCCCAAGAGGGGGAGGTCGACCCCCAACACCAAAATGACCTTAATGAAGTATCTTAAGCATGAAAATACAAGACTTTTTTCAGTTATACACAAAGCTTAAATCAGTATGCAAGATAGGTTAACAGCTAGTGCAAGATTGGGGAAAATAAAACAATAATGTTACCCTTGAAGAACACTTCAAGAATAGCAAGTCCGGCCCCCTTCTTCTGATAAAAAACAGCTCAAAACTTCAAGAATAAACCCTCAACACCTCCCAAAACCCAAGTATGGTGTAATGCTAGGTGACTTAGTGCAAAACTAAGGACAAAACACACTTTTAGGCCCTCAAACACATACAAATGAAGAGAGAGAGGGAGATATAGAGAGAGAAGGTGTATATATCAAATATATATGTATTAGGTCTGGTTTTGCTAAACCTCTCCAAAGGAAGAGGAAGGTCCTCTTATATAGACAAGATAAAGGGCTCAAAGCTTCTAAGGGAAGCTAAACAAAAGGTTCAAAGGGGCAAGCTTCTCAAGGAAGCTAACCCAAAGGTCCAAGCTGCTTGAAGAAGCTAAGAAAAAGGGTCAAGCTTCCTCAAGAAGCTTGAGCAAAGGGTCCAAGCTTCTTGAGGAAGCTAGGACCAAAAGGGTGCAAAAGGGGCAAGTCTTTCATACACGTGTATAGAGGACAAGTCCGTGCACTCCAGCTGGCACAGCTGGCATGCACCATGCCTGAAAAAGGAAAAAAGGTGGTACCGGCCAGAAAAGGAGTCCATCGGCTGGATACATGGTCGGCCGACCACACCAAATGCCGACTGGCCATTACTAATGGCCGGTAGCACTAAACTAGGGTCGGTGGCCTCGAGCCAAGGCTAGTGGATTCCAGGGGTAGCTAACAAGCTACTCTCTACCCTCAGGTGCAAAAACAAACAAGTGTTTGGTCCAACCAAACACAGAACAGTCAAGTTGA
This sequence comes from Camellia lanceoleosa, assembly GCA_025200525.1. Lineage (NCBI taxonomy): Eukaryota > Viridiplantae > Streptophyta > Magnoliopsida > Ericales > Theaceae > Camellia > Camellia lanceoleosa. The sequence goes on from CM045761.1 coordinate 153,192,614, forward strand.
GAGATCCCGAGGCAAGGCGCGTAGCCGAGACCTCCGAGAACTCAAAACGAACACGGACATGGATGATCACCGAGTGTTCAAACGGTGACATCCAAATCTTCAGGACGGTCAAAAATGGGGTGTCTACAGACGCTCAAGCATCAAGCACAAAAACTGGACCCGCTCGAGCGCAAGAATACTCGCTCGAGCGCCAAGACACAACTGCAAAACTCCACCCGCTCGAGCGCAAGGGAAAGCCCGCTTGAGCGTAGATTACACTCTTCCAGTATTTTTACAGACATCGAACACCCGCTTGAGCGCAAAGAGGCCCACTCGAGCGTGAAAAACAAACCTGCAGTACTTTTGTAGGCACACAAGATGCTGAAAGTATACAAACTCTGCTCGAGCGTGAAGGGATCGGCTCGAGCGGACCACAAAAAATCTGGGCAACAAGAAATGGGACTAAAGCTCAACCAACCTATTCGAAACACGCCCAAGACATCTCTAATCTCCAATCCAAAGCATTAAAAGACGGGAATGGAATACAGACGACAACAATCCTCAACGGAAACGAGTCCGGAATACGGTAAACAATGAGAGGAAAAACCCAGATCGCTATATATTTCACTTGAGCACAAGAAGCTTCATTCGAGCGTATGATACACATTACCAAAAGTTTTACAGACCGAACCGTTGCTCGAGCGAAGAACACTACCTCTCCAGTATCTCTACAAGTCTGCAAAAGCACTGGGAGCTCACAAAGCTCACTTGAGTGCAAGAAGCTTCGCTCGAGCGAAGAGGCCAAATTCTGGACAACAACAACTTAAACCAACTAGCAACCAACCTGTTCCAAACACGCCAAAGACACTTCAATACTCCAAACTCAAGGAAGTATAAGGGAAGTAAGACATAAACAACAATACGAAACCATGAAACCCGATTCCAGGATACGAAATGGGTCGGGTCTAAACCATAATCGCTATAGGTACTAGCCATTAAAATGGTCTAACACATTTTCAATCAAATACACAATAAAAAACTTAGGCCTATGGGCTAGAGTTAAATTGTTTTATATACATATTCAGTTTAATTGTTTGTTTAGTATATTAGTTCTAAATTTCTTTAATATAAAACAATTAAAAAATATAAAAAATCAAAAATTAAAAATGATCTATATGGAGTTCAAATTAAGAAAATGGCTATAGGGTTTGCAAAATGTTCAATTGATCTAATCTCTAAAATATTAGTAAATATAATTAACTAATATTTAATGAGACTGTTTTAGAGGTTATACCTAGCGGCCAGCAGGATTGAAATCATCAAAATCTTATTTGAGGAGTGGGTCGAAGATTGGGGCCATTGATACTCTATTTTTTTTTCCTATTTTTTTTTTATTTATTCTTCAATTTTGATTAATTGATAAGGTAATTGATTTTACATAATAGATATGAGATAATTGGTATATAACGATTCTGATTTAGACCCGACCCATTTTATATTCCGGACACGAGTTTCATGGTTTCATATTGATTGTTCATGTCTTACTTACTCCCCTTGTACATCCTTAAATTTGGTTTTTGGATTGTAGTGGTTGTATTCGGAATAGGTTGGTTGCTTGGTTTTCAAACTGTTGTTGCCCAGGATTTTACTCCTTCGCTCGAGTGGCAATTCTTGCACTCAAGCGGGCTTTGTGAACTTTCAGTACTTTTGCAAGTCTGCAAAACTAATGAGAGAGTGTATTTTATGCTCGAGTGGTTCTTTCTGTGCTCGAGCGGCCTTTCTTGCGCTCGAGCGTTGGTCTGTTGTCTGCAAAACTACTAGGAGTGTGCATTCTGTGCTTAAGCGTCATTTCTTGTGCTCGAGCGTAACAACTTATTATGTTTGACGCTCGAGCATCAACTCTTGTGCTCAAGTGGACTGTGCATATATCAGTTTGAAACATCCACTTTTTTACATCACTTTTTCATCTCTTTCTCTCTCTAAAACATTTCAAACCCTAGATCTAGAGCTTCTCTCTCTAAAACTCATCTTTTCTCTACATTTTCACCTAGATCCATTGGATTCTCTACCCGTGTGCCTTTGTTAAAAAGGTAGAGCATTTCAAGGGCTACGTTTTCATCTGAATAGAGTGGTGTTTGAGCATCTTTGAAGTTTCCTCCTTGTTTTGGTCGACTTCTAGCTTTGAGATAGGGACTCTCTACACTTTTCTATGAGTTTTAACTTCATTATTTGTTGATGCATAAGAAATATGGGAACTTGAGTGATTTTGAACAAACCTAGGGTTTTGGTTTGAAATCAAAAGAGAGGTTTTTTAATGTTTGTGTTAGAAATGGTTATGGGAGTAGATATGAGATTGTGATGAGATTAATTGTTAATTTTAATACCCAGGATGGATTTTGGAAGAAAATGGAGTTTTGTCCTAATTGCCTCAAATAGCTATTTGGTATAAATAAGTGAAATTGTTATTGAGAATATGAAATTGGATGGATGTTTATATAATTAATGGAGTTGGGTATGTATTATCTCTCATCTATAGAAATTTGGGTAATTTATCTGTCTTGGGGATTGTATATCTGTTTAGAAATATCTGTTTTGGGCCATCGCTGGAGGATAGCTATAATTGTTGTAGAAATTGCATGATGATTAGACAAATTGAAACTAATATCTTATCTGCTGTCATTAAATATGACTATGTTTTAATACATTGTAAATGTATGATGTTTGGGAGAAGAAATGAGATGTACTCCATGTTTTGGGGAGTAAGGGGATGGACTCCATTGAATTAAGTTGGCATGTGCGTCCAGGGTGAAAGTCCCAAAAATCGCGCGTATACATGGGTGCCGATTCCCACGGACGAAATATCCGTAAAATGGCAAATGAAAGTGTTTGTGTAATAGTTGTGTTGGTTAGAAACCCACTAGGTTGTACCCTCAGTTTGGTTGTTTCAACGAATTGGTGAATGACTCATGAAATGAGATAAAATAGTGAATGACACATGAATTGAGATAACATGAATTGTGATATAACGCTTGGCATGTCATAGTTTTGTAAAAGAGTTGTAAATGGTTTTGTTATGGGCATTGGATATGCATCCTATACTTATAGGAAAAAACCATTTTCAGGTGTTGGTGATATGCCTCCGCCAAGATAGTAGCTTAGAAGGATTTGGAGTAAGAGCTTTTTTTTATTGTATTTACTTTGTATAGCCAAGGGTTTTAAATTGTACTGAGCTAGACTCATTTTTGTTGTAACCAAGCAATGACTTGGAAAGATGTAAACCTTTTAAAGCATATGAATATCTGTTTAACTTTCATTCATTTTTACTATTTGTAACACATGCTGTAGATTTAAGACGAATTATTTACGAATGTATACCGCATGTGTCACCTTTTGTATATTAACTTTGATGAATGAAAGTACTTTGTTTCAACTTTATTTCCGCTTATGAGCGTTTATCATATTTATTTTGGGGCGTTACCTGATAAATTGAAAAACTAAAATTACGAAATTCATCAAGACGAAATATGTTTATATTTTATCGTAAATATAATTATTATATGGGAACTAGTTAATGTTAAATAAATTTTATTTTATATTATAAATAAATTTTTTGTTATAATTTAATTTTTAAAATAATTTTTAATTATTCATTTTAACCTGTGCATAGCACACATATTATACTAATTTTAATTTATTCCCATACTAGTATAAAATGTGAATGGTAGAATTTTTTTTTAAAAGTTTCACATTGCTTGTTTCCACTTTTCGAAAAATACTTTTCAAAAAATTCTACTTTTTTATTTTTCGTGTTTTTTTTTTATTTTTACTGAATTCAGTACATTTTTTTTGTATTTTTATGTATTTATGAATTTTTTAAAATATTTTTTCACAAATTTTTTATTTTTTAGATACATCTAAGTAAGGTGCATCGAAAAAAGTAAAAAAAATGTTTAAAATTTTAAAAATTTAAAAATATTCACTAAAAACAAAAAAATACGAAAAGTAAAAAAGTCAATTTTCAAAAAACTTAATCCAAAAAACCCAAACCAAACACACTATCAATCACGTTTTTTAACTTTTTCTCTGTATAAAAATAATATTATTTTATTACTAGGAAAACTTTATTGGTAGTAAAGTTTTTCAAAAAACTTTATTAATAATCACGTTTTTAGTTTAACAAAAATGCCTCAGACCCCCAGTGGGGGTCACTGGGGGTCATGTTTGTGGCCCTCCCATTGGCTAAAAAAAAAAATTGCTTTTTTTTTTTTTTGATTATCAGCGAATCAAGGCCCGCTGTAGACACCCCATTTTTGACCGTCCTCAAGACTTGGACGTCACCGTTGGAACACTCGGTGATTATCCATGCTTGTGTTCGTTTGGAGTCCCCGGAGTTCTCGGCTCGCGCGCTGTGCCTCAGGACCTCCGAACTCGACCGTTTGTGTTTGGTTTTGCACCAAACACTTGTGTTTTGCCTTTGAGGGGCAGGGAATGCTTTATGAGGCATCCCCACACACCACCGGCTGGGTCTAGAGGCTACCGGCTGGCTGTAGTTGTCACCGGCACTATATTGTGCCGGTCGGCACTATTTTGTGCCGGCCTGCTTTTGGGCGAAATGACCATTTTGCCTGCCGACCACTGCACTTGCTTGGTGAGATATTTTCTCAATTTGTTGCAACTTGTTTCCTCCATACACGTGTATGGAGGGATGGGCTTGCTTAGTGGCCAAGCTTGTAAGCTTTTGGCCTATAAGAGGGAAGCTCTCCCTCTTGGCTTAGAGGTTGGCAATTTTCAGAAGGTTAGCCATTGTTAGAGAGCTGGAGCTCTGGTTTTTAGGGTTAAGTTAGATATACACTTTGTATCTCTCTTTTTCTCTTTGAACTCTAGGTGTTTAGTCCATATTATTGCACTAAAGCACCTAGTGTTCCATCTTTCTCTTGGAACTGAAGCTCCAGCAGGTTGTTCTTGGAGTTTTTGGTGGTTTTTGAGCTCAAGGAGGCAACAATATCAACCTTTGTGAAGGTAGTCAACAAGGGTAAGAAACTTACACTTTATTCCCTTTTTTTTGCAACTTGTTTTTACCTAGTTTAAAAACAGTTTTTGGCCTAGTGTTAGGCACATCAAACCTCTGTCTTTGAACCCTCTTTATTGTATATTAAGAGTGCTTTGTGGTTTGAGGAACTTTGACCACCTTTAGGCCTTGAAAAGGCCACTTTTTGTGCCATTTTGGAGAGATCCGAGATTTTGGTCTTGGGATCTCTTCACCACTGAAATCTTGAGGGATTTCAGTGGTGAAGAGCATGCCTTGAAGTCTCAAGAAGGAGAGGGCCACCCCCTCTCCTTGATGTCCTTGAAAAGGACAAGTTTGGCTTCTTGTGAGAGTTCCATGTTTAGTTGTGTATCGAGCATGTTTTGGTTGTTTACCATGCTTACATTGCCATATTATAGCATGTCTTCAAGTGGGTTTTAGTACTCTTTGCATGATTTGCATAGTTACTTTGTAATGCCTTAATATTGCCTTAACATGACTAGCTTGTTAGCCCTAGTTTTTAGCATGTTTTAGGCTTAGACTTGTGAAGTTTGTAAGCTTATTTGGTCATGCTTTAGCTCTGTCCATGATCATTTTGGTCATTCTTAGCATGCATTTTGTAGCTCCTTTGTATTTGGCTTGTTGGCCTTAAAAGCATGAATGTGTGGTATGCTATTCTAGCTTTGTATTTGATGGATGGGACCATCTTCCATGCTATTTCAGTCCCCCATACATGCTTATTTGATTGCCTAGCATGCATCTTTAATGCTTTGGTTACATGTGTTGTACATTCCTTTGAAAGTGCATGTGTGCATGCCCTTGATTTCGAGCCTTTTAGATGCTATCTAGGTGTGCCCCTAGCCTTGTTTAGATCTGCACGTAACCTGTTTTGAGCCCCCTTGGCCTTGTGAGGCTTGGTGGGTTTGGCCTTGGTTTAAGCCTTCATGGCTTGTTTCAAGTACTTGGGCCATTTATTGTGTATTTGGCTTGCTTTGTTGCATGTTTTGGCAACATGTTTTGCTTGATTTTCAGAGCTTACAATGCATGCTATTAGTCCATGTTTGGCCTCTTTAAGAATGCATGAGAGTTGTCTATGAATGCCCAAGTGTTGGACCATAATTGTATGCATGTGGGTGTGCATTCTAGTCTTCATTTTCGAGCATGTTGGCCATTGTTCTTGGGCCTTTTAGAGTTGTCCAATTCATGTGTAAGTCCACTCCTACTTTGCTTTGCATGCTTGTATGTTTACACAACAATATTCTTGCATTGCATTGCCATATTGCACGCTAGATGACATGCTTAGGGTTGCATTAACATTGTGCATGTTGGACCTCTTGAAGTGAGTTTGATAGAGGTTTGGCACCTTTGTTTGCATTGCATGCATTTGAAATCAAAGTTGCACTCTTGGTTCTTAGGGCCATCACGCATGGAAATGCGCGATTGGTGGCCCGGGAATCGAGGCACATGCCCTCTTAAGTTCGTAGCATGATTTGGGATGTGTTTAGTGCATATATACCTTGAATTGCACTGCCTTGCCTTTTGTTCCCTCTCATTTGTCGACAGTTTTTGCGTAATCAATTTGTGCCGACCAAGCACCTTTAGTGCCGACCGACCGCCCTTTGGCGTACCGATAAGAGAATTCAGTCGATGGAAATTCTCCTCACGGTGGCCCTCTATGCGAGCCGATGATGTTTCTCGGTGCTCGAGAGGCACTCAAGTTTTGGGAATTTTTCGAATCAAGAGCGAGGAAACAGAGGCAACCTGCAGCAAGCAGTGATTCCGAGCGAATCCCGGGCATGCGCTGCAGTTAGCCCTCACCCCGAGGCATTTAATGCTTAATTAGATTAATTAGTCAGATTAATTAATTTGGTTAATTTGTAATATTTAATTAGCTAGTTTAATTAATTATTTATTTGGTTTTGTATATTTATTCGGTCCCTCCGAGCGAGGGCGCAATTGTAATAAGTGTGCGTGAGTGGGTGTATGTCTTCCAATCCCCACTTCTTCCTAACCCTTTTATTTACCTGCTTATGGTAGATTAGGGCATACTTATTTTAGCATACCTTATGCAATGCATGCGTGCATCCATGCATTTGTTTACATGCACTGCTCGGACATCATACAAACCGCATCGCAATTTTCAAATTCCGAAATTGAATACGTGCTATATGATAGCATTTCACATGCCATGCTTAGGATAGCCGAGCCTGTCTAACTGCATTCTTGCCTGTGTTGCATTAGCCATTTAACATGAACTAGGTCATGCATGTTTTGCTAACTAGTTTATTATTCTGGCGCGAAGTACGATGTAAGTATTTTTGCTTTAGCATATCGCACGCGTGTGATTGTTGCCATGACAATAGGATTGCCATGCGCTAAACGCTTATGTGTTATATAACTGCTTGAATGCTCGTGGGTGAAGGTTGGATTGCCCGAGTTGGAACAACTCGTTGAAATCCGTATTTTAGCCTACTTGCGAGTAGCAAAATCTAACACGTTCTTTTGAGACAAAACGGATATGCAATGTTTATTTCCAAGTTAGGCAATCTAGTCTATACTTGTTTGCTGTGCGCATAACATAGTAATTCTAGGCTAATAACTGGAATAAGAACACGTAATGTTTTCAAAATCGGATATCACGGTTAGTAGAGGCCGGTCTTCGGACCGCGCGAAAGTGCTCATAGTCGACCTTCCCGATCGCACCAAGCTCCCGAGCCAAGACACTTTGGTAATGATTTTACACGTATCTTCGCACCGAGTCGGGTTTCCTAAATTTCCCAAAATAAAATATTTAGGTGGCGACTCAGTCCGCAAAGCACCATGTTTGGCACTACTTTTCAAAAATCTGTTTTCAAACGACGGTCGGATTTGGACTCTTTGGTTCAGATGAACCGCGACACAAAATCGAGTCCGAATCGTTAGCGAGGTCCCCAGACGCGACGCTTCTGGCGACTCTATGAGGATCTTAGACAGCTTGACTCGAACTCGTGATATCCTATTTTGACTACACTTATGTGTTTCTTTGCATTGCATGTGCATTGTGCGCCTAGGACACCGTGTTGGCCATCTGCTATTCTGGCGGTTTCTTGGGAGGCTTGTCTTGTCAAGGCATGTCCATAAAGGTTGACTGGTTATGGCGCTCGCCAAGATGGGAACACAAACCCCGGTTTTACCGGGGCACCCCTTTTGACCATTCGACCTAGTGCATATTCGGATCCGTAGTGACCATTCCAAACTAGGACAGGTTGCTTACCCGATCATAGGTTGTTTGAAACCGCTGCGTGCGTAGTAAAACCCTAGCTCCTGACAAAATAGGACAGGGAGACCCTACCCCAACATAGGGGTGTATTGGTTCTCATTTACTTGCTATGTGCTTTTAGAGTGTATCTCTACAGGGGAATGCATATACCAATTTGCAAATCTGGGCATCCCATGGACACGATGTCGTTGTAGGGAATCGATTATATCTGCGAATCGATTTAGATTTGGGCAGGACTTCGGAAACAAGATTCAATAGTAAAATGCAGTTGTTCGACCACGCCGTGTTTGATCTATTTGAAATTTGAAATCTTTGCTTGTTTTCCGTTTCAGTTCTGTGATTCAGAGAGTTGAGTCAGAACAGTTAGTGTCTTCTCCTCACGAGACAGACCAACATGATGCGTAACTCGGAAGAGATTGTGGTCATGACGGTCGCGCCGAGTCAAGGAACCACCCCACAAGATGAGGCTACTGTTGATATGCCACACCCGCCTAGGTCGCCCGCTGCACACCCAATCTGGGCCCCTCAGTTCTATCAGGCTCGCGAGCCTACTACATTCGAGTTAATGGGAATGATAGGCGAGCTCCAGAGGTCCGTGGCGGATCTCGCTTACAGAATGTCAACCTCGCCACCGGTTGCACCGTATGTTGGAAATTTCGAACCCAGAGCCTCCGACATCGGGCGGATTAGATCGAGCTCAATCAGTCGGAGATGACCTCCACCCACAACAATGATGCACCAGTACCAACCCAAACCTCTCATCAGGCTGAAGCCAGAGGCAAAGACAAAGTAAAGGCCGAGGCCACCTGGAACAACCGGCAAGGCGATCCGAACTTTGAAAACCGGAGGAATGAGCAAACAACAGGTATCCGCGATTATAACCAGAAGTATGGATGACGTTTTCCCTATTTCGCCTGAGGGCAGTTCCAGTCAATCAGAGAACCGGGATAGGCCCCGTCATGCCAAGAAGGTTCTTTCCACTCCCACCCGCATCCGAAAGGATCAAAATCCAAGGTTGCACCACGATTCGCTCGCTAGTGCATCTAGCAAGAGTCCTCGATTCAAGCACTTGCCCCGAGGGCGCAGGGCCTTCCATCCTCTACATGCCTTTGTCTAGGCACTTCGATTCTAGCCAAAAGGCATCTCACGCCTTGATCCTAGGCCGCTCCCCAAACCCCTTCCAAAGCCATGATGCCACTCGATCTTGTCGCGTACCATCAACACCGCCACACCATCGATAATTGCTTCCGCCTCGCCATGAGGTGCAGGATTTGATTGATAACAAGGTTATCCTCCCACCTACCTCGCCAAATCAGTCCTACTGAGTTCTTGGATTGTGAGGACACGATAATGAGGACACCGATATCGCGAGTATGTAATTGGGATTCAACCGTCATGGGCAATATCTGGTACATTTTTGGATATGGCGTTTGGCGCGCATTTTTGAGCACCTACCGATGCTAGTTTTGTAAAAACCTGACTTGGGTATCGAGTCAGTCTCATTGTTTTGAGTCAGTCCTTTTTGCTTAAGGGTCTGTCTAATTGTAATGAGTCAGTTCCTCTTTTGTATAAGAATACTAGGTGACTTCGGGGTTGTTGCCTCGAGCACCATTTTGTTTTGTAATTACTTTTTGCTTTCTTTTGGATTGTCTCTGCCGTGGAGCCGTTTACATCTAGGGAACCGAATGAAACAATGCATGACTATCGTGATCCCGTACTATTTATGCTGGGCTAGTTGTGCCAGAGAATTCGAATGGGGTGACAGTGCATTCCACCTGCTCTTTTGTGCTTTAAAGATTATTGTTTTGACCTAAGTTTTTCAAAACCTTCTTTGAACACTGCGATGATAACAACAAAGAGGAAGCAATTCCTCGGGTTTTTCAAAATTTTGATCAATCTGAGAGAAAGAGAGACATACTAAGCCCTTAATGAATGAAATCATGCTTGTCGGCGTGAGTACTGAGAAGGACCCTAGCTTTGATCCAGATTGGTCCTACGCTGTCTTCGGCGCGAGCGATTTGTCGCTTTCTTAAAAACTTTCAAAAAATGTTTTGCGCGGTTCTGCGAAGACATGTGTGGAATCGCTCTTGAGATTGTGCAGCTTAGGATCGCTCTCACCGAGACTCTGGCTTTCAAACCTTGAACTGGCATTCAGAATGTTCAACGGTCAACCACAATGTAAGGCCTGTGTGGCTAGATTTGAAGCAGCCCTCGAACATGAGGCACCAAAGTCAGATCAAGAAGATCAGACCTCATCAGAAAAAGCTTGCGAAGCTAAATCAGAAGCACCCCTCGAACTAGGGGCAAAAAATGTCCGATATGCTCGAAAAGCCAAAAGGTGGATCCTTCTGCAAATCAATACAACAGCCACTCTCCTGGACACAGAGGGCTTCAATCTCAGAACCATTTGGCATGGACTGGTCACATTTTTACCCTTTGAGAGGCTCGCTGGGCCGAAAACCCGGAAGGGCGACCCAGGCAAAAGTTAGAGCAAAGAAAAAGAAAAGAAAAAGAAAAACCAAAAAAAAGAAAAGAAAAAAAGAAAACCACAAAAAAGAAGAAAAGAAAAGAAAGAAAAGAAAAAAGAGAATGAAAACAAAGAACAAAGCTCGCAAGGTCGAAAACCCGCATTGGGCACCTTGGCAAAAATTAGAGCCTAAAAATAGCAAAGGTTAAAATACCCGAGTGTACCTTAACCGGAACTACGTAAGGCTTGATTCCCATGTTTGGGATACGTGGCAACTTCATCTGAAGTCCAAATTCCAACGCCCATAGCGCCCCGGCCATGTCATGGTTTTGATCACTACCACTCCGAATCCGATGTCTTGATTGCGACCCCGAAGCGCGATTAACTTCCTCTGGTTAAACCACCAACACCTTCCAGTGATCAGGTCCACATATTGATTCAAGCCATCTTCGACTTCTCCGCGTCCGAGGATCCGATCGTCGTCAACAAAGACCGGCTTACAACATGCAGCGGCATCATCCAAACAAGGGGCAACTTTCCGTTGCCCTCCGTTGCCCTAAGTTACCATTCAAACTAGGGGCAACTTTCCGTTGCCATATTTCCTCTTCAAGCAAGGGGCAATTTTCCGTTGCCTCCGATCCGAGGTTGCATATCTCGAGGGTAAGTTTCATGCTCGTTGAGCATCGTTTGTTTGCAAGAGTAGTTTTTGAAAAGTTTTACTGAGGTCTACTTATTTTCTCAAAAACTGTTTCATTTTTAAAATTGGACCGTGTTTGGATCCAACAAAAGGAGAATTTTCAGTGCTTACAACCTGACTTGCATGATTTCAAATCAAAAATCGAATAAGCATGTTAATCTAACTTTCATGTTGGTCAAAATTGTTTTAAAATCAAAAAATGGTCAAAATGACGAACTAGGGGCACGATCGAGTCAGGTCCTCTGTCCCCCCCCCCCGTTAACCTGATTGCCCGGGAGGCACTCTATCCGCCAGAAGGAATAGCCGCGAGCTAACAGCGTTGGATGTGAATCCGCAACTTCCTATTCATCTGTCATTCACCTCGGGGAGGGATGCAAAACGAGAGAATAAAGAATAGAGAGGAGTAAGTTGAGAGAAAAGTGAGAAAAAGGGTTTTTGAGAGAAAAACCGAGCTTGAGGGCCGAGCGATGTGAGTATCACAAATCAGAAAGGGTGGGAGGTGCACCCGGAGGAACTGGCTCCTCGAAATTTGAGGTCTCTCCTTTTGTAAACACGTCCGTGTGTCGTGTCTTTTGATTTGTCGGTCTCAATTTTGGCTTTGAGTCTTTTCCAAGTATGTCTCGTTGTGTTAGGTCGTGTGCCTTTTGTTTCTTCGTTTGAGTCTGTCTCGTCGCGTCCTGTGGTAGGCTCGATACCCCGGTTGAAAACCCATCCTCTTCCAAAAGGCAATTGCTCGTGCTCAGAATGCTGTGCCGTTCTCTACATCCGTGCAAAGCAAGAAAAGGAAATGGAAGATTTGAGGCATCCGAGGGCGTTTCAACTGCAACCGTGTCAGCTTTGTGATTTGTCTCGTCAGGTTAGGGCTATCTGTTCAGAGTTTGCTGTGGGCAGAATGAACCGAGCGCCGGGTTATGGGTTGTATGCAGATCAATCCCCAGTAGAATATGGGCTGTCTATTCAGTTTGAGTAGTGGTTTGTATGAGTTGTGTTGCTGCTTAGTTGGTTGGTTATTTGATTATCACAGTGCAAGTGTTCAATTGTCAGATACAAATCAATATCATTTACATTTGAGGTGTAATATGATGCAATGCAGTGCAAAGTATGAGATATCTAAATATAACACTTTTCAGATAAAGAGTTCATTTTATATCATCTCTTTCAAATACATAGTTTGAGAAAAAAACCCGCTCATGCAAGACATGGTACTCTATCTACCAAAAAAGAGAAAAGTACAAGAAAAGAAATAAGGAAAAGAAGCAGCAAAGTCATCATCATCAGCAATAGGCCTCATGCCTAAGGATCAGTCCTCGCCCTCTTCCTAGGCAGAAGCACAAAGGCGTCTGCCGGAGTTGCCATCGCCGGAGCTCAACCCGAGCTATCCCCGCCTCCTCAAGAATGACTCGTCCCCTCGCCCGACTCCCCATCTCCGAACTGGAGCTCGTGAGCCGCTCCCCACATGACCACGCCCCTCGCACGGAAGATCCCGCCATCCCGAGTAGAGACGGAGGCCCAAATGAGCAAAGGTCACCATCGGAGGGATCGGAAAGGAGGCTGAAAATACGAAGAACAAACACATCGATTTATCAAGATAGAATGCAGTGTATGAGTATGGTAAGTGAATGCCGCGAAAGCGCTTTATCGCTGCGTAATGCGAATGAAATACGAGTGCAAGTGTGAATGTCAGCAGCGCTTTATCGCTGTAATGCAATGTCACGAGTAGTGTGAATGCCGTGAGCTTTATCAAGATGTACGCGTGTATGAGTACAATGTATGAAAACCGTGAGCAGTTTATCAGATTTTTGTGCAGTGAAGCAGATTGTGCGAAATAGAGTATGATTCGAGACCGCGGTCAGTAAAACATACCGGCAAGCCGTACGCGGCCAAGGCGTCAAGAGTCCGCTGCAGCATCCCCAGCAGGGAGGCATTCAGCTCCACCGACTGGCGGGTATACTCGGAGGAGGTCTGCAAAAAGTATTAAATACATCAAGATTCTCAGGATATCCAATGAACTGAAATGAGAAAGACAATGCAAGATGCGTAAATAAAGTAATACATACCGAGGCAACTCGAATGCCGCCAACTCGTGACTACCGGAGGAGGAGCAAAGGGATCTAGGTCTCCCCGCTCGCCCCTATAAGTCAACATAGTAGGCAAGCGGGCCAGCCTCCCCTCGCCCCTCAGACTTCTCCGCCACGAAGCTCGAGCCTCTCGTGATGGCCCATGGTCTCACCGATCACCGAGAGCCCCTACCAAAGGTCGCATAATGAAGGCCGGACGCATCAATAGTCGCCTCGCCTTAGGGCATGTCCACGGCCCACCAAGGGTGTAGTCCTCCATCTGCCGAAGGAAGCACTCTCCCCTCATGCGCCGAGGTCAATCGAACTATCTGCCCGCAATCCAAGGTCTGACGCAAGAAGCGCTCACCCAGGTACCAGGCTCGACAGACCGGGCCCTCCAGAGAATCCAGATGGCGAGGTCTCGATGGCGCCGGCATACCGATCTCGTATCACCGCTGGGAGTGGAGCCCACGGCTGCCAGGTGACCTGAAATGAAATACAGTTGATCATCTACTGATATAGAAATGTACACATGAAAGCGAAGCTTCAAACGGACTGTAAGTAAAACATACCTCAGTGGGGGTGATGGTGTCAAAGAAACGACGGTAGAAGCTGAAGGTGTCCCGGTCTCGGACACATCGCCTGTCCGAAACGCGAGAGAAGGGACGACCAGAGGGTCTCCGCCTCCCAGCTCGCTCCTGGGAAGTAGGCATACACCCACAACAGAAATGACGCGAAACGACTATCGATAATGCAGAGTACGTAATAAAGCGAAATAACAGAGCTGCAGGTTGTGTATTGTGTTGAGCAGGTGTACAGCAGAACAACGAGGTACCAGATAAAGGTATATGTGTGTGCGTGTACAGATACGCACAACAAGGTGTGCAGCAGGTACAGAGTACGTAAAGTACGAATGTAAATAAAAAGCAGAAGAAGACATACCTCCCAAAGCTCGCCAAGAGCTCCCGCCTGACGGAAACGGAGCTCATGTAGTAAAGGGTGGCGAGCCGCACCACCCCAACATATCAAGATAATCTGGCTCGGACGTCCACCAAGGCCGAGGAGGCAGAGAGGCACCTGTTCGCCGGTCGGCGAATAGGGTGGTCCCTAGCAAAACATGAGGAAGTCGTGCATACCTCTCAGCAGCCTCCTGGGTCATCGGAGCCGCGTCCACCAGCATGGTCCGCACTCGAAAGTGCACCTCGAACCAGGAATAGCGGAGGAACCCTGGACGAACAAGCGGCGGCGCCTCGCCCAGCAAATAAACCCGGGCGGCGATCCACTCGCCCATGTTCAGGTCGGCGATCGGATCACCCCCCACCCCGATGCCAGTGAGCATCGAGAAGTCGTAAGGGGTCATCGTCATGTCCCCGGTCTCCGATAGATGAAAAGAATCGGTGGTGTCCCACCACCTCTCTGCCAGAGCAGCAAGAAGAGGTCTGCAAGTGGAGAGTCTGGAAAGCCCTCTGCAGAAGGTACCGAAGCCGGCCCGATCCACAATGCGGCTAACGGCGTCGGGCAGCTCGGCGTACCAGTCGCGAGCGGTAATGTTCCCATACCCACGAAGAGTATGGACGTCCCCCTGTAGTCAAGAAATTACAAAGCCATATGAAGATATGCAGTTGGTATAAATCTAGTATGCGTGCAGATTATCTTTAAAATTCAAACAGAAACCGGGTGCCGGTGTGCTTATAGTAAACTACAAAACCTGTGGTGCGTCAATGTGTTCTAGATGCTCCAGTGTAAGCTTAGAGCATGTGTGCACATTTTTCAGATTCAAGCAGATATCGGGCTTCAGTGTGCTGAGGTAGGCTACAGCCTGTGATGTATCAGTGTGCTTTGTGAAGATTAGCATGCAGATACGGTGCATGTGTGCACATTTTTCAGATTCAAGCAGATATCGGGCTTCAGTGTACTGAGGTAGGCTACAGCCTGTGATTTATCAGTGTGTTTTGTGAAGGATAACATACAGATATGGTGCACATTTTTCAGATTCAAGCAGATAATGGGCCACAGTGTGTCTGCAGTGAGCTACGGCGTATAATACGCCAGCATGTTCGAGTGGTTCGATTCAGTGTAAATCTAGCATGTGTGCAAGTTTTCAGATTCAAATAAGCGCCTAGTGTTGGCAAATTGGCAGTGCAATGTGTGCCGTGTGTTTGGGTGATTCAGACTAGTGCAGTGTGTATGCATGTGCGTCGGTCCTAAACAGGTGTCAGTTATGATTTTGTCTACAATCGACTACAAGACAAAGACATCGAACTAAGCGCTTAAATGGGTTCTTAGCTATGGCGCTGATGACAAAATCCTACATTGCGGAAAATAAGAGACCAGAAAGTTACCTCGACGGCGCCAGCAGACAAGTGGGAGGCCGGCTCGCGCAGCAGAAGCTCCGGGTCCAAAACCCTGTCAAAGCCGCGGAAGTGGCGGAGTCCGTCGGGTGGTAGCACGTGGATGGCCGGGCGATAGGTCGCCGGATCGAATGGGCGCTCGCTCAGCGGGAGAAGCTCGACCCCGGGGTCCATCTCATGGTCCGGGGGAGTCCCGACATGTGGAACCTCGTCTGCCATGGTAGTGGTAGCGAGAAAGTAGCCGGAAAATGAAAAAATGGGCCGGAATACGAAAAGTCAACCGAGAAAGTCAACCCCGAGAGGGTCGGAAATGGCCGGAAGGGTCGGAATGTGAAAAGACACAAGAATGAAGAGAAAATCGAGGGGAACAAGTCCCGAAAAGGCGAAAATAGCGAAAGGAATACCGAAATGGAGAAATGTTCGGTTCAAAGTGTTCGAAACGCGAAGGTATTCACGAATCGGACGACGAAAATGACGTAAAACGCGAGAAAATACGAGGATCGAGGGTCGAAAATACTCTAGAGAGAGAGGGTAGGGATTTTCGGCGGCTTGGAAGTGTGAAAAATAGGGTTTAAAACCCTATTTTATAAAGCCCGGAGCAAAATGGCAAAACTGCCTCGATCAAATATTTTTGGCGGCCGGCATTATTTTGCTTGGCCGCACAATTTTGTGCCGATATATGAGTTCATGCAGCCGGTGGCAGCCGGTGGCCACCCCACCCAGCCGGTGGTATTCCCAAGGCCATGTTTAGGCAAATTGATGAGTTTTGGGTCTTTATAGCTCAAGAAAGTGCAATAAAGTGCATCTCCGATGTTCAACCGGCCTCCGTTTCGACTTCGAACTGTGTCTTCTGTGTGTGGCACTCAAATTCAAGCAGAAATTGTATCCTTTTGTATCCTTTTGTCATGTACAGAGATTCAAAAGTTGCCCCGTGTGCGTTACGCGCATCCATCGCATTTCCCGGCGTATCGTATCACGCAATCTTGCACGTCCCTTGCGACTTGCACCGTTTTGCATTGTCATATGGCATGCGTGTCATACTGCTTCATTTTGCATTTCGTCTTGAGTCCCGTGAGAGGTGCTACCTCATGTGCTTCGTTTTGCATTTCATTTTCTGTGCGGGTCTGGCGAGACCTTAAACACGCAGGGTCTGGCGAGACCTTAAACACGCACGGGTCCGGCGGGACCGAAAACACGCACGGTCCAGGAGACCTTAAATCCTCGGGAGGTGCAAGACCTTCGGTGCATTAAAGCGTACCTCGTCACATTCATTTCACATTTCATTGCATCTCGAGGCACGTACGCCTCGTTTTGCACTTCATTTTCCATCAAATGAGGTACGTGTGCCTCATTTCGCATTTCATTGCATCTCGAGGCACGTACGCCTCGTTTTGCACTTCATTTTCCATCAAATGAGGCACGTGTGTCTCATTTCGCATTTCATTGCATCTCGAGGCACATACGCCTCGTTTTGCACTTCATTTTCCATCTTTTGAGGCACGCACGTCTCATGCGCGTCTCATTTGCATTGCATGCACTTGGGTACTGTGTAACAGTAGCCCCCCGGTCTGGCGAGACCTTAAACATGCACGGTCTAGGAGACCTTAAATCCTCGGGAGGTGAAAGACCTCCGGTGCATTAAGGTGTGCACCTCATTGCATTTGGCATGCATTCCATCGCATTATTTAGCGCACCTCATCAGTTGCCCCCCGGGTCCGGCGGGACCAAAAACACGCATGGTCTAGGAGACCTTAAATCCTCGGGAGGCGCAAGACCTTCGATGCATTAGAGTTGCCCCTCATTGCATCTTGCATGCATTTCATAGCGTTGTTTTGCGCATTTCATCGTTGCCCCGTCTGGTCTGGCGAGACCTTAAACACACACGGTCTAGGAGACCTTAAGTCCTCTGAAGGTGCAATTCCTTCGTTGTTTGTCGTGCTCGAACGACTTTCGGTGGTCTGGTAAAGCCACCCGTCTGTGTTTTCAGTGAGTTCCTAAGAGACCAATGGGGACGGTGAAAACTAGAGTTTGAACGGCTTATGCCTAGAACGCAAAGGTTCGGAATTTCCGAGACTAAAGTCTGGTTTAAATACCCAGGGGGATGAACCCTCGGCTTGAAATCTGTATGGTAGCCCCATAGGTTGAGGCGGTGTGTCTACGCCTCAATTCTGGATACTGAACCAACCTAGTGTATCGCCCGGTTGGTAAGATAGGGAAAACTGCAATCGCAGCCATTGCATCACATTGCATTTATCATGCATTTCATTGTAAATACTACTGCATATGTCATGCATTTTCAAAAAATTCAAAATTCAAAAAAAAACATGCATCCCATGCATCATTAATTCTATTGCATATGTCATGCATTTTCAAAATACAAAATTCAAAAAATGCATGTCATGCATCATCATTGTAGTGTAGTGCATATGTCATGCATTTTCTGTAGATATCCATTTCCATTGCGTTATAGCTTGCATGCTTTCCACCGCATCATCTTTCCACCGTGGCTTGCGCTTTCCTTGTTGAGCTTGGTCGGTATGTGCCTATACTTTTCACGCCGAAGCATTACGTATCGCAAGTTCTGTATAGACATGGCTTGTATCGTACATTCCCTTCCTAGGCAAAATACGGTTTGGCCCGCTGCCATATCCATTGTATCTCTTCCATGGCATGCATTCCACTGCATCATCTTCCTTCCTTGGCTTCCGCCTTTCCAAGTTGAGCTTGGTCTGGTATGTGCTCATATTTTTCGTGTCAAAACACAGTCGTCGAGCTTTTGTGTCCGAGCTTTGAGGGTAGCAACCGCTTCGTGTTAGACATGGTTTGTATGCGTACATGCCTTTCCTAGGCAAAATACGGTTTGGCCCGCGTGCCATATCCATTGTATCCATTTCCATTACATTGTATTGTAATTATTGCATCCGGCATTAGGATTATTATCCAATCCCCAGCGGATCGTTTCCCCACTTATGTCAATCCACTCAATATCTGTTCTTGTATCCGTGCGTATTGCTCATAGATCGAACATCGTTCTATGGGACACGGATGTTCGTGCGTATTCCCCATAGATCAGACATCGTTCTATGGGACACGGACTTGTTACTTCCATCAATCTCCCTGACATTTGTGTGGTTTCGAACCACTCGTGATTGAATCATGATTCAATTGCATTGCATATTACATTGCATAGTATTTGCATTGTATATATTTGTTTTGTAGTTTTGCATATCATTTGCATTACATTTAGATTCAATTGCATATCATTGCATTGTTTTGCGCACTTCATTGCATTGTCATGCATTGTTGCTAACAATATTGTACTTGTTAAGTTTGCTTTCTTTTCAGGCACGATATTGTATGTACGGTTCATTTACCGCCGGTGCAACCGAGCCGCATACAGTATTGTATCTCTCCGAAAGGAGACGTTTTGAGAATTGCATAATTCTCTTACATCCTTTCTACATTGTAGTGTAGATCGCTGCATGTTAGCTTATAACTATCGCATGTATGCTTTATTACGCCTTTCTTTGCATGATCATAAGTTATCGTGGCTTCTTGCATTTTCGCCAGTATTTTGCCCCGCCACTGGCGCATATCTTATCCTTGGCGTGTGTGCTCGCTTGAACTACGCTGGTTTGATTCCTAAGGGATACGAGGCGACTTTGCGAGTTCAACCATTTGCGCTTTATATGTTTGTCCAAGTCTTCGCCTTGTCAAAATGGGTCGTCTTCGGCTTTGACATTCACTCCGCCATGGTTATGACTTTCGAAGTTCTCACAAAGAGGGGCAATCAGAGACACCCCATTTTTGACCGTCCTCAAGACTTGACGCCACCGCTGGAACACTCGGTGATTATCCATGCTTGTGTTCGTTTGGAGTCCCGGAGTTCTCGGCCATGGCCAGGCCTCAGGACCTCCGAACTCGACCGTTTGTGTTTGGTTTTGCACCAAACACTTGTGTTTTGCCTTTGAGGGGCAGGGAATGCTTTATGAGGCATCCCCACACACCACCGGCTGGGTCTAGAGGCTACCGTGGTCAGAGTTGTCACCGGCACTATATTGTGCAGTCGGCTATTGTGCCGGCACTGTTTTTGGGCTTAAAATGACCATTTTGCCCTGCCGACCACTGTGCCCTTGCTTGGTGATATATTTTCTCGCACCTGTTTGCAACTTGTTACCCCTCCATACACGTGTATGGAGGGATGCGCTTGCTTAGTGGCCAAGCTTGTAAGCTTTTGGCCTATAAGAGGGAAGCTCTCCCTCTTGGCTTAGAGGTTGGCAATTTTCAGAAGGTTAGCCATTGTTAGAGAGCCGAGCTCGTTTTAGGGTTAAGTTAGATATACACTTTGTATCTCTCTTTTTCTCTTTGAACTCTAGGTGTTTAGTCCATATTATTGCACTAAAGCACCTAGTGTTCCATCTTTCTCTTGGAACTGAAGCTCCAGCAGGTTGTTCTTGGAGTTTTTGGTGGTTTTTGAGCTCAAGGAGGCAACAATATCAACCTTTGTGAAGGTAGTCAACAAGGGTAAGAAACTTACACTTTATTCCCTTTTTTTTGCAACTTGTTTTTACCTAGTTTAAAAACAGTTTTTGTCCTAGTGTTAGGCACATCAAACCTCTGTCCTTGAACCCTTTTATTGTATATTAAGAGTGCTTTGTGGTTTGAGGAACTTTGACCACCTTTAGGCCTTGAAAAGGCCACTTTTGTGCCATTTTGGAGAGATCCGAGATTTTGTCTTGGGATCTTCACCACTGAAATCTTGAGGATTTCAGTGGTGAAGAGCATGCCTTGAAGTCTCAAGAAGGAGAGGGCCACCCCCTCTCCTTGATGTCCTTGAAAAGGACAAGTTTGGCTTCTTGTGAGAGTTCCATGTTTAGTTGTGTATCGAGCATGTTTTGGTTGTTTACCATGCTTACATTGCCATATTATAGCATGTCTTCAAGTGGGTTTTAGTACTCTTTGCATGATTTGCATAGTTACTTTGTAATGCCTTAATATTGCCTTAACATGACTAGCTTGTTAGCCCTAGTTTTTAGCATGTTTTAGGCTTAGACTTGTGAAGTTTGTAAGCTTATTTGGTCATGCTTTAGCTCTGTCCATGATCATTTTGGTCATTCTTAGCATGCATTTTGTAGCTCCTTTGTATTTGGCTTGTTGGCCTTAAAAGCATGAATGTGTGGTATGCTATTCTAGCTTTGTATTTGATGGATGGGACCATCTTCCATGCTATTTCAGTCCCCCATACATGCTTATTTGATTGCCTAGCATGCATCTTTAATGCTTTGGTTACATGTGTTGTACATTCCTTTGAAAGTGCATGTGTGCATGCCCTTGATTTCGAGCCTTTTAGATGCTATCTAGGTGTGCCCCTAGCCTTGTTTAGATCTGCACGTAACCTGTTTTGAGCCCCCTTGGCCTTGTGAGGCTTGGTGGGTTTGGCCTTGGTTTAAGCCTTCATGGCTTGTTTCAAGTACTTGGGCCATTTATTGTGTATTTGGCTTGCTTTGTTGCATGTTTTGGCAACATGTTTTGCTTGATTTTCAGAGCTTACAATGCATGCTATTAGTCCATGTTTGGCCTCTTTAAGAATGCATGAGAGTTGTCTATGAATGCCCAAGTGTTGGACCATAATTGTATGCATGTGGGTGCATTCTAGTCTTCATTTTCGAGCATGTTGGCCATTGTTCTTGGGCCTTTTAGAGTTGTCCAATTCATGTGTAAGTCCACTCCTACTTTGCTTTGCATGCTTGTATGTTTACACAACAATATTCTTGCATTGCATTGCCATATTGCACGCTAGATGACATGCTTAGGGTTGCATTAACATTGTGCATGTTGGACCTCTTGAAGTGAGTTTGATAGAGGTTTGGCACCTTTGTTTGCATTGCATGCATTTGAAATCAAAGTTGCACTCTTGGTTCTAGGGCCATCACGCATGGAAATGCTTGCGATTTGGTCTGGAATCGAGGCACATGCCCTCTTAAGTTCGTAGCATGATTTGGGATGTGTTTAGTGCATATATACCTTGAATTGCACTGCCTTGCCTTTTGTTCCCTCTCATTTGTCATTCAGGTTTTTCATGAATTTGTGCCGACCGGCACCTTTTAGTGCCGACCGACTGCCCTTTGGCAGCCGATAAGAGAATTAAGTGCCGATGGAAATTCTCCTCAGCCGGTGGCCCTCTGTCTGAGCCGATGATGTTTCTCAGTGCTCTGAGAGGCACTCCTGAAGTTTTGGGAATTTTCTGAGCTGAAGAGCAGAGGAAACAGAGGCAACCAGGCACTGCAAGCAGGTGATTCCGAGCGAATCCCGCATGCGCAGATTAGCCCTCACCCGAGGCATTTAATGCTTAATTAGATTAATTAGTCGATTAATTAATTTGGTTAATTTGTAATATTTAATTAGCTAGTTTAATTAATTATTTATTTGGTTTTGTATATTTATTCGTCCCTCCGGCGAGGGCAATTGTAATAAGTGTGCGTGAGTGGGTGTATGTCTTCCAATCCCCACTTCTTCCTAACCCTTTTATTTACCTGCTTATGGTAGATTAGGGCATACTTATTTTAGCATACCTTATGCAATGCATGCGTGCATCCATGCATTTGTTTACATGCACCGGGCTCGGTACATCATACAAACTGCATCGCAATTTTCAAATTCCGAAATTGAATACGTGCTATATGATAGCATTTCACATGCCATGCTTAGGATAGCCGAGCCTGTCTAACTGCATTCTTGCCTATGTTGCATTAGCCATTTAACATGAACTAGGTCATGCATGTTTTGCTAACTAGTTTATTATTCTGGCGCGAAGTACGATGTAAGTATTTTTGCTTTAGCATATCGCACGCGTGTGATTGTTGCCATGACAATAGGATTGCCATGCGGCTAAACGCTTATGTGTTATATAACTGTTTGAATGCCTGTGGGTGAAGGTTGGATTGCCTGAGTTGGAACAACTCGTTGAAATCCGTATTTTAGCCTACTTGCGAGTAGCAAAATCTAACACGTTCTTTTGAGACAAAACGGATATGCAATGTTTATTTCCAAGTTAGGCAATCTAGTCTATACTTGTTTGCTGTGCGCATAACATAGTAATTCTAGGCTAATAACTGGAATAAGAACACGTAATGTTTTCAAAATCGGATATCACGGTTAGTAGAGGCCGGTCTTCGGACCGGGCGAAAGGGGGTGCTCATAGCTGACCTTCCCCGATCGTACCCAAGCTCCCGAGCCAAGACACTTTGGTAATGACGGACACGTGGCCTTCGGCACCGAGTCAGGGTTTCCTAAATTTCCCAAAAATAAAATATTTAGGTGGCGACTCTGTAATCTAGCAAAGCAGTCCATGTTTGGCACTACTTTTCAAAAATCTGTTTTCTCAAACGATTTGCCGGATTTGGACTCTTTGGTTCAGATTTAGAACCGACACAAAATCGAGTCCGAACTGTTAGCGCGAGGTCCCCCCGTGGACGTGCTACACCCGCCACCTCACTGGGGGTCGACCCCCAGTGGGGGTCTCCAACATTTCCGTTAGTTTAATTACAAATAATGATTATTAATTTGTTTTTCTAAACAAAAATGTGTATAGAAATAGAGTTTATTTAAAACTTTCCCACTAAAAGACTTTTCAAATTACATTTTTTCAAGCTCACACTTTTTAGAAAAACCATTAAAAATTGGGCAAATTACAAACACCCCCTTGAGGTTTGGTAAAAATACAAATTCTCCCATGAGATTTGAGAAATTACAAATTGCCCCATGAGGGTCAAATTTTCATAACAAATTAGGGAAAATTAAGGAAAAATCTATATGAAAATAAAAACTCAAGGGGGCAATTTGTTATGGAAATATAAACCTCTGGGGGTGGGATGTAATTTCTCAAACCTCAGGGGGAAATTTGTATTTTCACCAAACCTCGAGGGGGTGTTTGTAATTTGCCCTTAAAACTTTAAGAAACGTTTTTATTAAAAGATTTTTTTATTTCAAAACATTATATTAAAAACTATCTTACTAATAGGGTTTTTAAACAAACTTTGTCACTAACAGAGTTTTTCAAATTATATCCTTTATCTTTTCAAAAAAACCAAATTCTTGCTAAGAAAATTTCTCAATACACATTAAAATCTTTCTTACTAAAGTTTTTCAAAATACATTTTTTCCTACAAAAAAAATATTCAAAAACATGCTTGCTACGAGAGTTTCAAAGAACAATAAAAACCCAAACCCAGGCCCTAAAAAATGAGCAAAAAAAGTTCCTCGGATTTTTTTAGTAAAAAAGTTGTAAACTAGCTTTTTATTTTATTTTATATATATATAAAAAAAAAAAATTTGATAGGAAGGGCACTTGTTTGTAATCACGTTTTTGACCAACGTTCGGGTTTGTTCGATTGGGAAAGAGAAAAAATAGAAATGCAAAGGATTGTTTTTAATTTATTTAGTTTTCATATTTTTTTCTAAGAAAACTCAAAATTAAATTGATAAAAATAATAATAAATTATTAACACTCATCATTTTTATATAATTTTAAAACACAAATGATTTTTAAAATTTAAAAAATATTTTTTTGTGGGACTTAGTAATTTTTTTGTGAGATCAGTAATTCTAAAGGAAGTTTTTAATAAAATGTAATTTCAAAAACCCTGTCAGTAAGGAAGTTTTTAATAAACTCTGTTAGTAAATTTTTTTTTTTTTTTTTTTTTTTTTTTTTTTTTTTTTTTTTTTGAGAACTCTGTTAGTAAGAACATTTTTTTTTTTCCAACTTTGATAGGAATTGTTAATAAACTTTGTTAGTAATTTTTATTTTTTTATTTTTCATTTTACCCCCCTCATCAGTTTTGGGGAAAATGATATTTCCTCTAAAATAAAATTATTTTTATGCAGAGAAAAAATTGAAAAATGTGATTGAAAATTACGTTTTTAATTTTTTTTTCTACCAATCACGTTTTACCCTAGTATGGGTGTAACGCCCTCAAAATAAATGCATAAATCAAACATTCATGATATCCATAGACATAGGAGAATAAAATATATTCATTCATCAGAGTGTTCTTTACAAAAGATGATTACAGGTTATCAAGAAAATAGTTGCCCTACAGGCTTACAACTTTCAAAGTCAAGCACTTGGTTATAACAAAAGAAGAGTCCTAACTCTTTTACATATAAAGCCCTAGGCTTGAATTACATGTAATACAAAAAGGTAACGACAAAATAAGCCTTCAGCCTCTAAATCTCCCAAGCTACATCCTTGGAGGAGGAATATCACCTGTACCTGAAAATGGTGTCCCAAATAGGGTGAGCCAAAGCCAGTAGAGATATGCTAAACCAGATATGAGAGTTAACTAAAACATTAGCATCTGATAAATGTTTAACACTAGTAAACCATATACATCATCTTTGTAACATATCAATGTTTTCACCATATACAATTCCCTTTCCATTATTTATCCAAATCAATCCATTGACATAGTCCAATGTTATCCAAACCGTTTAAACAAAATGAGACTACAACTCATATATCAACACTTCAATAACAAACACCATTCAACACTTCTATTCATATGCCATTTTACGGAACTACGTCCGAGGGAACCAGCACCCATAAATAAATAAGGTTTCGGGACTTGCACCCTGGATACTCTGGCCAACTTAATTATCAATGGAGTCCATCCCCTACAGCGATCTCGATTTTCCCACCACTGTTTATTGTATCCTGGACTCTGTTCCGTGGATGTCTGTTGTTGTATATGTTGCATTTTCGTCCTTTCATTCTTTGTATTTGACTTTTAGGATGTGTTTGGCAGGTTTGTAATAGGTTGGGTATGTTTTAAAACAAATGGTTGCTGTCAAGTTTTTGGTCTCTTCGCTCGAGCGAGGACATTGTTGCTTGAGCGAGCCGTGTGTTTTTGCTTCTTCACTCGAACGAGGGTTTGTATGCTCGAGCGAGTATTGTGGGTCTTTAAGTTTTCTTTTCAGACGCAGCTTTGGCTTGAGCGAGCTTTTCTTCGCTCGAGCGAACTTGGTCTGGTGTGTCTCTTCGCTCGAGCGAGAGGTCTTGCGCTCGAGCATAGGTTGTGTTTCTTGGCTCGAGCGAGCTTTCCTTGGCTCAAGCGAGCGAGTCCTATGTTTTGAGTTTCTTCGCTCAAGCGAGCACTCTTGCGCTCGAGCGTGCTTAACTCTTGTGCTCGAGCGTGCTTCTGGGTTGCAGAACTAAAGCTTCGCGTTGTTCGCGCGAGCGAGGCTTTTTGAGCTCAAGCGACCACTTCTTCGGTCGAGCGAGGCTCGAATATATCAGATCGCAGCAGCAGTCTTCTCTCTCACTTTTTGATTTCCTTTTCTTCTCAAACCCTAGATCAGCTGTCTCTCTCTCTACAATACATATTCTCTCTACAAATACCCTTGGTTCTTGGGTGTGTCTACTCTAGTCCCTTTGTAAAAAGTGTGGAGCTTGGTGTGGGCTACTTTTTTATCCGAAAAAGTTGGTGTTTGGAGTATCTTGAGTTTTCTTCATCTTCTCCATTGGGTCTCTTCATTTGAGGTAGGGATAAACTACTCCTTCTTATGAGTTTTAACATAAATTTTAGTCATTTTGTATAAATGGTGAAGTTTTGCTAATTTTGGAAAGTTAGGGTTTTGAAATTGAAATTATAAGAGGGGGGCTTTCCATGTTTGGGCCTAAAATGTATATGAGACTTGAAATTGTGGTTGTTTGTGAAATATAAGTGAAATTTGGTCTTGGGGGTAGAGTCTTAGTTGTCTTAGTTGTTGGTAGAGTCTTAGTTGTCTTCTTGTTTGACCAGTTAAAAGGATCCTATTGTTTCTCTATGATAGACTTGAGATCGGGTTACCATCAGTTGAGGGTCAGGGAGGAGGATATCCCGAAGACGGCATTTCATACGCGGTATGGCCATTATGAGTTTCTGGTGATGCCTTTTGGGCTCACCAATGCACCGGCAGTGTTTATGCATTTAATGAATCGAATCTTCCAGGAATTCTTAGATCGCTTTGTGGTCGTCTTCGTAGACGACATTTTGATTTATTCACTTTCTAAGGAGGAGCATGAGAAACACTATAGAGTGGTGCTTGAGTTACTTAAAGCCCATAAACTGTATGCTAAGTTTGGGAAGTGTGAGTTCTGGCTAAAAGAGGTTAAATTCTTAGGCCATGTGGTATCCGGGGAATGGGTGTTTGTTGATTCATCCAAGATAGAGGCAGTGCAAGATTGGGCACAACCTAAGAGTGTTTTTGAGATCCGCAGTTTTCTGGGATTGGCCTGTTATTACCGTAGGTTTGTGAAAGACTTTTCCAGGCTAGCTTCGCCTTTGACTAGATTGATGTGAAAAGGGGTCAAGTTTGTATGGAGTGAGACTTGTGACAAGTCATTCCAAGAGCTTAAAGTTAGACTTACCACCGCTCCAGTCTTGATTATTCCGGAGAGGGGTTTGGGTTATGCAGTGTATTGTGATGCTTCACGAGAGGGTTTGGGTTGTGTGTTGATGCAAGAGGGGAAAGTTGTAGCCTATGGCTCACGTCAGTTGAAAACACACAAGAGGAATTAAGCTACACATGACCTAAAGTTAGCAGCTGTGATATTTGTCTTGAAGATTTGGAGGCACTATCTTTATGGTGAGAGGTTTGAGGTGTTCTCGGATCATAAGAGTTTGAAGTATTTGTTTACACAGAAAGACTTGAACTTGAGGCAGAGGAGGTGGATGGAGTTCGTTGAAGATTACGACTTCGAGTTGCATTACCATCTGGGGAAGGCCAATGTTGTGGCTGATGCCCTTAGTAGGAAATCCAATTGTGATGTAGCTTGTATAGCCATCCGGGAGTGGGAAATGTTGGTTGCATTTGGCGAGTTTGATTTGCTTCTAGGTGAATCTGTTGAGTATGCGACCTTGTTTTCTGTAGTTGTGCAGCCTACACTTGTGAATCGAGTGTTAGAGGCACAAAGAGGTGACCTTGAGGTAGAATCCCTCTGGGAGAAGATCTCCAATGGGAAGGTGGAGAAGGGTTTGACTATGTATCCTGACCTGAGTGTGAGGTACCGAGACTGTTTGTTTATGCCAGAGTCTTGCCGAGAGGAAGTACTCTGAGAGTTTCACCATTCACGTCGTGCGGTGCATCCGGGAGGCACTAAGATGTATCGTGATCTGAGTCGCCAGTTTTGGTGGAGGGGTATGAAGAAGGATGTCGCAGTGTTTGTGTCAAAGTGCCTTACCTGTCAACAAGTGAAGGCTGAGCATCAGAGGCCAGCGGTTTTGTTACAGCCCTTGCCTATTGCCGAGTGGAAATGGGAGCATGTCACGATGGACTTCGTTGTAGGTCTTCCGAGGACTCAACGGGGTAGTGATGCCATTTGGGTAGTAGTGGACCGGTTGACAAAGTCGGTGCACTTTATTCTTATACACGTGAGAGATTCGGTAGATGTCACGACCCAAACCCGTCCCTATAGGTTTAGCGCCGTAACCGGCCAGTAATCCATGGATTACCTACGGCCTCTGAAGACATTAACAAATTTAAGGGGTTGCGGAAGCAATACTGAAAGACAAGCAAGGTCCAATGACCTGTGACGACGTACATGGGATTGAAAATTTAAAACTTATTTATATACATAGACATGCTAGTCAGATACGTTAAATATGTACAAAGTATTTACATAAAGTATATCCCAAGATCCAACATTACAAGACACAAACATAAACATTGACTAGCATGAAACAAAACAGCCTCAGCGTTAGACTTTGACCGGAAACTCCTCGGGAGGCACAATAGTTGGCTGACAAAAAGGGAACAGGAGGCCCTCAACTCTGGCCCTGGTCATGTGCCGCCTCACCTACATATATATAATAAACTGTGAGTAAAAGCCCAGTGAATAATAAACAGAGTAAAGGGGTTTCAATGAATAAGTCCATACAGATTTTAGAAATCAATTCATATCGTATCAAAACCATGCTTGATCAGATTGAAATTACAACTCAGCTTTTTCAAATTCATACTTGATCCGATCATATATAGGCAGAAATCATGAGTCATAGTTACATTTACGTGATACATCCATTAGCAAAACTAGACGCGCAATGCGTAAGGTTATGAATAACCTCCTTAGCTCCGGTGAAGGAGCCTCCAGTTAGTATGGTAGACGACTAAGCCCCCATGGCGGGCCTCTGGTACGGGCTATAGTGCACAAACTGGACGCATAAGCGTAGCTTACAACTAACTTTGTTCCCCAAAGGAACCTTGTTCCACAAAGGAACCTTCCGCCACGGTCACTACCAGAATCTCACTTGGTACTAAGGATGTCACGAATACATGTCGAAAATCGGACAATCATTCATTGTACATAACATATCATTTCAGAAAACAGATCTCATTTTCATCACACAGAAAATAAGTACAGTTGAACATATCTTTACAATGTTATTACTCACTGTGGGCGTTGAAACCGATAGGTGGAGCCAAATGGTTAAACAGAATGCGGCACACGACCTACATAACACATAACGGATACACACTTGAAATACGCATTTCTAATTGTACAAAACTCACACCAATGATTCTAAGTGTGTACCTAACCTCTTATCCTTATTAAGGAGCCTTAAATATGGCCTAGGGATGCCTAGGATGAAATGTGGATGCAAAAATGCCTTAGAAAACATTTTTCAAAAGTTGCTGAAAACAGGGGTCTTGCTCGAGCGAGCCTTCCTTCGCTCGAGCGAGCCTGCAAAATCAAAGGGTTCGCTCGAGCGAGTAATCCTTCGCTCGAGCGATCTGTAAAGATGAAAAAGTACTGGTTGTTGATTTTTTCTGCTTGATTCTCGCTCGATGCTCGCTTGAGCGAGTTCCTGGACAAAGGTGGTCGCTCGAGCGAGGAATCCTTCGCTCGAGCGAGGAAGCCAAATTCTGGAATTTCCAGATTTGCCTTCCAAGTTCGAACCAAGCATTCACTAACCCAAAACTCAACCTCTTGGGCCCAAATTCTGGAAAAACACTTTAAACTCATAGTATATCAAGTTTCAAAAGCCAATTTGTAAATTCAAGGGTAAAGAGTGAGTCAATTAGAACACCACATCCATAAATTTTCAAGAACAAAGTTTAAACCAACATGCAAGAACTCAAATGAATTTCAAAGCTTCAAACCATGATCAAATGGTCAATTTAGTGGAAAAACATGAGGAATACATGGATGATACTTAGGAAATGAACATGCATGTAAATTTTCATGGAGAACAACTTCAAAATCTAAGAACAAGTGCATGTATGTATGAGCGAGGTCCTTTTGTGCTTGGTCGCTCGAGCGACCACTCCTTCGGTCGAACGAGGCTCGAATATATCAGATTGCAGTAGCAGTCTTCTCTATCACCTTTTGATTTCCTTTTCTTCTCAAACCCTAAATCGGCTGTCTCTCTCTCTCTATAATACATATTCTCTCTACAAATACCCTTGGTTCTTGGGTGTGTCTACTCTAGTCCCTTTGTAAAAAGTGTGGAGCTTGGTGTGGGCTACTTTTTGATTCGAAAAAGTTGGTGTTTGGAGTATCTTGAGTTTTCTTCATCTTTTCCATTGGTTTGGGAGACGACGGAGAAAGTTGAGCTTATCCGTAAGAGGCTAGTTACAGCCCAGAGTCACCAAAAGAGTTATGCCGATCGTCAGAAAAGTCCTTTGGCATTTGAGGCGGGTGATCACATCTTTCTGAAAATATCACCTAGGCGGGGTTTGATGAGGTTTGGAAAGAGTGGGAGGTTGTCCCCTCGATTTATCGGTCCTTTTGAGATCCTTGAGTGGATTGGAGAGGTTGCCTACCGTTTGGCTTTGCCGCTGCAGTTGTCTGGAGTGCATGACGCGTTTCATGTTAGTATGCTTGAATGCACGAGCCGGATCCATTGCATGTATTGGATTGGACCAACTTAGATGTGGATGAGGATGCCTCGTATGAGGAGAGACCAGTGAGGGTCTTAGATAGACGGGACCAAGTCTTGCAAGGCAAGACGATACCCTTGGTGAAAGTTTTATGGAAACATCACGAGGTGGTGAAAGCCATTTGGGAATGTGAGTTGGAGGTCCGAGAGAAATATCCGGACCTATTTGTTAGTATTTGATCATAAGTTGAAAATTCTGTTTTGTAACCTAAGGACATTGTATATGTTTGGTTTGTAAAACATGGTATGTGTTTTGAGAACATGAGAGAATTATGAAAAAGATGCAAGTTTAAATTTAACATTGTATATGTTGAATGTTTTATAGAAATGCAAATATATCATTAACATTGAATATGTTATAGGATTGTGAAGCATGTATATCGAGAATTGTTAAAATTTAAAGGAATGCATGTTGATAATGTATATTGAGCTATATTTATAATGTTGTTCTCTTAAAAAGAGATGGAATGACCGGTGAATGGGTCATGGTGGTGAATGTTGAATTGTAATATTGTTGAGAATTGAAAAATCACAATTTTGAAACTTATAACTAATTTCGGGGATGAAATTCTTTAAGGAGGGGAGGTTATAGCGATCCCGGTTTTCCCTCCATTGTTTATTGTATCCCGGACTCTGTTCCATGGATGTCTGTTGTTGTATATGTTATATTTTCGTCCTTTAATTCTTTGTATTTGAGTTTTAGGATGTGTTAGGTAGGTTTGTAACAGGTTGGGTGTGTTTTAAAACAAATGGTTGTTGTTTAGTTTTTGGTCTCTTCGCTCAAGCGAGGACTTTGTCATTCGAGCGAGTTGTGTGTTTTTGCTTCTTCGCTCGAGTGAGGGTTTGTACGCTCGAGAGAGTATTGTGGGTCTTCAAGTTTTCTTTTCAGACGTAGCTTTGGCTCGAGCGAGCTTTTCTTTGCTTAAGCGAACTTGGTCTGGTGTGTCTCTTCGCTCGAGCGAGAGGTCTTGCGCTCAAGCGTACGTCTGCTTCTCTTTTGGACCTAAAGGTTGTGTTTCTTGGCTTGAGTGAGCTTTCCTTGGCTCGAGCGAGCGAGTCCTACGTTTTGAGTTTCTTCACTTGAGTGAGCACTTTTGCGCTTGAGCGTGCTTTTAGGTTACAGACCTAAAGCTTCGCGTTGTTCGCTTAAGCGAGGCTTTTTGCGCTTGAGCGAGGTCCTTTTGTGCTTGGTCGCTCGAGCGACCACTCCTTCGGTCGAACGAGGCTCGAATATATCAGATTGCAGTAGCAGTCTTCTCTCTCACCTTTTGATTTCCTTTTCTTCTCAAACCCTAAATCGGCTGTCTCTCTCTCTCTATAATACATCTTCTCTCTACAAATACCCTTGGTTCTTGGGTGTGTCTACTCTAGTCCCTTTGTAAAAAGTGTGGAGCTTGGTGTGGGCTACTTTTTGATTCGAAAAAGTTGGTGTTTGGAGTATCTTGAGTTTTCTTCATCTTTTCCATTGGTTTGGGAGACGACGGAGAAAGTTGAGCTTATCCGTAAGAGGCTAGTTACAGCCCAGAGTCACCGAAAGAGTTATGCCGATCGTCAGAAAAGTCCTTTGGCATTTGAGGCGGGTGATCACATCTTTCTGAAAATATCACCTAGGCGGGGTTTGATGAGGTTTGGAAAGAGTGGGAGGTTGTCCCCTCAATTTATCGGTCCTTTTGAGATCCTTGAGTGGATTGGAGAGGTTGCCTACCGTTTGGCTTTGCCGCTGCAGTTGTCTGGAGTGCATGACGCGTTTCATGTTAGTATGCTTGAATGAGCGGATCCATTGCATGTATTGGATTGGACCAACTTAGATGTGGATGAGGATGCCTCGTATGAGGAGAGACCAGTGAAGGTCTTAGATAGACGGGACCAAGTCTTGCAAGGCAAGACGATACCCTTGGTGAAAGTTTTATGGAAACATCACGAGGTGGTGAAAGCCATTTGGGAACGTGAGTTGGAGGTCCGAGAGAAATACCCGGACCTGTTTGTTAGTATTTGATCATAAGTTGAAAATTCTGTTTTGTAACCTAAGGACATTGTATATGTTTGGTTTGTAAAACATGGTATGTGTTTTGAGAACATGAGAGAATTATGAAAAAGATGCAAGTTTAAATTTAACATTGTATATGTTGAATGTGTTATAGAAATGCAAATATATCATTAACATTGAATATGTTATAGGATTGTGAAGCATGTATATCGAGAATTGTTAAAATTTAAAGGAATGCATGTTGATAATGTATATTGAGCTATATTTATAATGTTGTTCTCTTAAAAAGAGATGGAATGACCGGTGAATGGGTCATGGTGGTGAATGTTGAATTGTAATATTGTTGAGAATTGAAAAATCACAATTTTGAAACTTATAACTAATTTCGGGGATGAAATTCTTTAAGGAGGGGAGGTTATAGCGATCCCGGTTTTCCCTCCATTGTTTATTGTATCCCGGACTCTGTTCCATGGATGTCTGTTGTTGTATATGTTACATTTTCGTCCTTTAATTCTTTGTATTTGAGTTTTAGGATGTGTTAGGTAGGTTTGTAACAGGTTGGGTGTGTTTTAAAACAAATGGTTGTTGTTTAGTTTTTGGTCTCTTCGCTCAAGCGAGGACTTTGTCGCTCGAGCGAGTTGTGTGTTTTTGCTTTTTCGCTCGAGTGAGGGTTTGTACGCTCGAGAGAGTATTGTGGGTCTTCAAGTTTTCTTTTCAGACGTAGCTTTGGCTCGAGCGAGCTTTTCTTTGCTTAAGCGAACTTGGTCTGGTGTGTCTCTTCGCTCGAGCGAGAGGTCTTGCGCCTCAAGCCGCACGCCCGCTTTTTTGGACCTAAAGGTTGTGTTTCTTGGCTTGAGTGAGCTTTCCTTGGCTCGAGCGAGTCCTACATTTTGAGTTTCTTCACTTGAGTGAGCACTTTTGCGCTTGAGCGTGCTTTTAGGTTACAGACCTAAAGCTTCGCGTTGTTCGCTTAAGCGAGGCTTTTTGCGCTTGAGCGAGGTCCTTTTGTGCTTGGTCGCTCGAGTGACCACTCCTTCATTCGAGCGAGGCTCGAATATATCGATTGCGAAGAGCCTTCTCTCACCTTTTGATTTCCTTTTCTTCTCAAACCCTAAATCGGCTGTCTCTCTCTCTATAATACATCTTCTCTCTACAAATACCCTTGGTTCTTGGGTGTGTCTACTCTAGTCCCTTTGTAAAAAGTGTGGAGCTTGGTGTGGGCTACTTTTTGATTCGAAAAAGTTGGTGTTTGGAGTATCTTGAGTTTTCTTCATCTTTTCCATTGGTTTGGGAGACGACGGAGAAAGTTGAGCTTATCCGTAAGAGGCTAGTTACAGCCCAGAGTCACCAAAAGAGTTATGCCAATCGTCAGAAAAGTCCTTTGGCATTTGAGGCGGGTGATCACATCTTTCTGAAAATATCACCTAGGCGGGGTTTGATGAGGTTTGGAAAGAGTGGGAGGTTGTCCCCTCAATTTATCGGTCCTTTTGAGATCCTTGAGTGGATTGGAGAGGTTGCCTACCGTTTGGCTTTGCCGCTGCAGTTGTCTGGAGTGCATGACGCGTTTCATGTTAGTATGCTTCGGAAGTACGAGCCGGATCCATTGCATGTATTGGATTGGACCAACTTAGATGTGGATGAGGATGCCTCGTATGAGGAGAGACCAGTGAAGGTCTTAGATAGACGGGACCAAGTCTTGCAAGGCAAGACGATACCCTTGGTGAAAGTTTTATGGAAACATCACGAGGTGGTGAAAGCCATTTGGGAACGTGAGTTGGAGGTCCGAGAGAAATATCCGGACCTGTTTGTTAGTATTTGATCATAAGTTGAAAATTCTGTTTTGTAACCTAAGGACATTGTATATGTTTGGTTTGTAAAACATGGTATGTGTTTTGAGAACATGAGAGAATTATGAAAAAGATGCAAGTTTAAATTTAACATTGTATATGTTGAATGTGTTATAGAAATGCAAATATATCATTAACATTGAATATTTTATAGGATTGTGAAGCATGTATATCGAGAATTGTTAAAATTTAAAGGAATGCATGTTGATAATGTATATTGAGCTATATTTATAATGTTGTTCTCTTAAAAAGAGATGGAATGACCGGTGAATGGGTCATGGTGGTGAATGTTGAATTGTAATATTGTTGAGAATTGACAAATCACAATTTTGAAACTTATAACTAATTTAGATGAAATTCTTTAAGGGAGGTTATAGCGATCCGGTTTTCCCTCCATTGTTTATTGTATCCCTGACTCGCTCCATGGATGTATTGTTGTATATGTTACATTTTCGTCCTTTAATTCTTTGTATTTGAGTTTTAGGATGTGTTAGGTAGGTTTGTATGAGTTGGGTGTGTTTTAAAACAAATGGTTGTTGTTTAGTTTTTGGTCTCTTCGCTCAAGCGAGAACTTTGTCGCTCGAGCGAGTTGTGTGTTTTTGCTTCTTCGCTCGAGTGAGGGCTTGTACGCTCGAGAGAGTATTGTGGGTCTTCAAGTTTTCTTTTTCAGACGTAGCTTTGGCTCGGCGAGCTTTTTCTTTGCTTAACTTGGTCTGGTGTGTCTCTTCGCCGAGCGAGAGGTCTTGCGCCAAGCGTCGTCTCGCTTTCTTTTGGACCTAAAGGTTGTGTTTCTTGGCTTGAGTGAGCTTTCCTTGGCTCGAGCGAGCGAGTCCTACGTTTTGAGTTTCTTCACTTGAGTGAGCACTTTTTCGCTTGAGCGTGCTTTTAGGTTACAGACCTGAAGCTTCGCGTTGTTCGCTTAAGCGAGGCTTTTTGCGCTTGAGCGAGGTCCTTTTGTGCTTGGTCGCTCGAGCGACCACTCCTTCGGTCGAACAAGGCTCGAATATATCAGATTGCAGTAGCAGTCTTCTCTCTCACCTTTTGATTTCCTTTTCTTCTCAAACCCTAAATCGGATGTCTCTCTCTCTCTATAATACATCTTCTCTCTACAAATACCCTTGGTTCTTGGGTGTGTCTACTCTAGTCCCTTTGTAAAAAGTGTGGAGCTTGGTGTGGGCTACTTTTTTATTCGAAAAAGTTGGTGTTTGGAGTATCTTGAGTTTTCTTCATCTTTTCCATTGGGTCTCTTCATTTGAGGTATGGATAAACTACTCATTCTTATGAGTTTTAACATAAATTTTAGTCATTTTATATAAATGGTGAAGTTTTGCTAATTTTGGAAAGTTAGGGTTTTGAAATTGAAATTATAAGAGGGGGGCTTTCCATGTTTGAGCCTAAGATGTATATGAGACTTGAAATTGTGGTTGTTTGTGAAATATGAGTGAAATTTGGCCTTGGGTGCAACATTTGAGAATAGGGGAATTGAAGCCCTAATTGAAATTAATTAATTAATTTGTATAATTAATTTGAGAAATATGAAAATATGAAATTGAGTTGAGAATCATGAAATTGGATGGAATTGTGGTAGAATGGTGTGGTTGGATTAATTCATCACTCACCTATGAAAATGTTGATTATTTATCTGTTTGATAAATTGATTATCTGTTTAGAGATAATCGTTTTGGGCTATCGGTGGAGGATAGTCTTAATTGTTGTAGACACTGCATGTTGATTAGGGAAAACTGAAACTAATCGACTGAGTTATGTCATTGAATATGACGGTTGGATTAATACATCGAATATGTGTATTGATTAATCATTGTATATGATGAAATGTTTAAATACATTGCATATGTATATTTGTCTGGGAGGAGATAGGGGATGTACTCCATTGTGTTGAAGGAAATAGGGGATGTACTCCATTGTGTGGGAGGAGATAGGGGATGTACTCCATTGTGTGCGAGGAGATAGGGGATGTACTCCATTGTTTGGGAGGAGATAGGGGATGGACTCCATTGATAACTAAGTTGGCCGGAGTATCCAGGGTGAAAGTCTCAAAACCTTGTACGCATCTGAATGATGTCGATATTGGAATTATTTTTAATATGAGTTGTAGTCTCATTGAAATTGTTTGGCTAAATAATGAGCCATGTCTATGAATTGAATTGGATAAATAAAGGGAGATAGAATGAAATACGAATGTAATTGTCGTTGAATTGGGAAATGTTGTGAGTTGGTTTACAAGTGTTAACCATCTGTCAAATGCTAATGTTTTAGTTATTTCTTATATTTGGTTTAGCATATCTCTAGTGTGGTTTGGCTCACCCTATATAGGACATCATTTTCAGGTGCAGGTGATATGCCACCTCCAATGACGTAGCTTGGGAGGCTTAGAGGCTGAAAGATCTTTTTGTTGTTATCATTTTGTATTACATGCAAATTAAGCCAATGGCTTGTTATGTAAAAGAGTTAGAACTCTTCTTTTCTTATAACCAAGTGTTGACTTGGAAAGTTGTTAGCCCATAGGGCATTTAGTTTTGTCGTCAACATGTAATACTTCTTGTAAGAATACTCTAATGTATGGAATATTATATCTCTTTCATATATCTCGAATGTGTGGTTTATATGTATTATTTTGAAGGCGTTACATCCCCTATCTCCTCCTAAATAATGGAGTACATCCCCTATCTCCTCCCACACAATATACATATACAATGTATTTAAACATGTAGTCATATACAATAACCCATCAGTTCACATCTTTAATGCGTTAATCCAACTGTCACATTCAATGACATAAACCAATTGATCAATTTCAATTTACCTAATCAGCAGGCAGTTTCTACAACACTCATGGCTATCCTCCACCGATAGCCCAAAACAGATATTTCTAAACAGACAATAAATTTATCAAACTGATCATTTATTACATTTTCCATCAGTGAGTGATTTATCAATCCAACTTCACCATTCAATTACAATTTCTCCCAATTTCAAGATTTTCAACCCAATTTCATACTCCCACAATTTATCAAATTAATCATACAAATTAATCATTTAAATTCAATTAGGGCCTTTTTCTCCCTTTTCTCAAACTTCAACCCTAAGGTTCAATTTCATTAATTATACACAAATAAACTCCGATTCAAGGCCTCACACACATAATGGAGCCCATATATATAAAACCCCTCTTTCAAACATTTCAACTTTCAAACCCTAACTTCCCAAAATCTCCCAATTTCACCATTTATACAAAATGACTACTATTTATGTTAAAATTCATAAAAAAGAGTAGATTATCTCTACCTCAAAAGGAGAAGCTTAAAGGAGATGAAGTAGAAAACTCAAGATACCCCAAACCCACACTTTTTCAAATCAAAATGTAGCCCACGCAAAGCTCAAGCCTTTTAACAAAGGGACCAAGGTAGAAAACCTCAAGAACATGGTGTATTTGTAGAGAGAAGGTGTGTTTAGAGAGAGAGGCAACCGGATTTAGGGTTTTTAGTGAAAAGAAGATCAAAAAGTGAAGAAGAAGACCCCTGCTGCGAACTGATATATACGATGCTCGCTCGAGCGAAGGATTGGTCACTCGAACGACCAGACACAAAAGAACCTCGCTTGAGCGCAAGAAGCGTCGCTCAAGCGAACAATGCGAAGCTTCAGGTCTGCAACCCAGACGCACGCTCGAGCGCAAGAGTTCTTGCTCGAGCGAAGAAACACAAAACATAGGGCTCTCTCGCTCAAGCGCAAGAAAGCTTGCTCGAGCGAAGAATATCAACCTTCAGGTCTAAAAGAGACGCAGATGTACGCTCGAGCGCAAGACTGCTCGCTCGAGTGCAAGAAAGCTCGCTCGAGCCGAAGCTGCGTCTGAAAAGAAACCTAAAGACCCACAATACTCGCTCGAGCGCACAAACCCTCGCTCGAGCGAAAAAGCAAACACCCAAGGCTCACTCGAGCGAAGAAGAAAAAACTTGGGCAGCAACCATTTGTTCTAACTCACAACCAACCTGTTCCAAACTCACTCAACACATCCCAAAACTCAAATACAAGGAATTAAAGGACGTAAAAGAGATATATACAACAATACTCAACCATGGAACCCAAGTCCGGAACACTATAAGTAACGGGGAAAACCGAGATCGCTATAATGGGAATAAAATAAAATTTCACCCTATTTTAGAAATAAAGTGGAAAATTTTCCCTATTCGGGGAACTGAGCCGTCAAATTTATTTACTTCTTTCATATACCTAATCTAAATTTACTTTTTAGATGTATCTAATCTAATTTGTAGGGCAAAGTTTCACTCCATATTTTTTATTTTTTATGAACTCATTTTTTATTTTATGTCCACTTAATCTACATACATTTAAAATGCTTCACATTTAAATATAACTTTTTTTTTTATGAAAGTGCTGAATAATGAGAAATATACAAAAAAAAAAATAAATAAATAAAAATTGACCCAGTTTAAAAATTAATATAATTTTAATATTTTATGTATTTATTAAATTTTTTTTGAGTTCTTCATATTTTGTTTACTGTTTAAGTCTATCTAGATCATATACATGTAAAACAAAAAAAAAATATATATATATATATATATATATATTTGGCTAATATTGAAAACCAAACAAAATCAATTTTGTGAAAACCCTAAACCAAATAGGTTTTGGGTTTTGGAATGAGTTTTCAAAAACCTTATGCCAAATAGGTTTTGGATTTTGGGTTTTAAAAAATTGATTCAAAAATTTAACCAAACTCACCCTTTGTTTCTGAATTTTTAAAAAATACCTATATATATATTTTTTAATTTTTATTTACTTATTTGTATTATGCATATATATATAAATATTTTTTTTTAGTACAACAGAAGCTAAAATAAAATAAGAGTAATATTACATCTCTCTAAATTTTTTTCCCCTCAACTCTTCCTTAATGTGGAGGGAGTTTAGAGGTAAAAAATTAAAGAGATAAAGCAATTTTCATTATTAAAAAAAAAAAAAAAAAAAGCCAGAAACTAGATCCTTCAGTATGCCATTCCCACCCTGTCTGCCACTATGTAACTCCTAATTAGATTTGGTGGCTCCAGTGGCGGAGCCACCACGTGACCAGCAAAGTCACGTGCCCCTGAAATATATATATATATATATATTTACATATGTATATAATAAAATTTTAAACAAAAATAATATTTAGAATAAAATGTCAAGGGCATTTTTAAATTTATGAAAACAATAGTGATTGTTTTATTAAAAATGAAGTGACTACAACAAATTATATTTTATGTATGAAAATTTTGTAAAAAAATCTCAATATAAAGATAATATCCATCATTATTGATATATGCAAATATAATTAATCTTACTATAAAAATTAATAGAGTATTAGTTATATTTGTATGTAAAGTAAACCCTTCATATATTATTTTACTATTGGTTGATGATATCATATGTCAATAATTACATGATATCACTATTATATGAAATTTTTACTCAAATTTTAAAAAAAATTGATTTATCTTACCATTATATAATTTATTTTAAGACTTAAATATATTACTTTTTTACATTGTTCATGTTACATTAGTTACACGCAATACTTTCTTTTTGATTTTACTCGAAATTAATTATAAAATTTTATGTGAAATATTTTTGTAATAATTTATTTAAATTTTTATACTTAATATTAATTTAAAAATTATTATTATCTTTTTGTTGTTGGTTATGAAAAATAAATTAAAGTTCTGATTTAGATTCTTGGCTCTCCAATGGATGGCTCTTTCAATACCACAAGGATCTCTGCTTTTCGGAAGAAGTATGTAATTTCATGGGCCCTTTTCCGTAGTGCGCTAACACCAAGCCTATATGAAAGATGTTGGTTCCTTTTATGACATCCATCAAAAACAAAAATATTAATTATTGGATCCAATATTGCTTCATATCCACAAGCAACGACCCATCGAAAATTGGTCCCTTTTATGATTCGTGCTACAATCACACATTTTTTTATTTAAGGCAAATTACTCGCG
Source organism: Camellia lanceoleosa (assembly GCA_025200525.1). Taxonomy (NCBI): domain Eukaryota; kingdom Viridiplantae; phylum Streptophyta; class Magnoliopsida; order Ericales; family Theaceae; genus Camellia; species Camellia lanceoleosa. Next base: position 153,233,231 of record CM045761.1, read on the forward strand.
TGTCTTGTTTTAAAAAGTTATACTCTATTTAGTCTCATAATTTTTTTTTATTTTTGATAGAATCAGCCACTTTTAGAGTCACAAGTCCAATTCTCAATGACCTTTTCATTCTCAAAGGTATTTACTTTCACTGTTTATAATAAAGCTAGGAGAGTTTCATGAGATCCTCCCACGATGTGGTACAATCTTCGTCTATGTCAGGTAGATCTCATTCGGTTATATGATGCAAATGACTTCTCTAATTTAAGGGATGTGGAAGGAGTGTATTAGTCCTCAAATTATAGGGTTTTAAGGCTCTTTCCTTTTTCTCTTTCTTTTTCTGATATACAGTCATTAGCGATTGACGATCACCATCAATTGTGATTCACTGATAACCACTCACCAACGACTCCTTACTTCGCCCTCATTGACGGCGAAGAAGATGAGTAGATCTACTCCGATCTGATGTAGATTTTCATCAAATCCGACCAGATCTAAACAAAAAATAGTTCCCGTAGTACAATCCTCTCTATATCTTTCTATCTCTTTTGATCTCTCAATTTTTTTAACTTTTCTCTGCTACACATTTCTTTTTTTCTATTTTAATGGAGAAATTTTCAAGTTTTGAACGAAGTTTTTTTCAAGTTTTAGTTACAGGCGGTGAAAACTGTAAATTTTTTCAATTTCAGTTTTTTTTTTTTGGTATTAAATGAATCGTGCTTTGAAACTGTCAAATTTTCCAATTTAATGACATGCCTTAAAACTGTAAAATTTTACGGTTTCATAACTTGTTTTTCAGTTTGATTAATAAAAAGAAATACTTAACAGAATCATGCTTTGAAATTGTAACAATTTTACAGTATCAAAACTAGCTTTTCAATTTGATTAATATAAGAGATTATTTGCTTAAACCCTACAAAAATTGAAAAATAACTTATATTTTTCATCATTGTTGCTGTTAATTGCTATTACATTTTTTTCTCTTTCAATTTAGCCATATTTAACACATTTTGCTATGTTTTTTCATTCTAATTTCTTCATTTATTCATTTTTTTTTAGACATTATTCTTGACATTTTGATGATTTTCCGACGATATTCTTGATGTCTAGCGAACATTCTAGGCATTCCAACGACTTCTGGTGATGTTCAGAACATTCTGGAAAAGCTTTGGCGAATTTTCGACGATACTCCAACCACTTCCCAATAATGTTGAACATTCCGGCGAGCCTCTAGTAACCATCTGACGAAAATCTAGTGATAGTGAGATGTAGCAGCATCTTTAAATTTTTTTTGAAAAAAATAGAATTTGTTGGTAACAATTAAAAATATGTAACACTGATTGGCACAAGTGTTTTGTTTTGGGATTAGATGAGTTTTGAATTTTATATATGGGACCTATCGGTAAGTGCTTATTTTTTTTTAATAGGCATAAGTTATAAGCACTTTCCCACAGCTCTACCAAACAGGGCCAATATGTTGTATCCCTTACTCACAATAGTTGGTTTGGCAAGGGCTCATTGGGCTTTTTTGGTTCAATGAGACACAAAAGACAGAATAGGCTCATGAGCCACAACAGACAAAACATCCCATCCAACCCCATAATCATTACACTCTTCTCTCACAAAAAAGCCAAAAAGCCAAAAGTCCTTCCCAAACCAAGCTTTTGAGCCCAGGCTCATATAGCCAAAAAAGCCAAAAAGCCAAAAAGCCAACCCACTTCACATTATCACAAAGTATGAAATCCATTTTTACTGTGAATAAGTGATAAAAAACTACAATAAAAAAGTGTGTAACTATAATCTTTTATTAAATGCATTACATGGATTTAAAACAAGTGAACCTCAACCCCCAAATAGGGTTACTTTAGTAGTAAGACTTTCAAATTACTCATTCAAAGTCTGGATTCGATTCTTCATAATCCTTTGTTGGAGTTAAACATACTTTTTAGCGCCTAGAGCACGCGTGACCTTAGGTTCAGCCCAGACATAGGTGCGGTGGGGTTCATTGTAGATGCGCTATGGGTGATAAGGGGCAATATTCCTTGGCAGATATGTGAAATAACCTATCTACATATCCATTTTTATTACCTAAAAATACAAAAGGAAGAGCCATAGTATCAGAAACAAGAAGAACCATAATATAGTATCAGAAATAGAACTGGTATGGACTTAGAATTCTGATGGGTCGTTTTATATACAAAAAATAAACACTAAACTATACCAAATTCCTTAGAATAATTGTAAGTCCAGGTATTGATCCATAAGGGCAAATGTGAAATTAAACTAATTTAATTGTTAAATTCCTAAATTAATTTTGATCAACAAGATGATGGTTCATAAACTAATAATAATTAAAAGAAACTAAGAGATTAAACTAGCAATTAAAATTGAAATTGAATATAGTAATTTTGGAAAAAAGCTAGGGTAATGAATTCACCACTAGCTACATAAATAAGGTCTCAATTTGGAAATCAATTGTGTTACGATTCGAACCAAATAATACTTCATAACTACAAGTTTGAAGCATTAATCAAGAGAATTGTCATGTTCAATGTATATGCATGAACCATCTCAAATAGCACGAGTCGTTCACTCTAGGTTAGAGTAGCAACACGACTCGTCCCTCATAGTATGGCCCGTTTCATACCTTAAATATGAAAGAACAAAAAACCATTATGTGGAAAGTATTCAACAATCACAGAAAGTAGAATACTTGAAGAAAATCATGGAAAATATATTTAAAAACTTCTTAAATACCATACAACTTTTTAAAACAATGACATAATCAAAAACCAAAAAGAAAACCTTATTTACGTGGCTAGGGTTTTATCAAAACCCTAGAAATAGAAGAACTAGCCACTTATGAAGGAGTAGTAAGAGGTAAAGGAAGAGGAAGAGGAAACCTCCATGGAAGATGTTCTTGAAGCTTGAGAACCTTTCTCTTCAAACCCTAGCCCCTCCTCTCTTTTGGAAATTTTCAAAACCCTATTCCAGCCTCTTTTTTCTTCTTTTATTCCCAGTCAGACGAAGTAAAAATTCCCTGCATGTGTCACTAGGCTGGCCACTCAAGCGCCTACATTTTTCACTCGAGCAGTGATGGGCCACACATGTGGTGAAGTCTGGCCGCACATGTAGTGAAGTCTGGCAGCACATGCAGTGAGATGGCAGTTTGAGAAATTTCTTTGCTTGCGCGCAGAATCTACTTTGGTGTTACTTTTCGCCTGAATTTTCATGTTGCATGCCAAATCTGCACAAGTACACAAAACACATCATCTTCACCAAATAATCATAATTCAAAGGCTATAATGTAACTTAAGTGGCTTCAATGTGGTATCTTTCAGCCTACATCACATCTTTCTAGTCTTCGAGCAAAACAAAAGAAATAAGAAAATGAAATAACTCTAAGCCACTTCCGTATGCATCACGATTGGATTTAGAATACGCAACAAGCCTTTAAACCACAAAGTTATCCCAAGTGGACGAGTATAATCTCATGAGGGCTTCCAGAGATGATACCCACAAATATCAACATATTCACATCTGCCCAATAACAATTAACCACACTACTCCACCTAAGAATTAACTTATGTGCCAACTACAGTGCGATATTAGGTGTGATAACCCTGTTCCGTTTTGTGTTAACTGGTCCTTAATATGAATATGATTATGTGTTTAATGTGATTTTGTATGCCATTATGTGAAAATATGTGGCCTTGAATTTCTATTTGATTATCTGCTTTGGAAATTTAATTGAAGGCCCTATCGGCCACAAGAACCGAAATTGATTACGCCATTGTGATTAGCATAATTTTTGGAGCCTATGGTGAAATTTAATTGGAAATTGATTCAGATCAGATTAAATTGATTTAATTAATGGCATAGTGTTCAAATTATTTAATATTATAATTTTGGTTAGTGGACTTTTACTTAGAGGGCCTTATACACTCTCCTTTATTTCTTTGGAACTCAAAGAATCTGAGTTATACAATTGTTAGGGAGAGAGGGGCCGGCCATATAGAGAGAAAGGGGGAGAAATTATGTAATTTTGGCTCAAAGCATGGAAACCTTGAAGATTTCCCAAGAATTTGCTATAGATTGTGGGAATTAAAGCTCCTAGGTGAGTAATTCATGGATTTTAATTTGTAATTTTGTATATACAAGCTAGTTGGGTAATCAAGAGTGAGAATTAAAATGAAATAGAGCTATTATGTTGAATTGAAGGTCAATGTATGCATGCATGGGTGTAATTGCTTTGAATATTGCATGTTTGGGCACAAAGGGTATGATCCATGTAAGTTTGTAGTTGAAGCTCATGTTTTGATCACCTCTTCATCATCTAAGTTGAGAGTAAGGGTTATATAGCACATGCATGTACAATTCATGAGAATATGAGCTTGAATGCATGAATTTATTATGTTAGAATGAGTTTGATGAAAGATTGGGACATGCATGTGATTTATTTGTCAAATTGGGCTTCATAATGTTGTAATTTGGTGTATGTACCATGTTAGTACATGTATATTTAAAGTTTGAGTCAAAAATTATGAGTTTGGAACTTTTGGAGGTTGAATTGAGCTCAAGAACAAATTCTGGAAAACTCAGAATTCTTGATGTCTGCTCGAGCGGGAAAACCGCTGCTCGAGCGTGAAATACGAGCTCACAGTATTTTTGTAGACTTGGATGTCCGCTTGAGCGGAAAAGTTCACGCTCGAGTGGGGAGCTATGTAGACAGACCTTCAGCTCAAGCGCTAGACTTAACGCTCGAGCGTAATTTTGATGCATTCAGCACTTTTGCAGACCTTATGGGTCCGCTCGAGCGGGGGAGTCCACGCTCGAGCAGGGACCCTGTTTTTTGAAATTTTGAAAAGTCATTTTGTGTTTCATTTTCTGTTCTCTTTCACTTCCAAGTACTCTTAGGCATGCATTGAGCATTGTAATTGAGTTAAAGAGATAAGAATGAAGCCTAAGAGGAAAATGTGAATTTAGAACGGATCGAATTGTTTGTGACCCTTTTGTGTTCATGGAATATGTAGGGTCAAGCTCCAGGGCAAATCCACAAGCTGATCGCTGTGAGTAATATCTTACAAGATATTTGATATATGTTGTTGTCCAATTGTTTACTTCTATGTAAGTTTTGTAAGTTCATTAATTTGAATGTGGACAACGATTGACATGAATGATTGGGCCAAAGGCCGATTGACATGAATGATTGGGCCAAAGGCCGATTGACATAAATGATTGGGCCAAAGGCCGATTGACATGAATGACTGAGCCAAAGGCCGATTGACATGAATGATTGGGCCAAAGGCCGATTGACATAAATGATTGGGCCGAAGGCCGATTGATACAAGTGATTGGGCCAAAGGCCGTCTGCTGTAACTATATTTCAAAGATTGCTTATGTATTTTCCTCATTCGATATTATTCACTGGGCTTTCGCTCACGCTTATTCATGTACATGTAGGTAAGCCAAGGGACATCCAGAACCAACCTCGGTGAAATTGTGAGAAATAGTCAAAGTTCTAAGGAGTCAGCCCAAACGTCTCATGCACGAGACTGTCTTCGCCTTTCCCCTTTGTTCATAGTTTTGTTATGTTGGCGAAAGCATTGGACTACTTTTGTATGTAAGTCTTGGGTTTGATTGACTTAAACTTGTATGATCCTGTATGTACAGTGTTTTGTGTTAGTACATATTTTGATGTGAGTTATTAACATATAAATGTTTGGAATGTTATGGTGTGCATATAAGCACAGCTCTATTGACAAAGTTTTAAATTTGCTTACGTTTGGCCCCTTTACTCTGATGAGTTTTGTTTTATTTGGTTTGAGGCCGTAGGTAATCTAGTGATTACTGGTCGGTTATGGCCTTAACCCATAGGGGCGGGTTTGGGCCGTGACAGAGTGGTATCAGAGCACGAGTTAATAACTCACACACTTGTCCAAAAGAGCAATAAGCGTCTAGAAAAGATCTAGGATGCATTCATGTGATAAGTATGAATATGAAAGCATCAAGAATATGCTTAATTGTTAAATGTGAACAACTATGTGTTATAAGTTTGTGAACTGCTTGCATTTCGAATTATTTGATTATGTATGCTCTTTAGTATATGCATACCTGTGTATCTTTTGTATAAAGCATAATGCAAGTTTAATCAGATAGTGAGAACAAGAGGTGATGAGATAGAGGAGACTTCTGCTGCCAGACTGGATAGAATGGAAAGACTGATTCAGGAAATGGCAGAGACATTGAGGCAGCAACAGGAATGGCAACAACAGTGGCAGCAGCCACATCCTCCACCTCCGCCTCCGGCACCTCCTGTTCCAGATAATCAGAATGCTGACCGAATCATAGCTCTCACCAAAGAGTTCAAGAAAATGAAACCACCACAGTTCCATGGTGGATTAGATCCTTTGAAAGCTGAAGCTTGGGTCCTCAGCACCGAAAAACTGTTTGAAGTGTTTCCGTGTTCGGAGACACAGAGAGTGCTTCTAGCCACCTTTATGCTAGAAGACGAAGCGAGAAGATGATGGATGTTAATGCGTGAGAATTACAAAGATGCTGATTGGGCAAAATTTCTAGAAATTTTCTATGACAAGTACTTCCTGCAGTGTGTCCGAGATAGAAAGGTGGCATAATTCATGGAATTGAGGCAAGATAGTACTGTAGCCGAGTATGAGGCCAAATTCACTGAATTGGCCAGGTTTGCACCTCATGTGATTGATACAGACTATAAAAAGGCGAGACATTTTGAAGGCGGGCTTCGAAGCGACATTCTAGAGAGGGTGAATGTCTTGAAGCTGGAAACCTACATTGAGGTACTAGACAGGGCCATAATATCATAAGCTAATATAACTAGACAAACTAAACTGACAACTGACTGGAAGGGTAGTAAAAGGCAGGGCTTCTTTTCAAAGAAGAAGTTTTCAAAGAAGCAAAATACGGGCTCCTCAAATACTTCTAATTCTTCCCAAGATATAACCCCGTTGTCTACTACTTGTGGTAACAGACATCGTAGGGTTTGTTACCGTGTGTCAGGAGCTTGTTTTAATTGTGGTAAACAGGGGCATATGGCCAGAGATTGCAAATAGAACAGTGGAAAATTTGCTGCTAGTTCGACAACATCAGCCCCAAAACCAGGAAATGCTACGAGATCTACTCCCGCCGGAGATACTGTGAGACAAGGGAGAGTTTTTGCGCTTGTTTCGGGCGATTCCCGAAATGCCAACACAGTTGTATCAGGTACCATTTTTATATGTAATCAGGATGCCTTTGTATTAATTGACTCTGGATCAACACACTCATTTGTAACATGTGCATTTGCATCTAGACTGAGTAGACCTCTAGAATTATTGCCATATCTACTACGTGCGTCTGCTCCATCTGGGGAATCGGTATTGTGTGAATCTGTCTATCGTTTTTGTGACATACAAATCGGAAATGCCATTCTATATGTGGACTTGTTACCTTCGAACTTTAGGCACTTTGACATAATTCTGGGCATGGACGGGTTAACTAAATATTGTGCCACCATTGACTATGTGACAAAACGGGTTGTGTTTAGACCACCAGAACAAGAAGAAATTGTGTTTGTGGGTAACGGGGTAGCGCCTCCACCTTACTTGATATCTGCAATGAAAGCATGTAGATTGATCAGGAAGGGGTGTCAAGATTATTTGTGCTATGTGTTGTCTGAACAATCTGTAAATGCTGAATTGAATGATATCCCTATTGTTAGAGAATTTTCAGATGTGTTTCCAAATGAACTACCAGGGGAATTGGTGGACAGGGAGATAGAATTCACTATTGAAACTATATCAGGCACCCATCATATTTCTAAAACTCCCTACAGAATGGCTACAGCTGAAATGAAAGAATTGAAAGAACAGTTACAAGACCTGCTTGACAAAGGATTTATCAGACCTAGCACTTCACCATGGGGTGCACCAGTGTTGTTTGTGAAAAAGAAAGATGGAACCCTACGCTTGTGTATCGACTATCGGTCATTGAACAAGGTAACAATAAAAAATAAATATCCCTTACCCCGTATTGATGTCCGGTTTGACTAGTTACAGGGATCACAAGTGTTTTCTAAGATTGATTTGAGATCCGGGTATCATCAGTTGAAAGTAAAGGCGGAAGATGTTGAGAAAACCGCATTTAGAACGAGGTATGGATATTTTGATTTTCTTGTTATGCCATTTGGAGTGACTAATGCTCCGGCAGCATTTATGGATCTAATGAACCGAATTTTTAAAACCTACCTCGACGAGTTTGTTGTGGTTTTTATTGATGACATTTTGATATACTCTAAAGATAGACTTGAACATGAACAACATTTGAGAACTATCCTGCAAATACTTAGGGAAAGGAAATTGTTTGCTAAACTAAAGAAATGTGAGTTTTGGTTGGATGAAGTTGTTTTCTTAGGACATGTGATCAACAAGGAAGGGATTTCAGTGGACCCATAGAAAATAGAGGTAATTGTGAATTGGCCTACACCGACCAATGTAATAGAAGTCCGCAGTTTAAAACCACAACAAACTCGTCGAGGTAGGTTTTAAAAACCCAGAATTCTTCATGTCCGCTCGAGCGGGAAAACTGCTGCTCGAGCGTGAAATAGGAGCTCCCAATATTTTTGCAGACTTGGATGTCCGCTCGAGCGGGGAGCTATGTAGACAGACCTTCAGCTCGAGCACCAGACTTAACGCTCGAGCGTAATTTTGATGCATCCAGCACTTTTGCAGACCTTATGGGTCTCCTCGAGCGGGGGAGTCCACGCTCAGGCGGGGACCCTGTTTTCTGAAATTTTGAAAAGTCATTCTGTGTTTCATTTTCTGTTCTCTTTCACTTCCAAGTTCTCTTAGGCATGCATTGAGCATTGTAATTGAGTTAAAGAGATAAGAATGAAGTCTAAGAGGAAAATGTGAATTTAGAACGGATCGAATTGTTTGTGACCCTTTTGTGTTCATGGAATATGTAGGGTCAAGCTCCAGGGCAAATCTACAAGCCGATCACTATGAGTAATATCTTACAAGATATTTGATATATGTTGTTGTCCAATTGTTTACTTCTATGTAAGTTTTGTAAGTTCATTAATTTGAATGGTGGACAATGATTGACATGAATGATTGGGCCAAAGGCTGATCGACATGAATGACTGGGCTAAAGGCCGATTGACATGAATGATTGGGCCAAAGGCCGATTGACATGAATGATTGGGCCAAAGGCCGATTGACATGAATGACTGGGCCAAAGGTCGATTGACATGAATGATTGGGCCAAAGGCCGATTGACATGAATGACTGGGCCAAAGGCCGATTGACATGAATGATTGGGCCAAAGGCCGATCGACATGAATGATTGGGCCAAAGGCCGATTGACATGAATGATTGGGCCAAAGGCCGATTAATACAAGTGATTGGGCCAAAGGCCGTTTGCTATAACTATATTTCAAAGATTGCTTATGTATTTTCCTTATTCGATATTATTCACTGGGCTTTCGCTCACGCTTATTCATGTACATGTAGGTGAGCCAAGGGACGTCCAGAACTAGCCATGGTGAAATTGTGAGAAATAGTCAAAGTTCTAAGGAGTCAGCCCAAATGTCTCATGCACGAGACTGTCTTCGCCTTTCCCCTTTGTTCATAGTTTTGTTAAGTTGGCGAAAGCATTGGACTACTTTTGTATGTAAGTCTTGGGTTCGATTGACTTAAACTCGTATGATCCTGTATGTACAGTGTTTTGTGTTAGTACATATTTTGATGTGAGTTATTAACATATAAATGTTTGAAATGTTGTGGTGTGCATATAAGCACAGCTCTATGGACAAAGTTTTAAATTTGCTTCCGTTTGGCCCCTTTACTCTGATCAGTTTTGTTTTATTTGGTTTGAGGCCGTAGGTAATCTAGTGATTACTGGTCGGTTATGGCCTTAACCCATAGGGGCGGGTTCGAGCCGTGACATTAGGGCATGATAAGTCATTCAAGGCACAGTGGACAAACATAAAGGAATCTATTGAGCAAAAATCATAATTCAGTATTACAAAAGCTAAGTTCCCTGTGCTTGTGTGTGAAAAGTACAATCCTCATAACTAGTTAATTGTCCATTATAATAGCCCAGTGTGACTCACAATAACATACAATACATACAAAAAAAACTACACATTTGCAACTAGGATTCTTAATTTTTTATATTTTTTATGACTATGCAATGTTCTGATCTATTAAGTTTTCTAATCAACCAATGTAACAAACATTGGGCCAATGACTCCCAAACTAGATGGTTTTAGGGCACTAGGTGTAGAGACACTTTTACGACCTTAATAACTCGAGTCAAAGAGGTTATGAGTCAAAATTCCGCGAACGTGTTGCTAGGTTGGCCACTCGAGCACCCACATTTTCTACTCGAGCGATGATGGGTTGCATATGTGGTGAAGTCTGGCCACACGTGCGGTGAGATGGCAAGCCGAGAAATTTCATTGCTTGCGTGGAGAATTGCTTTTGTGCCACTTTTTGCCTGAATTTATGTGTTGCTTGCCAAATCTGCACAAGTACACAAAACACATCATCTTCGCCAAATAATCATAATTCAAAGCTATAAATGTAACTTAAGTGGCCTCAACGTGGTACCTTTCAGCCCACATCAAATTCGTACAAAAAAACATATGAAGAAAAAGCAGTGTGTGATGTACAGTCATTCCAAATGTGGATTTCACCATACAATAGTTGAATCTGGAACACAATTTTTTTAAGTAAACTGTTTTTGTATGTCTTGTGTGTCTGTAAATTTTTTAAAGTATAGCTTAGAAAAAAACTATCATGAAAATGATTATGAAAATTTTTCTACCCTTTATAGATATAATAAAACATCATACACTAATCAAATGATGAAAAAATTTCATGAAACATTTCATAATATTTTTTTTATAATCCCTAATATTATTCCAATAGAATCATTTGGAGTGAACGTTGAAAATGTGGACTTTGCTTTAAAAACACCAACATAAACTTGAATCATGTGGAGTGAATGTTGAAGAGGTGGACTTTGTTTTAAAAGCACCCACATATACTTCTTGCATTGTTGGGCAAGTCTGCAAACTAGCATGTAAATGCTAGCTTTCCAATCAAAACCATTTCCTGTCCCAGAATATCCTTCAAAAACTTACCATGGATATTTAACTTTGATGACGATGACGATGGTAGAGAAGAGATGAGATCACTGCATGGTTTTCCATAATCACTTCTAATGTTAGCACTTTGAATTTATAAACATCACAACTATTACAATTATGACAACCAAGTCTCTTTTTCCCTTCCCTTTCATCATTCCTTCACTCCATTCTCTTTACTCTCGTTGGTTTAAAGTGCTCGGAAGCTATTTCTCTTTGAATAAGTTCATATTCTTGTTTTTGGTAGCATGATCGAATTTCATCCATTCTGGTGTGAGCGTGGTCGAGTCCGGGGTACCTGGGAATTTAGTCAGAAAATCCTGGGCTGGAAACCAAGAGACCGCACGTGTGGGGGCCCAGGGCCGCACGTGCGGGAGGCCAAGCCGCACGTGCGGAATTCAAGGGATCACTTGGATTGCATACTGAAAAATATGCACGAGCAACTGAGGTGCAGGAGAAGGAGCCCCGCACGTGCGGGGATGAGGGCCGCGCGTGCGGGAGGGGCGCTCCGCACGTGTGGGGATTGGCGCCGCACGTGCGGCAGACGGCAATCCAGTTCTCTGTTTTTGTTTCTCTTTTTGGACCGAAGTGTATTACATTTGGGGCTCTTTTTTCTCACTCTAAAACCTAATTTCCCTCCTCCTTCTCTCTAGAAATCATCTCCAAAACATTAAAAACTCTTTGATTCTTGCAATTTCTTGGGTTTGGAACATCGTCCTCATTTTCTAATCTTGAAGATCAAGCTTGGGGCTCTCCTTGGTGTAGTGGGAGTTGAAGGATTCTCCTTTGGGGCTAGGGTTTCATCTCGATTTCTCCATCAAACTTGAGGTAGGGAAATTTCCTTGAGTTATATATATATATATATTTATGTCGGATTTGGTTGATTTAAAGGTTCCATTAATGATTTTGAAAAGTTTGGTTGCTCATAAATGCTAGGGTTTTCAAAAAGTGGGTTTGATCCCTCTCTCCTCCTAAGCTATTCTCTTGAGGATCTTAAACTTACATAATAGGAGGTATTATCTTGAAAAGAAAACTCTTTCAAAGGAGGGGAGAGATGTTTGTTTGATTTTGACATAAAACCTTAAATTTTTGGGTAGTTTTGAAAGATGTAAACATATTTAAGGGCATCTTGTTGTTGTAAATGGAGTGTGAGCTCTCATAATATGCTTAGCAAAATGAATATTGACTTGGCATATGAGAAATGAGTTCCTACTTTAACATTTTGTTGAACATTGAAAATGCCTTGTAGTGAGAAAATTAATGGTTGTGCATCTTAAATTGTGAAACTTGAAAACATTGGAGTTGATATTTGAAAGGCATCACATGCAGTCTTCAAGGGACTTATTGGTTGTGAATTGGGCATGTTGAGAAATTGTTATTGCCTTAAATTTAAGGTATGGTCACTGTATAATAATGTTGAGAAGAATGAATGAATGAAGTAGTAAATTGTTGTGTTGTAGAGATGTTTATGATGAAGAAATGTCATGAGATATTTTGTATTGCATCATGTCCCCAATTGATCATCATTATTATTACACATCCTCGTCAAGTCATTTTGAGACGGATTACACTATAATGAGAACTATGAAACTGTGTATGGGGTAAAAATTGTGGTAAGTCCGAATTAGGGAGCGTAGATGAATTTGATAAGTTGGCCTGAGTGTCCATGGTGAAAGACCAGAAAACCGCGCGGATAGGTGTCGAGCCTTCCTGTTAATACCGGTAAAAATGACAGTTTGGTAGTACTCGTAGAGTCTACTTGCAGACGGCAACCTAGGGATTACTAGTGTCGTATTTACCACCCCTTGTGATTAAAAAGGTTAAATTTGGAAATTTACGAGATTGTAATTGTAAACGAAATGCATGGTGTTTCTCAAGAAAGACATGGGTAATATTTTGAAAGGAGTATTGCATTGCATGTGCACTTGCATCCAATTCTAGCCATCGAACATAAATGTATATACTTTGTCTGGTATTTCTCTACTGGGCTTTATGCTCACCCCTATGGGATTTGGTGCAGGTAAAGACGTGGTGATCCCGCCAAGTTGAGGGCGCGGATAATTGCAAAGAGCACATGGCTCTTCTTTTGTTGTGATTTCTTTTGTGAAGCCAAGGGCTAATATGTATGGGTTCGAAAGACAACCTTTTGTGTATCCAGGATATTGCCTTGGAAGATGTAAGCCCTTAAGGGCATTTCATTATTTTGAGAATAGGTGCTTCACATGCTATAGTTTCATATATTCATTTGTACTGTGAATGTATACTACATGTGGAGCTTTTGTATTAAACCCATTTATTATATATTTGAAGATGAAAGAGTTGTTGTCATTACAAGGTATGTATATTCGTCTGGGTTTTCACGTTAAATTATTTCGGGGTTTGACAACTTGGTATCAGAGCTATCGTGTTTGAATACTTGGGCTCGTGGGAAGTGGTTGCTATACCACAATGGGTTCATTTTGCACGATTAGGAAATGTCTTGTCTATGTGATTATGTGATAGCATGCCTATGTGACTATGTGGGTATGGGATTAGACTTTAGGGATGTTGTTTGTGCCTATTAGATTCCTTGAGGTCTTAATAGAAGGGTACCTGATCAATACTCATTCTACTAAGAATTCTTGGTTTCTCATGGGACGAATCTCATCACTAAAGGATAATTTGTATGTGTTTATGTGACTACGTGCTTATGTGGAGTGAATTAAGTTGTTTATGTGGTAAGATATGTGTAATTGCTTTAGTTTAACGTGTGAGGCAAGTTGCGAGCACATTTGGAATTATGTGCTAAGTTTGTTCATCTTGTTTCTCAGTTAGGATGTCGGGAAGAATTTGAACAAGACGTGGTAGGGGTAGAAAGCGAGGTCGAGGTCGCCAGGGTGTACATGAGGTACATGTTCCCGAGGTTTTGATGCAAGAAGAAGGTATAGGCCAAGCTAACATGGCCGAACAAGTGGGGCAAGCAGAGGTGCCAGGGTAAGCCGACCAAGCCGCAATGGGGACTCTAGCTCGGGAGATGGCTGGGGCATTGAGGGAGTCTATGAACATTTTGAGGGCGGAGGCCCAAGCAAGGGAGAATGTTGCAGAGACTAGAGCTAGCTTCCTCACGAGGGAGTTTTTAAGGGCCAAGTTGGATGAATTCCATGGCGGCCCTGATCCAAAGAAAGCAGATGAATGGTTAGAACAAACCATGAAGACCTTTGAAATGCTTTATATAGATGATAGCAAGTTGAGGGTGACCCTTGCTAGTTATTATCTCAAGGGTGACACAGGCAAGTGGTGGAAGTATGCCAAGGGTTGAATAGCACCAACATGGGAGGCGTTTGTGGTGGCCTTCCAAGACAAGTACCTACCTCCCACGGCTAGGAAGAGGTTGAGGTAGGAATTCAAGGACCTCAAGCAATTAAATATGTCCGTGGCCGAATTTGAAGCGGCCTTTTCTAGTTTGTCCCGGTTTGCATCGGAATTGGTAGCGATGGAGGAGCACCGTTGCTTTGAGTTCGAGCAGAGGTTGAGGACGAAGATTCTGTTTAAGGTTGCTAGGAACATGATTCAAGAGTATGATCGCCTTGTGGAGGCGGCTACACATGTGGAGATTATTGTGGAGGTTGAGGAGGAGAGACGTCGGAATTCGAGGTCTAGGGGCCAAGGGTCACAAGGGGACTTTAGGCCCAACAAGAAGAGTAAGAGCACATTTTCATCCCAGTCTCAGCCACAACAATCTAGATCTACTTACCCCTTGCCTAGTGCGGGCTAGGGGAAGAGTGCACCAAGTGAATTTTCTTGCTTCGAGTGTTGCCAGCCGGGTCACAAGGCCTTTGCTTGTCCACAGAAGGGAGGAGGACAATAGATGTTGCCATCATCGCCATCTAACCGATCTCGGAGTCAGTCTCAGAGTGGGGGTCAGGGGCTCACTTGCTTTTAGTGCGGACAGTCAGGGCATATAAAGAGAGCTTGCCCTCAGTTGGGAGGCACGTCTGGCGCTTCAGGGTCCAGCGGAACCTGAGCCACCAGCGAGCTCACTCGGCTCGAAGCTTCACGAGTTCATCGGAGCCGCCCTGGCTCGATTAGTGAGCCTATGCTTCGAGGATGAGCGAGTCGGCAGAGGCCACGCGTGGGGCACGATATGCGAGAGCAGTTGCCAAGATCCTCGGTAGTGAGAGGTACTTTCATTGTGTGTAATTCTTTAGCCAGTGTGTTGATAGATACGGGTGCGTCTCATTTATTCATATCTGCTACATTTGCATCTACATTGGTGTTGAAGATGGTATAGTTAGCTTCTACACTCAGAGTTGAGTCACCAGTCGGGGGTACAGTTGACTTAGACCGGGGCAGTCATGATTGTGAGATAGAGGTTGCCGGGCGTAGACTCCCGTTTACTTTTGTGTCGTTAGATATGCCCAGCTTTGATGTTATTCTAGGCATGGATTGGTTGGTTTTGTATCGGGCTGATTGATTGTTTCCGTCGGAGGGTCACAGTGTGCACCTCGAGTGGGGATTGTTTTTACTTTCTTGGGGACAGTGTTGATCGAGTCCTATCGTCGGTATGTGATCCACATAGTAGAGATGAGCTTAGTGGTCTTCTTGCTACTCTTTTGAATAATGAGAGTGACGGGACTCGAGTTGAGTTACCAAGGGTAGTATGTGAATACCCGGATGTGTTTCCCGAGGACCTCACTAGTTTGCCACCCCACCGAGAGATTGAGTTCACCATCGACTTAGTGCTTGGAACGACACCAATTTCTATGGCATCATATAGATTTGCACTCGCAGAGTTGCACGGGTTGAAGATTCAACTCCAAGAGCTCTTAGACAAGGGCTTCATTCGCCCTAGTACATCACCTTGGGGAGCGTCGGCCCTCTTTGCGAAGAAGAAGGATGGATCGTTGCGGTTGTATATTGATTACCTCAAGTAGAACCCAGTTACTGTCAAGAACAAATACCCTTTACCCAGAATAGATGACTTATTTGATCAACTTAGAGGGTCTTGTTGTTTTTTGAAGATTGATTTGAGGTTGAGGTACCATCAATTGAGAGTTTGGGAAGAGCATCCAGAAAACAGCCTTTCATACGCAATATGGCCACTACGAGTTCCTTGTGATGCCGTTTGGGTTGACTAATACACCGGCTTCTTTCATGGATTTGATGAACCAAATATTTAGAGAGTACTTGGATCGTTTTGTAATCATCTTCGTGGACAGCATCCTAATCTATTCGACCTCCAAGGAGGAACACGAGGCTCACTTGAGGATAGTGCTTGACTTGCTTAGGGAGCATCAGTTGTATGCCAAATTTGAGAAGTGTGAGTTTTGGCTTACCGAGGTGAAGTTTTTAGGTCATGTGGTATCAAGTGGAGGGGTAACCGTAGATTCTTCGAAGATAGATTCTATACAAGATTGGGAGCAACCTAAGAATGTCTTTGAGATTCGGAGTTTCTTGGGATTGGTGGGGTACTATCGGTGTTTTGTGAGAGACTTTTCTAGATTAGCTGCACCGTTGACTAGGTTGACTAGAAAAGGGAGTTAAGCTTGTGTGGAGTGAGGCTTGTGAAAAGTCCTTCCAAGAACTCAAAACTAGATTGACCACAACACCAGTGTTGATCATTCCGGAGAGAGGGTTGGGGTATACCGTCTACTGTGATGCGTCTCGAGATGGGCTTGGTTGTGTGTTGATGCAGGAGGGGAAGGTTGTAGCGTATGGTTCGCGGCATTTGAAAACCCATGAGAAGAATTACCATACCCATGACTTAGAGCTAGCTGTCGTAGTGTTTGCCTTGAAAATTTGGCGACATTACTTGTATGGTGAAAGATTTGAAGTTTTCTCCGACCATAAAAGCTTGAAGTATTTGTTTTCCCAAAAAGATTTGAATCTACACCAATGGAGGTGGATGGAGTTTTTAGAAGACTATGATTTTGAGTTACACTATCACCCTGGGAAGGCCAATATGGTGGCCGACGCCTTAAGCCGAAAAACCGTGAGTAGTTTGGTGAGTGTAGCCATTCGGGAGTGGGTTATGTTGGGTGAAGTCGGCAAGTTCCAATTACAATTGGGTGAATCTAAAGAAGGTGCAACATTGTTTACTTTGAGTGCTCAACCCACCTTGATTAGTAGAGTTGTAGAGGCACAACGAGGGGATCGTGAAGTAAAGTTGATTTGGGATAGAATCTCCAATGGGAAGGAAGAGAATGGTTTGAACATTCACTCGGATTAGAGTGTATGTTACCTAGATTGCCTGTTTGTGCCCGAATCTTGTAGGGAGGAAGTGCTTCATCACTCGCGCCTAGCGGTACATCCGGGAGGCACCAAAATGTATCAAGACCTTAGCCGTCAGTTTTGGTGGAGGGGTATGAAGTGGGATGTCGTATCCTTCGTGTCGAAGTGCCTTACTCGTCAACAAGTCAAGGCCGAGCACCAAAGACCAGCAGGCTTGTTACAACCCTTACCCATAGCCGAGTGGAAATGGGAACACATGACCATGGATTTCGTAGTTGAACTTCCTAGAACGCAGCGGGGCAATGACGCCATTTGGGTAATTATTGATCGATTGACTAAGTCTACACATTTCATCCCAATGCATACTAGCGACTCAGTTGAGCACTTGGCGGAATTTTATGTTAGGGAGATAGTTCGGCTTCATGGGGTTCTGGTAACTATTGTGTCGGATAGGGATCCACGTTTCACCACTTGATTGTGGCAGAGCCTTCAAGAGGCATTGGGAACCAAGCTGACTTTTAGCACCGCTTATCACCCTCAAACTGATGGGCAGTCGGAGCGCGCCATTCAAATTTTGGAGGATATGCTTAGAGCTTGTGTTCTAGAATTCGAGGGGTCTTGGGAGAGCCATTTACCATTGATTGAATTTGCCTACAACAATAGTTATCAGGCTAGCATTGAGATGGCACCGTTTGAGGCCTTGTAGATCACTAGTCTGTTGGGCCGAGGTAGGGGATGCACCGTTGTTGAATCCGGAGATCGTTAGGGAGACAACCGAGAAAGTTGCTCTCATTCGGAAGAGATTAGCCACGGCTCAAAGCCGACAGAAAAGTTATGCCGATAAGAGGAGACGACCCTTTTCCTTCGAAGTAGGTGACCATGTTTTCCTTAGGATCTCACCCAGGCGGGGTCTAATGAGATTTGGCAAGAGTGGGAAGTTGTCTCTGAGGTTCATTGGGCCTTTCGAGATATTGGAGAGAATCGGGGAGGTAGCATACCAGTTAGCTTTACCACCACAGCTTTCAGGGGTTCACAATGTGTTTCGTGTGTCAATGCTTAGGAAGTATGAACCTGACCCTTCTCATGTGCTAGATTGGGTTGATTTGGAGGTGGATGAAGATGCCTCCTACGCAGAGCGGCCAGTTCAAATCCTAGATACGCTGGAACAAGTGTTACGGGGTAAAACCATACAGTTAGTGAAGGTGTTGTGGAGACACCACAGGATTGAGGAAGTGACATGGGAACGGGAAGCAGAAGTCCGCTTCAAGTATCCGAATCTTTTCGAGCATGTTTAGTTGTTTTGTTTTAAATTTGTAATGTTTCCTAATGGTGAATAGAAAATATGTGAAATTGATGAGTTCTTGTTGTTGTATGTGTTGTTAACTTGGGCATGAGGTTGTGAAGAAATGATGTTTTGTTATAGACATTTCATTTCATATGTCTAGCATGAACGATTGTTATTTTGATGGAAGGAAGGGCTAACGTTGGTTGGATGTTAGTATTTTAACTTGAAAGTGTCGTTAAAATGGTTATTGTTGTGAATGCAGTCGTGTTATTGAGTGTTCAAATTTTGGGGACAAAATTTCCTATGGTGGGGAGGTTGTGACAACTACGTCTCTTTTTCCCTTTACTTTCATCCTTCCTTCACTCCATTCTCTTTACTCTTGTTGGTTTAAAGCGCTCGGAAGCTATGTCTCTTTCAATAAGTTCATATTCTTATTTTTGGTTCCATGATCGAATTTCATCCATTCTGGTGTAAGCGCGGTCGAGTCTGGGGTGCCCAGGAATTTAGTCAAGAAATTCTGGGCTGGAAACCAGGGGGCCGCACGTGCGGGAGGCCAGGCTGCACGTGCGAAATTCAAGGGATCACTTGGATTGCATACTGAAAAATATGCACAAGTGGCTGAGGTGCGGGAGAAGGAGCCCCATATGTGCAGGGATGAGGGCCGCACGTGCGGGAGGGGCACTCTACATGTGTGGGGATTAGCGCTGCACAGGCGGCAGACGACAGTCCAAATCTCCGTTTTTGTTTCTCTTTTTGGACCGAAGTGTATTACATTTGGGGCTCTTTTCTCTCACTCTAAAACCTAATTTCCCTCCTCATTCTCTCTAGAAATCATCTCCAAAACATTAAAAACTCTTTGATTCTTGCAATTTCTTGGGTTTGGATCATCATCCTCATTTTCTAATCTTGAAGATCAAGCTTGGGGCTCTCCTTGGTGTAGTGGGAGTTGAAGGATTCTCCTTTGGGGCTAGGGTTTCATCTCGATTTCTCCATCAAACTTGAGGTAGGGAAATTTCCTTGAGTTATATATATATATATATATTTATGTCGGATTTGGTTGATTTAAAGGTTCCATTAATGATTTTGAAAAGTTTGGTTGCTCATAAATGCTAGGGTTTTCAAAAAGTGGGTTTGATCCCTCTCTCCTCCTAAGCTATTCTCTTGAGGATCTTAAACTTACATAATAGGAGGTATTATCTTGAAAAGAAAACTCTTTCAAAGGAGCGGAGAGATGTTTGTTTGATTTTGACATAAAACCGTAAATTTTTGGGTAGTTTTGAAAGGTGTAAACATATTTAGGGGCATCTTGTTGTTGTAAATAGAGAGTGAGCTCTCATAATATGTTTAGCAAAATGACTATTGACTTGGCATATGAGAAATGAGTTCCTACTTTAACATTTTGTTGAACATTGAAAATGCCTTGTAGTGAGAAAATTAATGGTTGTGCATCTTAAATTGTGAAACTTGAAAACATTGGAGTTGATATTTGAAAGGCATCACATGTAGTCTTCGAGGGACTTATTGGTTGTGAATTGGGCATGTTGAGAAATTGTTATTGCCTTAAATTGAAGGAATGGTCACTGTATAATAATGTTGAGAAGAAAAATGAATGAGGTAGTAAATTGTTGTGTTGTAGAGATGTTTATGATGAAGAAATGTCATGAGATATTTTGTATTGCATCATGTCCCCATTTGATCATCATTATTATTACACATCCTCATCATGTCATTTTGAGAAGGATTACACTATAATGAGAACTATGAAATTGTGTATGGGGTAAATACGGTGGTAAGTCCGAATTAGGGAGCGTAGATGAATTTGATAAGTTGGCCTGAGTGTCCATGGTGAAAGACCAGGAAACCGCGCGGATAGGTGTCGAGCCTTCCGGTTAATACCGGTAAAAATGACAGTTTTGTAGTACTCGTGGAGTCTACTTGCAGACACCAGCCTAGAGATTACTAGTGCCGTATTTACCACCCCTTGTGATTAAAAAGGTTAAATTTGGAAATTTACGAGATTGTAATTGTAAATGAAATGTATGGTGTTTCTCAAGAAAAACATGAATAATATTTTGAAAGGAGTATTGCATTGCATGTGCACTTGCATCCAATTCTAGCCATCGAACATAAATGTATATACTTTGTTTAGTATTTCTCTACTAGGATTTATGCTCACCCCTATGGGATTTGGTGCAGGTAAAGACGTGGTGATCCCGCCAAGTTGAGGGCGCGGATAATTGCAAAGAGCACATGGCTCTTCTTTTGTTGTGATTTCTTTTGTGAAGCCAAGGGCTAACATGTATGGGTCTGAAAGACCACCTTTTGTGTGTCCAGGCTATTGCCTTGGAAGATGTAAGCCCTTAAGGGCATTTCATTATTTTGAGAATAGGTGCTGCACATGCTATAGATTCATATATTCTTTTGTACTGTGAATGTATACTGCATGTGGAGCTTTTGTATTAAACCCATTTATTATATATGGGAAGATGGAAGAGTTGTTGTTATTGCAAGGTATGTTTATTCGTTTGGGTTTTCATATTAAATTATTTCGGGGCGTGACAACAATAATATTTAAAGATCATACATAAGAAATTAAAAATATCTTATTTTTATTAAAAAATTGATTAAAAAAAGTTACAATAATATTTTAATTAGAATCAATTTATTACATAAGATAATATTTATTTTTAATCACACATTCTATATAAGTGTGAGTATATATATATATATATATTTAGTCACAATTTCTATATAAGCGGGGTTGTATATGTATTTTTAATTTTGTTTTTATATCTATATAACAAAACAGCTCTGCTGATGGACATCTGTGTCAATAGATTTACAGGTTGAGATAAATTTCAAATTTTCTGTCTTCTTCTCTTCACCGTTGGATATAGATTTCTTGTGTTCAGAATTTGAAAACATTTCAAACTCATTTCACTCTCCCTTCACCCCCCAAAACCCATTTCATCAACACTGTTTCTGACAACCCACCTAAATGCCTTCCCACTGAACCAAACCCATCTCAATCACCTGCTCCACCGCATCCCAAATAGCCCCTCCGTCGCCTCCAAATCCCAAGATCGTGTCTTCAACTTCGCTGCTGGACTGCCATCCTCCTTAAGATCGTCCTCAAGAAGGCCGAATTCGAGCTCTACAACTGGCGTGGCTCCGGCATAAGCCATGGAGGTAAAGAATTTCTCTCTATTATCCAAAAAGCATAGTTAGATCTGCGAACCCTCCTTCAAATCGGACAATGTTTTGTGTTTGTGTTCCTAAGGGTTTGAAAAATCTTTTATCGTGTTTGGCCAATAGGATAGTTTTTTTATTTCTGTTTTACCATAGGAAACGAAACCAATTTTAAACCAATTTTTTGTTCATCTTAGTTTGTTATTTTATTTTTTTTGTTCATCTTAGTTTGTTGTTTTTTGTTAGATGTTTCAAGAAATCAAATATTTTGGGGATTAATCAATAAATCAACCAAATATTTTTGGTGTTTGTGTTTGTGTTTTTAAATAATAAAATAAAGACAATTCCCTCAAACAGAGTTCAGGGGCCACATAATTGGGTTATTGATATAAATCATATGAGCACAGTCAGTAGCACCAAAGAGTTGTAGCAAAAAAAGCATAAGATCCCTTGCACAGCCTGCAAGGGTAGGCTAAAAAAAACTTAGTATGAGCTTAACAAAAGATCTAACAGTCTTCCAATTAACAAAAAACCTAGTATAACCTTTACAAACTACTATCAAGTCACTCAGCATCTGTTTTCGGCAGCAATCCACCCAAAAATAAAATTCCCAGCAGCCATTCTTTGTATCAGCAGTCTTTCAACAGTCAAAATACCCTGTCCATGACATAGAATAAAGTGAAATAAATTTACTGGGTTTTGTATCAAAATTAATTTTTTTTATTGGGTTTTGTCTATCTTGTTTGGGACAAAGTAAAATTTACAGTGGGACATGATTTTTGTTTCCATATATACAAAAATCTCAAAAGAAGAAGAGACCATAGATTAATATACCTGAAGCAACAAGAAGAAAAATTGTCTCCAAGAAAAATTCATTACAGAGGTTCATTTATATAAATCAAAGCAGCGTTGTAGACACCCCATTTTTGATCGACCTTAAGACTCAGACGTCATCGACTGAGAGCTCGGTGATTATGCATGTTATACTCATTTCGAGGTTTCAGAGTTTTCGGCTAAGTGCCTTGCCTCCGGGCCTCTGAACTCTTCGTGTTTTGGCTTGGTTTGCGAACCAACTCTTGTTTTCTCTTCCTTGGAGGGAGGGAGTGGTCTGTAGACCACCACTTTGTGGTCGTAGACCACTTTTCTCATTTGGAGACCAGTTTCCAATTTTCGGAGCCTTCGGCCGCGCGCCTTGACTCGGGACCGCTTAATGTTCTCCGTTTGGTGTGGTTTTTGAACCACACCTTGTTGCCTCTGCCTAGAGGGACATTGTGGTCTGGGAGGCCACTTTTGTGGTCGCAAACCACTTTTGATGCCCGTAGACTAGTTTTCGAGGCTTCCGGCCGGGCGCCTTGCCTCCCGAACTTTCATCTTTCATCTGAAGTATGTGACGCGCAAGTCAGTGAAAGGGAGAGCAGTAGCGGAGTTCCTAGCTGATCACCCAGTGGGAGGGGATGAAGCAATTGAGTACCTATTCCCAGACGAGGCCATTCTACATGTCAAAAAAGAAACTTGGACGATGTACTTTGACGGAGCGTCAAACCAATACGGGTATGGGATAGGTGTATTAGTGATAGCACCCGACAATTCCCGAATACCCTTAGCATTCAAACTCCGGTTCAGAGTGTCGAACAATGAGGCAGAATATGAGGCATGTATTGCTGGATTAGAAGCCGCCCTAGAACTAGGGGCAAAATGGTT
The DNA here is from genome assembly GCA_025200525.1 of Camellia lanceoleosa. Classification (NCBI taxonomy): domain Eukaryota; kingdom Viridiplantae; phylum Streptophyta; class Magnoliopsida; order Ericales; family Theaceae; genus Camellia; species Camellia lanceoleosa. Next base: position 153,256,762 of record CM045761.1, read on the forward strand.
GGATGTCATCGAGGACTCAAACCTTGTTGTATCTCAAGCTAAAGGAGATTGGAAAGTTAAAGAAGAAAAGATCAGAATCTATCACCAAACCTTGGATGTGCTAATTCCTCGATTTGAGAAGCTGAATTTTGCCCATCTGTTAAGAGAGAACAACAGGTTCGTTGATTCATTAGCAACTCTATCTTCCATGCTAGACATCCTTTTCGGAGTCCGGATGCGTCCGATCATCATTGAATAGAAATTTGTACCGGCCTACGAACTGATTGCTGCCATAGATGAAGTACAAGATGAGAATCCTTGGTATTACGATGTCTGGAACTTCTTGGAAAAGAAAGTGTATCCACCAAGGTATAGACACCCCATTTTTGACCGTCCTCAAGACTTAGACGTCACCGTTGGAACACTCAGTGATTATCCATGTTTGTGTTCGTTTGGAGTTCCCGGAGGTCTCGGCTATGCGCCTTGTCTCAGGATCTCTAAACTCGATCGTTTTGTGTCTGGTTTTGCACCAAACACTTGTGTTTTGCCTTGGAGGGGCAGGGAATGCCTTGTGAGGCATCCCCACACATCACCGGCCATGGCTAGAGCCCACCGGCTGTTGTTTGTGTCCACCGGCAATGTATATTGCTGACCGGTACTCTTTTTGGCCGACCGGCCATCAATTTTGTCAAAATGACAATTTTGGCCAGCCGACTACTGTTCATCTGCTTTTAGCAGATATTTTGTGCCAGCTGTGATAGCTGGACCCACCCCATTCCCCTCCATACACGTGTATGGGGGGATTTCCCTCTTGAATGGCTTGTTTTGTAAGCCTTACAAGAGGGAATTGCCTATATAGGAGAGCTTCTTCTCTTTAGACTTTGGTTAGACATTTTAGACAGCTTTTGTAAAGCTTGAGTTCTAGGGTTAGGGTTAGACACATATTCTATCTCTATAAGTGTGTGTTTTGTCCTACTTTTGCTCACAAACACACACCAACACACCATCTCTTGGACTTGAGACCTTGGGAGGGTTGTTTTAGTGTTTTGGAGTTGGATTAAAGCCAAGGAAGGCTCTTGGAGCATTGTTTGTGAAGAAAGGCTTCAAGGGTAAGAAACTTCCCTTTTATTCCCCATTTTTTGCATTGCTTTTCTACCTATCTTAGAACTATTTTTGTGCTTAGTGTATAACATAAAAAAGTTCTGTTTTTAAGCCCTCTTGATTGTTTGTTAAGGGTGTTTTGTGGTTTGGAGGAGTTTGACCCCTCCTAGGCCTTGTAAGGCTCCTTTTTGTGCTATTTTGTGCAAGCTCTAAGACTTTGGTGTTTGGGCCTCTTCACCACCGAAATCTTGAGGGATTTCAGTGGTGAAGATGGTGCCTCAAAGTCTCAAAAAGGGGAGGGCCACCCCCTCTCCTTGTTGTCCTTGAAAAGGACCAATTTTGGCCTCTTAAGGGAGCACCATGTTTAAAGGTTTGTTGATCATGCCATGGCTGTATTTTATGCTTATATTGTCATGATTTAACTTTGTATTAAGTTGGTTTTGGTACACCATGCATGCTTAGCATACCTACCATGTAATGCCTTGTTATTGCCTTAATATGCCTTAGGTTGTTAGCCTTTGTTCTAGCATGTTTTAGGTTTAGCCTTGTGAAGGTTTTGTGCTTATTTTGCCATGTTTAAGGTCTGTCCATGTTTGTTTGAGTCGATCTTGGCATGCATTATATAGCTCCTTTGTATTATGGCTTGTATGCTTCAAGTATGAGAATGTGTAGCATGTGTTGCTTGCATCATTTAAGTGGTTTGGCACCATTTGTAACATCATTTCAGTCCCTAAGACATGCTTGTATGCTTGCCTTGGTTGTCTCTTTGTTGCCTCTTGAGCGTGTGTTATATGCTCCTTGAAAGTGCATTTGTGCATGCCTTCATATTAGAGCCACTTAGATGCCATCTAAGTAGTCCTTTGGCCTTGTTTTAACATGCTAAAAATCTATTTTTAGTTGTTTAATGCATGCCATGGTTGTTATGCTAAGTGTGTTTCAAAGCTTCGTTACCTTGCTTCAAGCATTTGGACTATTTGCATGCTTATGTTTGTCTTGTTTAAGTTGGTTTGGCACCATGTTTTAATATGATTTTCAGAGCTTATGTTGCATGCTAATTGTCCATGATAGCCTCTTTTAAGTGTGCTTGAAAGTTGCTTGTTTAATGCTTAAGGTTTGGACCATAACATGCGCATGTGTGCATGTGTGTTTAGCCTTCATTTTTGGGCATTTTGGCCACTGTTTTAGGCCTATTTAGAGCTGCCTAAATCATGTTTAAGTCCATCTTTTCATTAGTTTGCATTGCCTCATGTTTGTTTGTATGCTTGCATAAGTGTCTTGACATGCCATGTTGCATCCTTAGCTTGCATGCCTAGGTTGCATCGCATCTTGCATGTATGCCTTGTTCCTTGATTTGGTGATAGGAATTGGGTCTTGGTTTGTTTGTTTGGTTTGCATTTCATTTGACATGAAAGTGCATGCTTGATTCTTTGGGCCATCATGCATGGAAATGCGTGATTGGTGGTCCGAGAATCGAGGCACATGCCCCTTTGAGTCACAAACATGATAAGGGGCATGATTGGTGCATACATTGCTTGAATTGTGTTGCCATGCAAGTTCTGCCCTCTGCTGCTGTGAGTTGCAGGTTCTGTAGGAACTTTTTGCCGACCGGCAATATTGAGTGCCGACCGGCAATGTATTGGTGGCCGATAGTCTCATTTCCAGCCGATGATCACATCTTGCTGCCGATGGTAATTCTATTCAGCCGGTGGTGTCCCCCAGTATCCAGGGAAGCATTCCTGATACTTTGGCAATCTCCAGAGGGGAACAGCAGGGAAAACAGAGGCAATCCATGCATGGCAGTGCAATTCCGAGCAGGACCCGAGCATGCGTTGCATCAGGCTCTCCTCCCGAGGTGGTTTACTGTTTTTCCTAGTTTAGTTAGTTGTTAACTAATTAGGCAATTTGTAATTATTAATTAGCTTGCGTAGTTAATTAATTTGTATTATTCTTTTGGTCCCTCCGGGCGAGGGCGAATCTGTAATAAGTGTGGGTGAGTGTGTGTATGTCTTCCAATCCACACTTCTTTCTTCCCTTTTATTTACCTGCTTATGATGGTAGATTAGGGCACGTCTAAATTAGCATACCTCATGCAATGCATGCGTGCATCCATGCATTTGTCTAGCATGCACCGGGCTCGGTATATCATACAAACTGCATTAGTACTTCAATTCCAAATTGAATACGTGATAATTGTAGCATCTCACATGCCACTTTAGGGTTTGCCGAGCCCATCCTAATCACATCCTGTATGTCTTGCATTAGCCACTTAACATGAACTAGGACATGCATGTTTGCTAACCAGTTTATTGTTTTAGCACGAAGTACGATGTAAGTATTTATGCTTTAGCATCTTGCATGCGTGTGAATGCTAACATGACAGTATGCTTACCATGCGGCTAAGTGCTTATATGAGATAAAATGTTTGAATGCCTGTGGGTGAAGGTTGGATTGTTTGAGTTGGAAAAACTCGTTGAAATCCGTGTTTTAGCCTACTTGCGAGTAGCGAATTCCAAAGCATTTTCAAAACAAACGGATATGCAATGCTTGTTTCCAAATTAGGCAATCTAGTCTATACTTGTTTGCTGTGCGCATAACATAGTAATTCTAGGCTAATAACCGGAACAAGAACACATAATGTTTTCAAAATCGGATATCATGGTTAGTAGAGGCCGGTCTCCGGACCGGGCAAAAGGGGGTGCTCATAGCTGACCTTCCCCGATCGTACCCAAGCTCCCGAGCCAAAACAACTTTGGCGATGACGGACACGTGGCCTTTGGCACCGAGTCAGGGTTTCCTAAATTTCCCCATAAAAAATATTTAGGTGGCGACTCTGTATCTGGCAAAGCAGTCCATGTTTGGCACTTCTTTTTCAAAAATCTATTTTCTCAAACGATTTGCCAGAGTTGGACTCTTTGGTTCAGATTACGAACCGCAATAAACAAAAGGGAGTCCGAACTGTAGTGAGGTCCCCCGCGGGCATGTTACACAAGGGCAAATGCCAAAGATAAGAGGGCAATTCGAAGAATGACTGCTCAGTTCATCGTCTGTGGGGGTAAACTGTACAAGAGAGGTCATCTCGGGATGCATAAGCTGTGCGTTAATGCTGAAGAATCCAAGCGCCTGATGGAGGCCATCCATGGAGGAGAGTGCGGAGCGCACATGAACGGGGTGATGCTGGCTTAGAAGATCCTTAGACAGGGTTATTACTGGTCCACCATAGAGGAGGATTGTATTGGCTTTGTCCGGCGATGCCACAAATGTCAGATCCATGCAAACCGCATAAATATTCCACCGTCAAAGCTGTACAACATGACTTCGCCATGGCCGTTTTTAGTCTGGGGGATTGATATGATTGGGGCTGTCACTCTGAAGGGGTCCAACGGGCATGAGTACATTTTGGTAGTGATAGACTACTTCACGAACTGGGTTGAGGCCCAATCTTACGCGGTGTTGAAGGCTTCGCATGTTGCTAAGTTCATCAAGAACAACATCATCTGTCGCTACGGTGTTCCGAATGAGATCATCTCAGATAATGGCTCTCACTTCAAGAAGGAGGTGATTGACTTGTTGGAGAAGTATAACGTGGCTTTTCATAAGTCATCTACATATCGGCCGCAGACCAATGGAGCAGTTGAGGCTGCCAACAAGAACATCAACCACATTCTGCAGAAGATGGTGGAAACCTACCGGGACTGGCTAGATAAGCTGTCATTTGCTCTATGGGGCTACCAGACTTCAATTTGAACTTCTACTGGGGCGACTCCGTATTCTTTGGTCTATAGGATGGAGGCTATTCTACCTATCGAAGTTGAGGTTCCGTCATTACGGGTACTGGCTGAGTGTCAGATAGTTGAGGCAGATTGACAGCAAGGTAGGTTCGAAGAACTCATGCTCTTTGATGAAAGAAGGTTGAAAGCACTGTATCATGTTCAGGATTATCAGTGAAGAATTGCCAAGGCTTTTAACAAAAAAGTTAAGTCCAGGAATTTGAAGGAAGGGGATCTAGTGCTCAAAGACAGCCGAGCTCCCATTCACAACCTTAGGGGCAAGTTCAGACCTAATTGGACTGGTCCTTACATCATTAAGTCTATCTGGTCGGGTGGAGCTGTCATTCTGATGGACCTAGATGGCCTAGAGTTCTCCCGACCAATCAACATGGACAAGTTGAAGAAATACTATCCCTGAGTGGCTCGCTAGGCCGAAAACCCAAAAGGGTGACCTAGGCAAGAGTTTGAGCATGAAAATTTTTGAAATAATAAAAACTGAGCTCGCAAAGTTGAAAACCCAGAAAGGGCGGCCTTGGCAAAAGTTAGAGCGCAAAAGGAGAGTGTTAATACACGAGTGAACCCAATCTGAACTACGGCAGGCTTGATTCCCATCTTTGGGATACGTAGGCAACTTCATTCTGAAGTCCAACCATAAACACTTCCCCGATCAATTTTGTCCATGTGATCATGTTTGGTCATCTTCGTCTATTCTGCATTCAAGAGCTCGGTTGTGATCTCTAGATGCAGTGCTATTCAGACTAGGGGCAACTTTCTAGTTGTTGGGATCCGAGGTTGTACATCTCAGTGATAGATCTCGGGCGTGTCCAGTTGTGATCCATATCGAAAATGGTTTTGAAAAGTTTTAATAAAAGTTGATTTTGCTCAAATTAATCTTTTTATGACTTAGACCATTTTTGGACCAAAAGGAAAATTTTCAGTACCCACAACCTTCAATTACATTGATTTCAGTACAGAGTTCTCCTACTTTTGAATACAAATTGAAGTTGCTTTTTATTACATTCATAAAGAAAACTTGAAAGTACTGATTAAAGCAAATAAATTCGGGGCATAGTCAGGTGTTCCTGCGTCCCTTCCCAGAGCTTGTGGAAGCCTCTAATGCCAAAGTAGGCCTAACCTGTGCCTCTTCATCAAGCCAAGCTATGCACTCATCAGATAGGGTGCAGCTGAAAATGGGAGCGGAGCCCAAAAGCTCTCTCGTCCTCCATGCTGTAGCATACCGAGCTAGCTGTGCGCCTCGGACTGGAAATGCAGTAGTGTACTATATCCCCTCTGCTGGGCAAGTCTAATCATGCCCAAACTGACGCCGGATTCGGAATGGAAAGTAGAGTACACAATGTGTCAGCCCGATCAACTGAATCTCGGGCAGGCGAGTCATGCTGTAGCTCATCGCCAGTAGACTAAGCCAGGGGCAACGCCAAGCAATGTCAAGAGCAGTCAAACTGCACATCCATTCGTACTACCATCCCTCATTGGGGGCATCGACTAGACGTCGCCGGAAGAAATAGCCGCGAGCTGAATATGCTGGGCATGAGTCCACAATCTTCAGTTTATCCATCAACCATATCTGGGCAGGGATGAAAAATGGGAGATAATAGAATAGAGAGGTGTACGTTGAGAGAAAAGTAAGAAAAGGGTTTTGAGAGAAAAACTGAGCCTGAGGGCCGAGTGATGTGAGAAATATATGTGAGATGGGGTGGGAAACATTACCTGCAGTAGTAGTGGACTCCCCGCAAATCTAATCGTCTCTCGACGATGGAAAGCGTCCAAACACATCAACGTCTCAGCTAGTGTCATGGCGATACAGCTCTTGCCCTCTTTCAAGCCCTCGGTAACCTCAATCAAACGGGCGCTAAACCCACCAGAGCATGGGGCAAGCAAGAAATGGGACAGCATGCACAAGCAAAGTGCCTGTCGCCGAAAACTCTGCCAGTGATGGTCGCCACGGTCACCGGCATTAGAAAACTGACGAACCAAGCTCGGAATGTCCAGCACTCCATCACAAATCAATGACCGAGCATCATGCAAAGAAACCAACACATCCGTCCTAAGGCTTGGACGTGCCCGAAGCGGAACTGGGGCAAGATTTCTTCGTTGCGCTCAGATTCCATCAAAACGTGGAAATCTTCGAAAGTGGGACATATCGCTTGTCCACCAAAGCTAAAGATGTGTGTTACCGGATTCCAAAACCTTGCCGCGGCATGAAGGAACGGAAAACGCAGCGGGGTGCGACCCAACGTGAATAGTGCATTTATGCCGAAGCCCCGGAAATTCAACTTTTCAGAGCCATCCAAGTTGGCGATCCAATTTGCGAGATTTTGGACAAGAAATGCCTCCATTTTAGTGCAAAACTGAGTTAGAATGAGGGAACCACGAAGCTGGAACCTTTATGGAGGATAAGGCACTATTTGGAGGACAGGTGTTAGAAAACTGGAGGTCCCCAGGCTAAGTGGTCAGCCGGCTACTTGTTTGGCCTGCAGAACAAAAAACTGGTCGGCAGGCTCCTATGCTGGTCGGCCATGAACAAAAAGGTGGTCTGCAGCTTTTCTTGTCTTCAGAAGAGAGTCTCTAGCCTTCCTGTGTGCTGGGAGTGCTCGAGGTCTGAGTTTACCTCTGTTTCAAATGCGTTTCGTCGCTTTGTTTGTCCAAAATGCATTTGCTTATCGAGTTGTTAAGTTTTGCTTATCGAGTTGTTGCTCTTTGATTATCGAGTTGTTGCTCTTTGTTTATCGAGTTGTTGCTCGTTGCTTATCGACTTCTAAACTTGCTAAGGTTTTGTTGTTTCTTAGTGAGTTAAGTTGTTTAATTTGTTGTGTTGGTTCACTACCTGACTTGGCAATACACCATGTTCAATTTCCATGCAATTTTATTTTTGTGCAAAATGGTGCGATGCAATGCTAAGAATGTAAAATACAACACTTTTTGAACAAAAAGCTGTTTCATTCCATCATAGCTTCTTTTTACAACATTTTACAACAGGGTACAAGTTTTGAAGAAAATAAAAAACTGCCTAAGCTGTACAATATGCTACAACTACATGTAAAAAGAAAAATAAAGCAGGAACATCTGCATCGATGCTATCAAGCTCAAGACCGAGAGGCCCTCTTCACCCTCTTCGGCTGAGCAACCTCTGCACCACCATTGCCAGCACCCCTATCTGAATCGGAGTCACCGTTCTCGATACCACCGTCCTCGTGAATCGAACCGGTCATCATCCTCGCCACGGATGTCTCTCTTGAGGATGACCGACTCCTCCTCCTCGGACTCGGTGCGTTTCACGTCCTCTTTGGCATGAAGTCGAGTCCCCTCTTCTAGCTGCTCGAGAAGGCCTAGATGGCCCGGGCCGTGATAGTAGAACCTGAAAAGGGCAGTTTAAATACATCAGCCCGAGTATGTATAGCAGATGCAAGTATGATGCATGGAACGTGTGCATGCAGATGTAGTATGTGGATGTGATGTGTCAGATGTGCTCTACACATGCAGTGAATCAATATGGTGAAATGTTCAGTTTCAATATGTCATCGGAAGTATGATAAATACAAGGAATTTGATAAGTATGCATGGTGGTATGTCAGTGGAGGCATCAAGTATGCATGGTGGTATGTCACGTACTCCCCCTTCTCCAAGAAAAGAACTGCATCGGAACCTAACAAAAGGTCATCAACCTCCCAAGGAGCGAGACTCTCCGTGGACCGCATGTCCAGTGGAGGTGGTGAGGGAATATCCTGAGTGGCATTGCACATCGTCTGACGCATGAAGCGATCCCCGAGAAACCAGGCTCTGCAGACTGGTCCCTCGAACCGAACTCTGTATCGGGAGGCGCCCTATGCCCCAGTGAACTGGAATTGAGAATATCCGGGCATCTCCAGCCAAGGCTGCCAAGTGATCTGCGGATAGCAAGTGCATAAACTAATTAGATGTCATAAATATGCAAGACGAATCAAAACTGAAAGCATGAAGAACTGAGAGTTCCAGATTACCTCTGACGCCCAAGATCAGGTCGGCACTACCAGAGATATGGTAGTCTCCGGGGGCCACAAGACCGACCTCAAATCAAGTGAATAAGGGATCTCGAGAGGTGCCTCGACCTCAAGCTCAGGGGTGAGTGTCGGGTAGTAGGCATAAACCCACAGTTGTGAAAGGCAAGACAACGGTTATTAGAACACAGAATGTAGAGAGAATACAAAATGTTGAGTGAAGAATGTGAAATACCGAATGTACAGAGAATGCAGAATGCTGAGTGCAGAATACAAATACAGAATGTACAGAAACTGCAGAATGATGAGTGTGGAATGCAGAATACATAATGTAATATGTGCAATGTGTGCCGTGTGCAGTGTACAAATAATGAAAAGCAGAAATGTAAATCAAGAGGGAAGAACGTACCTCCCAGGCTCGCCAGTAGCCACCTACTATGGTCCCTTGCTCGCGGGAGGTCACGCTCATGTAGCAATAAAGGGTAGTGAGGCCAGCGCCGCCCCAGTCAAAGTGTCAGACCTGTGATAGGTCTACCGGAGCACTAAGCAGATAAAGCCCAATCGTGTTCCCCCTGTCGGAGAACATAGTGGTCCCGAGCAGGAACATCAAAAATCCCCAGGCATACTGCTGTATGGCCTCAAAAGTCTCAGGCGTAGACCCCCTGTACTACTCGGAGAACCAGGTGTACCTGACCCTACATGATGATCTATTGATCGGCGGACAGGCTCCGAGCAGATAAACCCAAGCTGCCTCCCACTCACCCATATCGGCATCGTATGGGATCGGCCGGCCTGCCACATCGAGGCCCGTCAGTATAGAAAAGTCATACGGGGTCATCGCCATGTCCCCGACAGCAGAAAAATGAAAGGAGTTGGTGGTGTCACACCATCTCTCTACTAATGCGCCCAGAAGGGTCCTGCTCACAGAATGACGCGATAACCCCGCACAAAACGGGCCAAATCCCACCTCATCTACAATGTGTCGAACGGCATCTAGGAGCTCCATGTACCACTCCCTAGCAATGATCGACCCATAACCCCGTGTGAAATGGGAAGATACCTGTATGTAGAATGAATAGATTTAATCAGTTTCAAATAAACAGAATGCTGTGTTATGAACTGTGTGTTCAGATTGAACAGTGTGTTATGTTGTGAGCCGTATGCAAATTAAATCGAATGCTGTGTTATGAACTGCATGTTCAGATGAAGCAGTGTTATGAGCTGCGTGCAAATTAAATCGAATGTTGTGTTATGAACTACGTGTTCAGATTGAGCAGTGTTACGAGCTGCATGCAAATTAAATAGAATGCTATGTTATGAACTGCGTGTTCAGATTCAGCAGTGTTGTGAGCCGTATGCAAATTAAATCGAATGCTGTGTTATGAACTGCGTGTTTAGATTGAGCAATGTTATGAGCCGTGTGCAAATTAAATCAAACTGCGTTATGAACTGTGTGTTCAGATTGAGCAAAAGCTGCGTTATGAACTGCGTGTTCAGATTGAGCAAAAACTGCGTTATGAATTGTGTGTTCAGATTGAGCAAAAACTACGTTATGAACTTTGTGTTCAAATTGAGCAAAACTACGTTATAAACTGTGTGTTCAGATTGAGCAAAACTGCGTTATGAATTGCGTGTTCAGATTGAGCAAAACCCTGCATTATGAACTGTGTGTTCAGATTGAGCAAATGAGTTGTGTACCCAAAATGAGCTGTGTGCCAAAAAGAGTTGTGTGCCCAAATGTGCTATGTGCCCAAATATGCTGTGTGGCCAAAATGAGCTGTGTGCCAAAATGAGTTGTGTGCCCAAAATGAGTTGTGTGCCCGAATGAGCTGTGTGCCCCAAAAGAGTTGTGTGCCCAAATGAGCTGTGTGCCCAAATGAGTTGTGTGCCCAAATGTGCTGTGTGCCCAAATGTGTTGTGTGCCCAAAATCCCAAATGAGCTGTGTGCCCAAATGTGTTGTGTGCCCAATGAACAAAATATTGTGTTTTGAGCTGTGTGCCCAATGAACAGTGTCCTATGTTATGAGCTGCGTGCCAAGTGGACAAAATGTTGTGTGCAAATTGTGTTCGAGAATGAAAGTTTTCGCAAAACAACTTCGCGTGGGGCATTGGAAAATGTGTATAAAGTGTAGATCTGAGAGGGAAACGGGTCTAGGGAGGAAGAGAAGTTGATTTCGGCCTTGGAGGTGTGATGAAAAGTGATTTGGAGTTGTGTACTTAAAGATCCGGCCTTGAAATGACAAAACTATCCCTGTTTTCATAAACTGGTCGGCCGACCATTTTTTCTGGCTGGCCGACCACTTAAGTGGTCAACAACTGGTTGGCCATTGTTCTAGGTGGTCGGTCACTCTCCTGGGTGGTCTCCAAGGTCCCATTGTCCTCCCTCTGTGTTTTGGTGGTGATTGGAGTCCCCGGCTCTCGAGAAAGTGCAAGGAAAGCACACTTTTCGGCTCAAAATCGTCCCCACGAGAATTTCGATTCAAGTGTTCGATGCGTGGCTCATCAATTAGTCGTCAAGAGCAAGGTGCATCCTTTTGAGTACTTTGTGACTCCTTCGAGAGGTAACTCGGAGGTTCAGGTTAAATTGCTCGCGTTAAGATTTGTATCTCATTTTTCAGTATTTTGCTTCGAATGTACTTTTGGAGTTGCACATTTCAAATACATCCTTATGCACACCACTTGTTGCATTGTAATGCATATCAGTTCTTGCATTGTTATACACACCACTCATCGCATTATTATGCACGTTTCTCTCGTATTGTCAGGCACACTTTATTTGCGTTGTCACGCACATTTAGCTCGTTTTGTTTTGCACATTCCTTTTGCATTGTTATGCATTTCCATCATATTGTTATGCGCACACTTAGGTTGCATTGTCATGCATCCCTCCATCCGCGTTGTCACGCATGTTCTACTTACATTGTTATGCACTTTTCACTTGCATTGCTACGCACCTTTCCATCAGCATTGTGTATTCACGCGTTTATCTCGCATTGGAATTGTACCATGATGTAGCGTTGAGCATATGCTTCTAACTATATTGTACCTGTTGAGTTTCTTTCTTATGCAGGCACGATATTGTATGTACGGTTCATTTGAGGCTGGTGCGACCAGACGATATTGTATGTATGGTTCATTTGAGGCTGGTGCGACTAGATGATATTGTATGTATGGTTCATTTGAGGCTGGTGCGACCAGATGGTATTGTATTTACTCCGCGTGAGACGTAGCGAGAATTGTATGATTCTTTTACATCCTTTCTGCATGTAATGTAGTTTGGTTCGTATTCACTTGCTTGGACTGTTGCATTTATTTTGCATAATTGCATCATTACAACTTTCTGTGCATGATCATAAGTTATGTTCGGCATTCTGCATGTCCTTTGCATCTTGCCCCTGCCTGCGAGCGCATCTCTTTGTTATCCTGCCTATTTGTCTAAGTCTTCGTCCTCATCAAAAATGGGTCGTCTCTGGGCTTTGACATTCACTCCCGTCACTTATGAATTCCGAGTTCTGTCAAAGAGAGGCAACTGTAGACACCCCATTTTTTACCAACCTTAAGACTCAGACGTCATCAACTGAGTGCTCGGTGATTATGCATGTTGTGCTCGTTTCAAGGTTTCGGAGTTTTCGGCTAAGTGCCTTGCCTCTGGGCCTCTGAACTCTTCATGTTTTGGCTCGGTTTGCGGACCAAGCCTTGTTTTCTCTTCCCTGGAGGGAGGGAGTGGTCTGTAGACCACCTCTTTGTGGTCGTAGACCACTTTTCCTGGTCGTAGACCACTTTTCTCGTTTGGAGACCAGTTTTCGATTTCGGAGCCTTCGGCCGCGCGCCTTGACTCGGGACCGCTTAATGTTCTTCGTTTGGCGTGGTTTTTGAATCACACCTTGTTGCCTCTGCCTAGAGGGACACTGTGGTCTGGAAGACCACTTTTGATGCCCGTAGACTAGTTTTCGAGGCTTCCGGCCGCGCGCCTTGCCTCCCGAACTTTCGTCTTGCATTCTTTTTGGTTTGTTTTTGGCACAAACCTTGTTTTCCTTGTTTGGAAGGTGGTACAAGGGTGGGAGACCAATTCTTCCCCTTGGAGACCACTTTTCTTCCCGCCAGCCAGTTTTCTAGTCGGCCAACTGGTCTCCTTGGTCTTTGGGCCACATTTTCTGGTCGGCCACCACACCATTGCTTCGTTTTCATGCTCTAGACTCTCTCCCACCATGGCCGACCACTTGTTGTATTGGGAGACCACTTGTGGTGGTTGGCCGACCACTTCAAGTAGCTGGCCGACCATTTCAAGTGGTCGGCTGCTTTTTGTCACCTTTTTGGAGATATTTTCCTCTAGCTGGCACAGCTGGAGGGCACTGAAACCATCCTCCATACACGTGTATAGAGGGATGGCCTTGGACACTTAGCTTCCTCAAGAAGCTTACACTTTTGTTCTCTATATAAGAGAACCCCCTCCTCCCTCCTCTAGGTTCAGATTCTGTGCCTTAAGCTATACATATACATCTTTGCATCTATCTTGCTCTTGTTCTTCATTTTTGTGCCTTAAAGTGTAGTTTTATCATACTTTAACACACAAACACACACTCAAACACCATTCTTTTGTTGCTGAGGTGCATAGGAGTTGGTTTTGGTGTTGTTGGATTGGTTTGAGCTTGGAAAACCTGTTGAAGTTGTGGTTTTGAAGGTGTTCATCAAGGGTGAGCTTCTAACCCTTAAATCCCTTGATTTTGCTTAAGCTTTTGGACCTATTTGCATGCTGATTTAAGCTTAAATTCCTACTGCAAAAAGTTCTGTTTTTCAATCCTTAAAATGTTTGTTTGAGGTCACTTTTGTGTTGGGGGTGGTCTACCCCCTCTTAGGCCTTGTTTGGCCTTGTTTTGAGCCATCCCTTTTGGCTCTTTTTCTATCCTTTGCATGACATTTCTACCACTAAAATCCAGAGGATTTTAAGTGGTGGAAAGGTGGTTTTGGGGTCCCAAATAGGAGAGGGTCATCCCCTCTTTGAATACTTGTCATATTTGCCTCATGTTTGAGTATGTTTGTTAAGCTTGTGTTGGCTTGTTCTTAGCATGTATTTGGGGTTATTTTAGCATGCCTCAGATCTATTTTGACTTGGTTTAGTCATTCCATGCATGCCTTATACACTTGCAGTGTAAATCTTACAAACTAGCTTTGTGTGCCTCATGTTTGAGCATATCTTTCTAGCTTGTTTTGGGGCCATCTCAGTAGGTTTTTGGTATTGTTTTAACATGCCTTAGATCTTTTTTGGATTGGTTTGGTTGGCTCTTGCATGCCTTATACACTTGTAATGTAAATTTCATAAACTAATCTTGTATGCTTCATGAAGTAACATGTCTTTCTAGCTTATGTTGACTCCATTTCAGCATATTTTTGGTGATGTTTTTTCATGTCATACCTCTGTTACGGTTTGGTTTGGTTGGTCCTTGCATGCTCCATGCACTTGTAGTGCAATTCCATGAACTAGCCTAATGTGTACCATGTTTTAGACTGTCATTCTAGCATGTTTTTGGCTTAACTTCAAGAAGCTTCTGTCCATGTTTTAGCATGCTTAAGCTCTGATTTGTGTTGTTTTGGTCTTGCATGCCATGCTTTGTATAGCTATAATGCATTCTAGCTTATTAGCTTTGTGCATTGAGTCCATTAACATGCATTACTTGGACTATTTTCATGATTTAGCATCATTTGAAATGTGATTTCAGTACATATAGTGTGGTCATATACTTGTATCTTTCACTTATTCAATGCATTGGAGGGTTTGCCCTTTATGCCTTAACATGAACCATTGCGTATGCCTTCATGCCTAAGCTTGCGAGCTATCATTTCAATATGTTTTTGGGGTTATTTTGCCATGATATAACTCTGATTTTTATTGGCTTAGTCATCTCATGCTTGGTCTTGATAGGTATAGTGTAATCTTCCATTTTGGCCTTGTATGATTCATGCCTTATGCCCTTCATGCTAGCATATTTTGGCTTCCTTCCATGCATGTTTTAAACTCATTTTAACATGTTTTAGGACTATTTTAGGTTGCCTTGACCATATGCTTCATGTTTTGTATAGTTGTAGTGCAAATGCCTATGCTAGCTTCAAGCTTTGGGTATCATAGCATGCTTCATTTGTGTTGTGTACATGATTTGACATCATTTACCAAGACATTTCAGAGCATGTAGCATTGCCATGCTCCCATGTCATTCACTCTCTAAGTGCTTTTGAGTGTTATGCATTGTTGCCTTGTTTGTGGCCTAGCATGTATGCCATCTTGCCTAGGCCCTTGAGCCCTCATCTCAGCATGTTTTGGTCTTTGTTTAGGCCAAATCAAGCTCTGTCCATGATTGGTTCATGCCTTTGTGCCATGTATTGCATGCCCCTTTGTAGTCCTCTTTATTAGCTTTCATGCTTAAGGACTCTAGTATGCTATGCTTGCTTTGATTGAATGATTTGGCATCATTTCATACCTAATTTCAGTACTTATAGTGTTGTTACACTCTCACATTTGTTACTCTTTGAGCACTCTTGAGAGTTGTGCTCTTATGCCCGGTCAATGGGCATGTGCATGCTTGTATATGCTTTTGTGCCTTAGTTTCATCATTATTGCCACTAATTTGGGCATGGCTGAGGTCTGTCCATTTTGGTTTAAGTCCATCGAGCATGTTATGTGAATGTTGTTACATTACACCATGTTGTTGCATGCTTATGTTACCTCGCATTGTGTATGCCATGTTACATCGCATCAAGCATGCTTGTTTACATGTTCTTAGCATTGAGTAGGCCTTCTTCTCCATAACATTGTGCATGCCATGTTGTTTGCATTGTGTATGCCATGTTGTTCTTTGCATTGTACATTGTGCATGCCATTAGCCTTGTTAGGATTGTTCATGTTGCATTGCGTGTTTGCATGCTTAAGTTGCATGGTGGTTGTTGCATTTGTTTCGAATAAGTGTTCGTCCAAACACGAGAAATGAGGGACGTTTCATACTTAAAGTGATGAAACGTGCCACAATTCTCGGTCGCCGACGCTCTTGATCATACATGATAGAGTTCTAGGCTTTATGTGTTTATGTGTGCATTCATTTTGCATTGAATCATGCAATTTGGCTTCTCGGCCATCATACATCGAGATGCGTGATTGGTGGCCCGAGGGTCAAGAACCACATTTCCTTGAGCTTATGAAATGATAGGAAGGGTGGTTGTGCACACATATTGTAATGACCCCAGAGTGCGTATAGGAAATTATCCTTATTTAATTAGGGGTTAATGTGTTTGCTATTGGAATTGAAGAACTATCTGTTGGTTTATGCCTTTGAAACTGGAATTGGTGACCTTTACCAAACAATCTGAAATTTTTCCCTCCGCTCGAGCGGAGTAGTTGGCGCTCGAGCGTACTTTTGGGGTTCCCAGCAAATTTTGGAGACGGCCTGAGATTTTGGGAGTTGTGATTTCCCGCTCGAGCAGGGGAGTAGACGCTCGAGCGGACTTCTTTGTTGGTCTGTACGCTCGAGCGCAAGGTTGGGCGCTCAAGCGGGTCGCCTGGTTAAGTTTGATTCTGAGGCATGTTGGCTCATTTTTGATGTTCTTCTTAGTGTATTTGAAATGTTCTTACCTTATTTTGGGGTATTGATTGAGATGATAATATGATGGTAAAGTAAGATTGGACCAAAAACTTTAATTTGCATAATTTGTTTACAACCAACCATCACTCATTTGTCCTTTTCTTTTTCCACACTTTGAATTTGAATGTGAGGTTAGAACGATTGGAAAGCTTATTTCCGGGGCTTCAATTTGGACACAAGAACGACCTAAAACGGAGTCCGGATGGGAGAGTTATACCTGTTCGAAGTTTTGGAATCTGTGCTGGGAGCAGGTCCGCTCGAGCGGGAATAGGGACGCTCAAGCGGAAATGGCGAGTACAGCAGCTTAAAAACGGGATTTCTAGATCATTCTTGACATTTTCTTTTCTCCTCTTCTTTCCTTTCATTCTAGATCCGAAACCCTAGCCCCCAAAACCTTGATTTGCTCTACTTTGATCACCAATCCACCATGGTTCTTGCATCAAGAATGGAGAACAAGAGAAGATCAACACTTTCAACCGATTGGAATTCGGGATTTCGAAGGATTCTTCTTAAAACTTGCTTTTCTTACTTGGTTCTTGAGGTAGGGGTTCTAGTTCTCTTTAATACTTACATTGATAGATAGATTTGTGGTAGTTTCATTATCTAAATGCAAAAAATTCCATCTTTGAGCATATAAAGTAAACCATGAGATTTGGGGTTTTATGGTTTGTGATGTTGGGAGTTAAATTGATGGGTTTAAATGATGGATTGTGAACCCTAGATGTAGAATCATTGGGAAAATTAGAATTAAAAGTTGTGATTTAAGAAGTTTGAATTTTTGCTAAAAATCCTCATTTTTCTTGAAACCCTAAGTTGATTAATGATGATAACCAATGAATTGGCCCAAATTGAAAGTAGAATAATGAAATTGAGATATTGAATTATATATGTACAAGTTTAATTGGAATTTGGAAATGTTTGAAAATTATGTTTAAAATTTGTGAATGAACTACGTTATGAACATTGAAATTCATGCTATAATGTGAAGGGAAAATTGGGAAAATAATCTATGACTGACATGGATGATATGAACTCGGTTTTGGAATATTGAAATGAGATTCAAGGGTTTATTTTGCATTATGTTGAATTGCAAATGGTGTTAATGAACTAAGTGGTGTTGACTTTGTTGGATTATGTTGTGTTGACTAATATTGAATTTAATAGACTGTGATGAATTATGTTTGGAATTATGTGAATTGTGTAGGGGCAGCTACAGGGGCGGACCAAGCACCTAAACACTGTGAGTAATAGTACCTCAGACGTACGTTATTTACTGTTAATCATTATTGTTATTGACATTTTCTTCTCCCTAAGCGATTATGTTGACATGTGTGTTGGTTGGGAATCGATGTGAGCATTGAAAGAATTAGCACACAACATGACTCTGAAACCATTCTGTATTCCGACTACGGTTATCGTTTATCCGTAATGTGCCATAACTTATAAATTACCTATGATTTTGTATAAGAATTGTACTCGTGAAAGTAAACCCCGTTTATCGGGAACTTGATATTAACTTCTGGTTGCTTTAATATATGTTTGCGACATAGACATCTGCCTCAAGAGATTAAAGGGCATTAGTAATGTTCTGTTATCTGTAAATTAATATAAAGGACACACGGCAATTTAATGGAATAATGATGAATCAAGACTAGTATGAGGTAAATTACTCTGTCCTTACAAATAGTATTATGATGACACATGTACTCTCTATGGGATACGCTATACTTATTGCTAACGATTGTCACTAGTATTCTGTTAAACATAAGCTAATTATGTTAACTCATGTAAATGATTTAAAGAATCTGTGTGCCTCTGTCTAACTATGGGACTAGTCAGTTCTGATAATATCTGAAGTTAGTCTGCTTTGTGGACTATCTCGAAATCTATTGATTTATGATATGGAACTATGGTAACTATGTAGTTCTGAAGGCGTTTAATCTCTGACATGTGTTCACCTTTCACTAACAAATATCAACAATGTTCTGTTAAACGTATATTATCTATGTTAATGCATGTGAATAATGGGAGAAATGTATGTGCTTTCTGTATAATTCTGAAATTAATCTGTTATGATGTTTTCTGGTATGGAACAAAGTGTTGTACGGAACTAAGTGCTACACCTTGGTGGGAGCCACCTCTAGAATCCGTACAAGCCACCTCTTGAGTCCATACATTTGTTATTTCTGTTATTTCTATTAGTTCTGTTACCCTACGCTTATGCGTTCTGTTATTTCTGGGCCGTTAGTCGTTACATATTTCGGGCGCTAGGTTCTTACGATATTTCTGGGCTTAAAGTCGTTACTTCATATTTCTGGGCCGCCAGGCTATTCTGATATTTCTGGGCTTAAAGTCGTTCTGTTATTTCTGGGCCTATGGCCGTTTTGTATCTATAGACCTAAGGCTGTTCTGTACATACTGGATTTAAAACCACTCTGTCAAGAAAACTGGATCTGTGGCTATTTTGGAATAATTACAGAATGAAATCAATTATATACCTCTGCAGTTTTATGCTTTATTATTCAAGTTAAACCTTACATTATTTATGTACTATTATTCACTGAGTTTCACTCATTTTGTATTTTATGCATTTACAGAGGTCATCAACCGAGAGGCCAGTCCTAACCCTTAAGATTCGTCTCTCTCTTGTCAACCTCGGTGTGTCCAGGCACTAACTGAAGCCCGTGTATTTTGTAAAGTGTTGTTAGGATCTTTGGGGTTTATGCTTGATTGTCTTTCATTAATATTTTCGTTACACGCCCAATTATGGGCTAAGTCGATGTATGTGTGTATATGTTTTCTGTACATTTTTTACTTGATGTGATGTTGTGATCCTGGCATGTCAATAGTAGCTTAATGGATATGTTTTAATGTTGTTCTTTAATATTAAATGCTTCCGTTCAGGCCCCCCTATATTGTGTATATCAGGTTTAATGCCCATGTCTGCATAGGTCATGCCCGAACTTTTAGGGGCGGGTTCGGGGTGTGACACATATCTTGCAAATACATTGCCATGCCCTTTCTTGCTCTCTGTTGTAGCAAATTGGAGTCTAGCAGCAACAACTGGTCGGCCAGCCAGAAAAACTAGCTGGGCGACCACTTTCTGGTTTTCAACAAAGAAAAGTGGTCGGCAGGTGGTCTCCCACATCAACAACTGGTCGGCCACCCTCCCACAAGTTCCCATGGTGGAGTTGAAGCTATCTGGAGCTTGGTGCAAGGTTCTGAGAACAGCTGCAAACAGAGGTAAATTGGGGCATCGCGTTGGATTTCCGGATGAGGCGACCGGGCATGCATGCACTCTTCTCCCTCTGAGGACCTTGCTTTACTGCTTTACTTAGCTAATTTGCTTAGCTAGTTTATGCTTTGGTTTTGTACTGAAGTAGTTAATGCGTTTAGCTGCTTAATTGTTTTGTAATAGTTAGTTAACTAGGATTAGTTAATTAGCTTGATCTGTAATAATTAGTTTAATTATCTTAGATTAGCTAGTTAGCTTATTATTCGGACCCTCCGTCGAGGGGGCCAATTGTTGTAATAAGCATGCGTGTGTGTGATGCATGTCTTCTAACCCCCATTTTTTTCTCCCTTTTACTTAACCGCTTACGATAGTTTGTTTTAGGGCATATTTCGATTAGCATACCTTATGCTTTGCATGTGTGCATCATTCATCTGTCTTGCATGCACCAGGCTCGGCGCATCATACTAACTGCATTATATTTCAGTTCCAAGTTGAATACATGTACCAAGTTGCATTTCACATGCCATTCTAGAATAGCCAAGCCTATTTTAGTTGCATTCTTGCATGTGTTGCATTAGCCATCTTAACATGAACTAGGATCATGCATGATTTCTAACTAGTTCTCTGTTTTGGCTCGGAGTACACTGTGAGTGTTTACGCTTTAGCATACTGCATGTGTGTTAATGTTGCCATGAAAGCATGCTTGCCATGAGGCTAACTGCTTATTTGATATAACTGCATGAATGCCTGTGGGTGAAGGTTGGATTGCTTGAATTGGAATAATTCATTGAAATCCGCATTTTTAACCTACTTGCGAGTAGCAAACTTCAAATCATTTTTCACAAACAAACAGGCAATATTTTGTTCCAACTTAGGCGATCTAGTATGTACTTGTATGCTGTGCGCATCACATAGTAATTCTAGGTTAATAACCGGAATAAGAACACATGTGTTTTCAAAAACAAAATATCATGCTTAGTACAGGCCGATCTTTGATCGGGCGAGTGGGGGTGCTCATTGCTTGACCTTCCCCTCTCGTACCCAAGTTCCCGAGCTGAGGCAACTTTGGTGATGACGGACACGTGGCCTTAGGCACGAGTCAGGGTTTCCTAAATTCCCCCAAAATAAAATATTTAGGTGGCGACTCTATATCTGGCAAAGCAGTCCATGTTTGGCACTTCTTTCTAAAAATTAGTTTTCCAAAACAATTTGCCGGATTTGGACTCTTTGGTGATTTATCGGCCTCACATTGCACTTTGTAAGATTAGATTCAGAACCGTGACATTGAGTTCGAACTGTAGTAGCTAGAGAAACAAACGAATTTCGCGCCCTCGCCAGTGCGGAGATTGGGAGTTCTTCGGGGCGATCTACAAGCATTATTACACAAACCCATATCCTCTGGAACATAGAGATATTTTCTAATTCAACCCACATATTAGAGAGTGACAGAGCAAAATGTAGCAACCTCTTCTGCAAGCAAGTTGTGGTTCTGGCTAGTGTTGGCAAAAATAAAAAATCCAAATGAAATATAATGAAACCCATTTTAATATTTTTGAAATAAAAAACCATTCAAAAACACATTTAAATCTACTAAATTTCATAAAATATTTACATGAAAATCATGACCTTTCCTCACCTTCCACCCAACACCACCTTTGCCTTTGCAAATGGAAGCTCGCCTTCCTACAACCAATCAATTGACTCTTCTCCAATTTAAAAAAAAAAAAACAAAAGGCATCAATTGGTTTGTGCGCTTTGTAACTAATGGATAACATGTTGATTTATTAGAAAGTAAAAAATGCAGGCATGATATCTTGCTATTAGAGAGAGGATGTTCAACAAAGAAAGCCTGGTTTATCAATCACTGTTTTTTTTAATCATTAAATTAAGAAAGCCTAGTTGGAGATTGAATCATAGTTTCATCCCTTCTAGGGAGTGACGTGGCATATCTAAAAATTTGTAAGAAATATGGTATGATTCATTAATATGATTATGTGTGTGGTTTTGATTGATTGCTTGAATTAGATGGTTTGATTCTTGGTCTAAAAAAACTAACAATGTGTAATAACTCATGTCTTTGTCACTCATGATACAGTAAAATAGGACGGTTTCATGATTTCATCGTAAAAGAACCACATTCAAGTTTTTTTTGGCCCTTCCCTTCAAAAAAAAAAAAAAAAAAAAAAAATTAGATTAAATATTTAGTTTGTACTTGAGACTTGAGCTCATTTCCTTATTTAGTATGTATGGCATTATAAGATATTCTTTTGTTCATGTGATTACAAGATATCTTCTTTTTCTTCTTCTTCTTCTTCTTCTTCTTCTTCTTCTCTTTTTTTTTTTTTTCCTTCATGTTTCTTAATCTCGGACAATGTTAAGAAGCTGAGATTTTCAAAATTGAATTTGAAACTCTCACTAAGATTTTAGTTGGTTTTCCTGAAGGGAAAGCATTAGTTGCTATAATTGAGAATACCCATGGTGATAGGCTTTCCGATTGATACATTGTGAAGAGCAACCATTGTGTGATAGTGTGTGTTGTCCACTACTAATACACCATTACAACGGTTCAATTTTGCAGACAAATGGACTAAGATCTACCGACGACGCTAAGCTAGGATAAGTTCTATGGTAATTTCTTTTTTTACTTTTTTTCCCAACCATACGCTCTATCGATCTAATTTGTCATTACATTCATTATATTTCATGTGATATATATAGATTTCTTTATGATTTTGGGGTTCTCAGGTAAAGAGTTGTATAAGTTCTCCTCTGCTTTGGCCAGAAGGCTAATGGAAACAAAAGCAAATAGATTATTATAGCGATTCCAGGTTTGACCTGACCTTTATTGTATTCCGGACTCGGACCTTGAGGTTTAATATTGTTATTTATATCTCTTTCCCTCTTTTTCCCATTCTTATTTGAGTATTGGAGTGCTTTGGGCATGTTTGAAACAAGTTAGTCGCTAGTTATTCAAATGGTAGTTGTCTAGAAATTTGCTTCTTCGCTCGAGCAAGGCTTCTTGAGCTCGAGCGAGCTTTGAGAGTTCTCAGTTTTTTTTTTTTTTTTTTTTTTTTTCCAAATGCAGAATTTTTGGGAAGGTGAAGTTCTTCGCTCAAGCGAAGCTTCTTGCACTCGAGCGAGGGTGTGTGTCTGTAAATTCCTGAAGGTATGTATTATGCGCTCAAGCGACGCTTCTTGTGCTCAAGCGAGGCCCCTTATTGTGTCTAGTCGCTCGAGTGACAACTCCTTCGCTCGAGCGAGGGTGTAGACCACCCGGAACTCCGCTCCACGCACAAGAGCGCGAATTGTAGTTCTAGCTACTACAGTTCGGACTCCTGTCACGATTCTGAATCTAATCTCACAAAGTGCAATGTAAGACTGATAAATCACCAAAGAGTCCAAATCTGGCAAATCGTTTTGGAAAATCGATTTTAATCAAAAGCGCCAAACATGGACTGCTTTGCCAGATTTCAGAGTCGCCACCTAAATATTTTGTTTTTGGGAAATTTAGGAAACCCTGACTCGTGCCTAAGGCCACGTGTCTGTCATCACCAAAGTTGTCTCGGCTCGGGAACTTGGGTACGATAGGGGAAGGTCCTGAAATGAGCACCCCCATTCACCCGATCAAAGATCGGCCTCTACTAACGTGATATGTTGTTTTTGAAAATACATGTGTTCTTGTTTGATTATTAGCTAGCTTACTATGTGATGCGCACAGCACACAAGTATAGACTAAATCACTCAAATTGGAACAAAACATCTCATGTTTGTTTTTCAAAAATGGTTTGAAGATGCTACTCACAAGTAGGCTAAAACGCGGATTTGCCATCCTCAAGTGGGCTTAAAACAACATGATTTGTCACCTCAAGTGGGCTTAAAAATGCCCATTTGATGAATTATTCCAATCCAGGCAATCAAGTCTTCACCCACAGGCATTCATACAGCTATAGCAATTAAGCAGTTAGCCTCATCGCAAGCTTGCTATCATGGCAGTCACTTACACACATGGAAGGATGCTAAAGCATAAACACTCATAGTGTACTCCGAGCCAAAACAGAAGCTAGTTAGTAATCAATGTATGATCCTAGTTATGTCAAGAATGCCTAATGCAACACATGCAAAATGTAACTAAGATAGGCTCGACTATTCTACGATGTCATGTGAATGCAATTAGATAACATGTATTCAAATTGGTAGTGAAATACAATGCAATTTGTATGATGCGCCGAGCCTGGTGCATGCAAGACAGATGAATAGATGCACACATGCAAGTCATAAAATATGCTAATTGAAATATGCCCTAATCGAACCACTGAAATCGGGTAAATAAAAAGGAGAAAGAAATGGGGTTGGAAGACATGCATCACACACACGCACACTTATTACAACAGTTCACCCTCTCGACGGAGGGTCCGAATAATAAGCTAACTAGCTACGCTATTTAAACTAATTATTACAAATCACAACTAATTGAATAACCAGCTAATCTAAGCTAATTAAATATTACAACACAGATTAAACTAATTAATTACGAAACATGTAATTAACTACAACTAGCTAGCAAAAGCGATAAATGGCCTCGCCGGCGAGGGAGATATGCATGCTCGGTCGCGTCCTCCCGGAAATCCACTACCTTCTATCAAGATGCCTCTGTTTGCACGCTTATGTACTTCTGAAAATTCTGATCCACCTTAGGAACATGCTCAAGGATGATTGGCCAAGAGGGATGGCCATCGGCCAAAGTTGATAGCCGATCGGCAGATTTGATGGCTGGTCGGCCACTGCTTCCTGCAATTCCTCCTTTTTGCTGCAACAGAGCACAAACAGAGGCATGGCAGTGTATTTGCAAGAAATGTGTGCACAACCCCTCCCTATCATTTCTCAAGCTCAAGGGAGTGCAGTTCTCGACTCTCGGGCCACCAACCGAGCATCACAATGCACGATGGCCGAGAAGACAAGTTGCACAAGTCAATGTCAATGAATGCACACAAAACACATAAGGGCCTCCACCTCTATCATGCATGATCAAGAGGGTCGGTGACCGATAGATGAGGCACGTTTCATCACTTCAAGTATGAAACGCCCCTCGTTTCTCGTGTTTGGATTAACACCTGATCCAAACACAATGCAACACATACAATATGATCAACCTATCAATGCTAATGGCATGCACAAGATTCTATCAAGTGAATAATGCATGGATGGCTTGTTTGAAGGCTAAAGCATCAAAGCAAGTAGAGAGCATCATACAAGAGGCATGCAATACGATGCTCAATGGACTTAAACCAACTATGGACAGACCTCATGTATGCCAAAACAGTAGCCAAAATGCTCCGAAATGCTAGCATTAAAAGCAAGAAAATGCATGCTCATGCATTGGCCCATGAATAAGGCATAAAACACAACTCTTAAACACAATAAAAGAGCGATATATATGAGTGTATGATGGAAGTATATGCTCTGAAATACTATGCCAAATGATGCCATATCATGCAAATAGCTCAAATAAAGCATGCCAAGAGACTTGAAATACAAAGCTAGTCAAGGTTATTGCACTACAAGCATGCATAACAAGCATCATACAACCAAGAAGTCTCAAAATAGAGCTAAAGCATGCCAAAATATGAACAAAAGCATGCTGGAGTATTGCCAAAATGAGCTAGAAAAATAGGCTAAAGAGACAAGCATACAAGGCTAGCAAGCAAGGATTACGCTACAAGTGTATGAAGCATGCAAGAGGTGACCAAGCTGACCAAAAACAGAGTTATATCAGGTCCTAAAAGTCACAAAAGCATGCTTGAAAAGAGCTAACATAAGCCACAAAAAGATGCTACTTTATAGTGCTAACAAGGCATGGCATGGAGAGACAAGGAGGGGAGGCTATCCCCTCCCATTTGGGACCTCAAAACAAGCTTTTTGTTACTGAAAATTCCTTGGATTTCAGTGGTTAAAAGGCCAAAAAGAGGTTGTTTGAAAAGCTTTGAGAGATGGCTCAAAAGGCTTTACAAGCCAATGAGCAAAAGTGAGGAAACACCCCCTAGCCAAACAAGGCTTAAACCATCATTCTAGAACCTCAAAATCAGAGTTTTTTATAGTTAAAAACCAGCCTCAAAATAGTCCAAAACAATGGAAAAAGGAGGGTAAAGCAAATGTGCAAAAACAAGCTTGAAAGGGGGAAAAGCTTACCATTGAAGCACCTTGAAGCACAGCAGCAAAACTAGCCAAAATCTGAGCCAAACAACCTTCCAACAGCCCAAAAATAGGTTCCAAGGGACCTCAGCCCAATGACATGCAACTTTGATGAAGGAAGTGTATGCAAACTAGTTGCGTTTCTCTACTTCTACGCACAAAAGGGCAAGAGAGAGTAAACTCTAGAGAGAGAGGCAGAGATTAAGCTCTGAAAATTGTAGAGAAAGAGGGATTTTCTAGTGTGAGAAGCTCCCAAAATTGCTTCAATGTTCTAACCTTTTGAATATGAGATATAAGGCTCTCATATATAGCAAAATATCAGCTTTGGGTCGAAAATATCTCGATTGGGGATACCGAGCAAGCAAAAAAACAATGAGGAGAAATATCCGCCAATTTCGGCTTCGACATTTCTGGCCGACCGGCCACTTTGTTGGCCAACCGGCCATCATTTATGGCCGATTAGGTTCACTCTTGGCCGACCTATGGCCGATGAGCGCCAATTGTGGCCGATGCACTCCCATAGAGGCCGACGGCAAAAACTAACCCCAGTCTCCGACTTGCACCAGGCATAAATCCTTCATCTAGACTCCTTTTTCAGGTTATTCTGTTGTCCAAATTGAATCCCTGGAAGTCTTCTTTCCAATTGTGGAAGCCTCACATCAAAATTCCAGATGTGCTAAGAGATATCCCTCTTTTAGTGAAGGTTGCTCAGTTTCGGTCCAACCGGAATGATGCCCAACTTCAACCAATCATATCTCCTCCATCCTGACTCGGCTTTAGGAGATTCTTGTGTGTAAAATGAAGCCCCGAAAGTCTTATTTCTAACGGTGGTGGCCTCATAGCTTAAATCCAAGTATACAAAAGGATAGGCCCGATTTAGCAAGGACTGCTCGTCTCTCTCTTAACGATTCATACCCAACTTCTTCCTTAACTGGGTTTCCTCCATCTCCTCTTCTTTTCTTCAACTCCAAACCCCTAAACAAGGTGTTTTGAAAGATTTTTCAAATATTTCATCTCTCTTTCATTCATTTCCACTTTGTCCTTGCTCGGTTTACCGAAAAACGTAACATTTAACAAAATGCGAGCCTCAGAACATCGTAGAAACTTCTTTTCAAAAATATTTTGAAAGAGAAGGTTTTAAGGTCTAAAAACCATTCAAAATAGTTTTGGTCCAAAAATAGGGTGTGAGGTTAGGATTTGACTCTCCTCTTGCCAAAGAAATCGACCCTTTGCATAGCATAGCCTGCATCACTAAGTAAGCAATTAGTAGCGCCCAAGTCTTAAGGGCGGTCAAAAATGGGGTGTCTATAGAGGGTCGTGTATATCAGTTCGCAACAGCTCATTTTCACACAAAAAATTTGTATCTTTTCACCCCAAAACCCTAAATCAACTCATTCTCTCTCTAAAACTTGACTTCTCCCTACAAATATTCCAAGATCTAAGCATCTCTACCCTACTTCCTTTGAGAAAAAGGTAGAGCATCTTGTGGGCTTCCATTTGATCCAAGTAAAAACAAGCATGGACATTTTTGAAGTTCTTCTTCTTCTTCTTTGGGCTTCTACTCTTAAGATAGGGATATTCTACACTTTGTTATGATCTTTAACCTAGTTATTCGTTGTTATGTATAAATGATGAGTTTTGGGTGTGATTTGGATAAAGTTAGGGTTTGGACTCAAATTGAAAGAGGGGTTTCTATGTAGGGTGCTATAAATGGTTATGGGGTTTTGAATATGAGGTTACCTTGGGTTAAAATTGTAAGATTTGGCCTTGGGGTTGATATTTGGAAAAAATGAGAAATTTGCCCTAATTTATGTTGAATAATTATTTTGTATAAATAATGGAATTGGTATGGAAAATGTGAAATTGGGAGGATATATGAATGAGTTGTGTAGTTGGATTTGTTTAATCACTCACCTATGAAAATTTGATAAATCATCTATTATAAAGATTGTATATCTGTTTAGAAATATCTGTGTTGGGCTATCGGTAGAGGATAGCTATCATTGTTGTAGAAATTGCATGAGGATTAGGAGAATTGAAACAAATCTTTTACCTATGTCATTGAATATGACAGTATGTTGAGATATTAAATATGTGAAATTGAATGTCATTGAACATGACGGTGTCTTTAAATACATTGTATATGTATAATGTTTTGGGAGGAGAAAGGAGATGTACTCCATATTTGGTAGGAGATAGGGGATGGACTCCATTGAAAATTAAGTTGGCCGGAGTGTCCAAGATGAAAGTCCCAAAATCTTATGTACACATGGGTGCCGATCCTGCGGACGAAATTTTCATAAAATGGCAAGGTTGAAGTGTCTTTGTTGTGTTGATTGAAAACCATTGAGTTGTAGTCTCAGTTGAGTTATTCGGAGAATTATAAACGTGGCCTATGAATTGAAATAAAATGAACTAGTTTGGAATGAATAAATGGGAATGGATCTAGATATAATTGTTGATATCATGTAACCATGTGAAGAAGATGTACTTTGGTCATAGGTATTGAATACAAATCCTTGACACTCATATCTTAGTTAAATCTCATGTATTGTGTTAGTTCATCTCTACTAGGCTTTGGCTCACCTTACTTGGGAAATCATTTTCAAGTACTGGTGATATGCTTCCTCCAAGGACATAGCTTGGGAGGACTTAGGAGCTGAAGGTTCTATTTTGTCTTTTTGTGTTTAAATGTTTATTCAAGCCAATGGCTTTAAATGTAAAGAGCTTATGACTCTCTTTTGTTTTAACCAAGTTTTATCATGGAAAGATGTAAGCCCGTAGTGCATTTATTTTGCTGTTATTAATTAGTGTTACATGTAGTTTTAGAATGAACATTTATGAAAGTATAATGCATGCAATATCTTTTGTAATATAAAACTCTGATGAATGAAAGTATATCACTTCTATTATGTTCATAGATCTTATGAAATTGATTATTTGTATTTTATTTTGGGGGTGTTACAACAATCATAATATAGCTGTTTCCCACCTTCTTGAAGGGATGATTAGATAGAGCATTGCGTAGACAATTTGTGTAATGAGGTAAGAGTGATTGAATAATAATTGAGTTGCAAGTTCAATTTGTGAACATAATCAAAGTTGAGAACATCACTTTCTTGCCTTGTTCAAAGTATCTGAGTGCATGACTGATCAACAATTTCTAAATTAAAAAAATTTAACTCATGACTGAATTTTTTTTTTTGTTTTTTGTTTTTTTTTGCATATGCTTAGACTTGAATAAAATTTTAATTGGCAACCTCATCCCTACTCTATATTGCTCATCTTAGTTTTGTTTAAGAAAATGTAATATATCTGGATTAGATATGAATCTATTAAGGGTATTCAATCATGGTTTTAGGTAGAGATTTGGAAAGATAAAAGAAAAAAAGTGAGTAAAATATGAATGAAATATAATTTAAATTTGTTCTTCTTTTTCATTTTTATTAATGGTATTCAATCATTTTCATTTCTTCTTTTCAAGTTCATGATCCAAACACAGTTTAAAAGAATTAAATTTTTGGTGTTTAGTTTCTCGCACAAGATCATAATGAGCAAGACATTAAAACTCCCATAATAGGAATTCAAACTATTTAAATGGAAGATAGTTTGAATACTAGGGACAAAACCAATTTTTGAACCAATTTATAGAATAAAACCAATTTAAGTAATATCAATCTTTTGAACTAAGAATTTTTAGTGTATGTACATGATACACCTAAAACAAGTCTCTTAAACCACACATTTTTTTTATTATTATTTTTTATTTTTTATTTTTTATCTTTTATCTTTTATCTTTTCCTCTTTTTCTTTTTCTTTTTTTATTTTTTTATTTTCTCCCAAAAATGAAAAATCTTGGAAAGTCAATTCTTAGATCTTTTAAGGCTAATAATTCAATTCTCATAATATTTTCTTATGTACCTTGAAATGGTAAGATCTTTTAGGATTTATTAATTTATAAGAAAAATGGTAAGATTCATTAATATTTTATTTTGATGTTGTTTGGAGTCCAATTATTATTTTCAAACTATGTAGATGTTCAAATCTTTTGTTATTTGTTAATTTTAATAAATAGATTCTTGGAAGCAAAGTATTAAACAATTGATATGTTTTATTGATAGACTAGTGCATGCCTGTGCCTGAAAAGCATGGTGTAAATAATGTTGGTATGACATACTTTACAAAAATTAATTAAAATAAATCAATTCAAATGATAATAATTTCACTGCTACAGAAATCAATTGTAATAAATTAATTCAAAATGATAACAATTTCATTGCAATATAAAACTTCACACGTAAGTCAAAATACCAACTTACTGTTTTGGAAAACTTCATAATTAAAGTTTAAATAGCAAATTTATAATAGAAAAATGTTGTGTACAACATAAGGAAAGATATTCATGCCAAAATAACACATGTATAGTGAGTTAGAATGGGACAACCTTTAATAAAAGAATGTGTCTAAATTAGTATTATAGCAGAGTAACCTTTTCGCTTTATCAAATTTCAAAGCTTCAAGAAATGATTAATGAACATTTTGGTACAAAAGAGTAATCATCCTAGCTTTGAAAAAAAAAAAGGATTAATCATCCAGTTTAGAATGCAAGAGCCAACCTTCAACACATAGAAAAACAACACAATCCCAACATTTCTAAGGTGGATTAGTCACCTGCAACAAAATCACTCCAATGCTTGAATTCACTTTAAAAAATCACTTAAAAGAAATCATAACAGAAAAAATCACATCAAAATACCTTTGAGAAACAGAGAAACCAATAACTATGAATTAACAAGAATTGAACATAAAAAAAAAAAAAAAAAATTCAATATAACCCTTCTTGATACATATGGTCAAGTACCTTTCAATTTAGTTCCCAAGTCTCTTAATTACTATATATCATGACTTGTGAGTTCACCTCTCTCTCTCTCTCTCTCTCTCTCTCTCTCTCTCTCTCTCTCAATTCCAGAGGTTTTAAATTTTGAACCTCATTATCAGCCGAGCAGCCACTGCCTCTGCCATTAGGAGCCCCCTTTGTCTCACCACTACTGCTGCCCCTCCCTCTTCAAGTCTAATCACCATTGTTGGTGTGTGAAAGAGCGATTTTGGGGGAAATTTTCTTTATTTTCATCTTATTTTGGTCTCATGTTTATTTTATTTAATTTTTCCATTTTTCTGATTTAACTATAGTATTTTGATGTGTGTGGTGTGATTTTGGCACAATCAGGTGGATTGGCCCCTGTTCTCTCTCCTCTTAATATAACAGGTAAGCGATTTACACCTTAGGGTTTTTCATCCACAAACCTATAACATGTAAGCGATTCATATGACAATGGATGATTCACATCTTACGTTGTTTTATTTTGTTTTGTTTTGTTTTTTCTTTTCCATCCCCCAAACCTCTGTTAACAGTCATTTTTTGTGAACATGATTGTATTATAGTTTAAAAAAAAAAAAAAAAAAGAAAGAAAGAAAGAGCAGAAATTGTTTGATCAAACAAGTGAAAAAGTGTCGGGGATATTTTATGTGTTGTAGTTGATTTTCATCATTGTGATTGTAATTCATTAGATTTCATTATAAGAAATAGTATAATGTATATTGTGTTTTTGATTTTTTATTATGTGTTGTATTTGATTGGGTTTGTGTATAGTGATTGGATATTTAAAATCCTGAAATTCAGTTTTAGTTTTTTCTTTTTTTAGTTGTACTTTGTTTCAATTGGATATTTAAAACTTGTTTGCTTCATTTGGTTTCAACTGGCCAATTAACTTATGGATTGAGCACTACTAATGTGATTCATTAGGCTTCATATTGTGTATAGTTGCTTGCTTCAATTGGTCTATTAAGAAATTATTGAAATTATCTTTCATAAAAATTATAGGTTTGAGCACTACTAACCTGCAGCGACGTCTAAAATTATGGATAACGTCCCTAATTTTGGTAATGTAAATTGTATTTTTATTATTATTATTATTATTATTATTATTATTATTATTATTATTATTATTTAAATTTACAGTATTTATTATTTTCTAATCAAGTTATGTACATATATGTATAATATATTTACTTCACACAAACAAAACAATATCTCATAGTGGCAATCCTGGGAAGTCACCTGATTTTGTGGCAGACCAAACTAACTTATCAGCTTGAAGGCATCATTCCATAGGGAAGTGTAAGGAATAACCATTTCATTGCATTTCTTCTCATTCCAGCATAAAATGACATGAAGTGTTTCAAATATGATTAGTGTTCTGATAAATGATTTGGGTGATTTTGATAAATGTATGAATTGGGTTTCCTTTTTTAACATGAAAATTAATATTATGTAATCTTTTGTTTTTATTTGATTGTTAAAAATTAGAATTATAGTGAGAATTAACTTATAGTGAGAATTAAATTTGATTATACTTAACTTGTGGCACAATTAAGTAATCAAATAGTCATTGTACAGCCCATTGTTATTTAAACGCAATCTATTTATAGCACTATTAAATGAGTTATTTTTTCACTACAAGTCTGTGGTGTTTCAACCTTTTCAAGAACCTTGGAGTTCATTTTAATTCAAATCATGGACAACATTCATATTTTTTGTTATGTAGGTTTAGTTTATAGTTTATGAATCGAGGCTTAATTTTTTACTTATTATTTATAATTTTTCTCATAATCAAATGCTTTCGTATTATTCTTTACAGGTGGATGATATGTTAGAGGAAACAGTAATATTAACTCTCTATACTCATTTTTTATTTAATCTACATTCCTTAATATAATTTTTCTTTTACATTTCAAATGCATTTCTATATATACACAGGTTCAGTTTCTTTAAAACAGAAATGTCAGTGTTGTGATCCATAATGAACAGGACTTCAATTTCCTTTGTGTTCATGGGGTAAGCCCACTAATCAAATTTATTTGCTTCTCTTATTTTTTCTTAATAATTTTTGCTTATTTTGTGAAAGGCAAAGGCAAAGGTAAGGGCAAAGGAAAATGAGAAACTTAAAGGTGAAGTAAAGGAAAACTACTCAAGAAAGGGAATAAAAAAATACACAAGTGGTATGGTTCTTTTCAAGTTTGTTTTGGAGCATGTGTAAACAAAATCATGGGGGAATTTGATATTTTGAAGCATGCATAATCTATGTGTAATTTTTTTTTACTGTAAAGTATGTGAAGATGGGCATGGTGCTTTTAATCCTTAATATTACTAATTTCCAAACTAAATTATGCATCCTTAAAAAACAATACACTAGAAAAAAAAAATATAAAGGATCTTTTACAAAGATATATAAAATTTTCCAATTAGAAGAGGGAAGTAACTAAAGTTTAAAAAAGAATACAAATGATGAAAGAAGGAAATAAATTTAAGGTGTATTTTAATTAAAATTTTGTTTAAATTATGATCAAGTCAAACTTTTGTAGGATTGGGTTGAAAAAGCTATGGAGCTCAAAAGGATAAATAAGACTACATTACTCCGATGCAATTTTAATAAGGTGTCCTTTTGTGCCTATCCTTTTGTTGCTTATCCCTTAGAAAACAATTCAAATATCATTTTGTGCCTATCCATAAATTCTTCAAAAGGTAAGGTATAACTTCCAATTTCTGGTTGTAATAATAACATTCTAATGATTTGAGCACATGCAAGTTTGTTCAAAATTATATAAGTGGTGATCCTCTCCACCATACATAGAACTTTAAATCCGAATGGAAGTATAATTTTTCAAGGCAATTAAAATCCATTGGGGTTTTTGTTTGATAATTTGTCGTGGTACTACTTTGCTTTGTTGACAGCTATTATGGGCAGTTTGGAAGTTGATTTCAATAATTTCTTACTTCCATGATTCTTTGATTTTGAAGACCAACACATGCTCTACATAGTTGATTTGTGGTGATTCTCTCTCTCTCAAGATTTATATTTAATGGGTTAAATAACTTTTTCGTGGTGAGCACCCAAACTTAGATTTTTAGATATATTTTTCATGTGAATGGGTTGTTATTTCATGCTTTTATTGGTATATTAATATGGGGATTTTGGGGTTTTAAGTATGTTGTTATTGCATTATTGTACAAAGAGGTTTTCATTTGAACCTTTCTCACCTTTATTTTTCCCTCTCAATATTTAATGTACATTTGTAATCTCATCATACACCACCAGTTGAGCCCACAGTGTGGATTTTGTTTTAGACTGAAGATTCATAATGGAATAATTCCCACTCCCACCCCCTATCTCAGTTGAAATTTTGGTTTTGTTTAATTGGTACAAATGTATTCAATTTCTATAGAATTCGAAACTTTACCAATGTAAGCAAGAAGGTAAATTCAATACACCAAATGTAAATTCAATATCTATAAAATTTTGGTTTATTGAGTTATTGATATTGTTTAATTGGCATGAGTTATTGATATAAAAGGTAAATTCATGAGTTAATTTGTTTTAGACTTATAGAAGTTGAGTCGGAGTTTTTATTTACTAAGATTTCAAATTCATGGCTCCTTTGCGTTAATGATAGATATTTGATTTTTTTTTCTCCAATTAATTGGTTTTGAATTTCATAACTTAGTTATTTGGATTTGTTGTATCATCCTATTCAATCTTTGATTAATCTCATTAACAAAAGTCTTCTCATTTACATAGAATCCTCTAATTGGTTGTATATAATTTCATCATTATCGGTTGGTTTAATAGACAAGCCTTCTATTTGTTAGTCTACCTTCAAATTCTATTTTTTTTCATAGTGTAATGATTTAACTATGTTTATTGTGGAATCTAATCTCTTTTTGTTCTTGGTATTATTGATTGGCAGGTTATTCATATTAACATAAAACAGTGCATCTTTAGCTTAAATTTTAAATTATTGATATTGGCAGGTTTAGAATTTTATATTATTATGTGTGTGGTTTTGATTAATTTCTTGAATTAGATGGTTTGATTCTTGATCTAAAGAAACTAACAAAATGCATAGGAAAACAATGTGCAATAACTCATGTCTTTGTCAGAGTGAATAAACTTATATTGTCTTTTGGGTATAAATAAGACAGTTTCATGATTTCATTGTAAAAGAACCACATTTCATCGTAAAATAACCACTTGTGCCTACGGCACTCCAAGTTTATAAAAAAAAAAAAAAAAAAAAAACACACATTCAAGTTTTTTTTGGCCCTTTAAATATTTAGTTTATACTTGAGATTTGAACTCATTTTCCTCTTTAGTATGTATGGGATTACAAGATATTCTTTTGTTCATGTGATTACAAGATATATTTCCTTTTTTTTCTTTCTATTCTTATGTGAAGGGCTACCTTTTTTTTCTTTTTTCTTTTTTTCTATTTTTTAATCTCGAACAATGTTAAGAAGTTGAGATCTTCAAAATTGAATTTGAAACTCTCACACTCATATTTTAGTTAGTTTTGCTGAAGGGAAGCATTAGTTGCTATAATTGAGAAGATCCAGCGGTAATGGACCCATGGTGATCAGCTTTCCGATTGATACATTGTTAAGCTTACTCATTTTCATTGTTATTTTTTTTCTCATTTGACAATGCCATTGTATATTAAAAAGAGAAACCATTGTGTGATAATGTGTGTTGTCCACTACTAATACACCATTACAACGGTTCATTTTTGCAGACAAGTGGAGTGAGATCAACCGACGACGCTAAGCTAGGATAAGTTCTATGGTAATTTCTTTTTTTACTTTTTTTCCCAACCATATGCACTATTGATCTAATTTGTCATTACATACATAAATGAGGGATTTTAATATATAATTTGTTCATTCTATTTCATGTGATATTTGTTATTTCTGTATGATTTTGGGGTTCTCATGTAGAGAGTTGTACTAAATATAATATTTACATGGCCAATTGGCACCTTGACAATAGGATGGCGTCACTTACTTGAAGTCACTTGCTTTTGTTGAGTTGATTTTTGGATTCTATGATTTTGTCAAAGATCATTTACTCCACTTAGTAACCTAATAGATGCCAAGTAGGTAGATCAAGTACTACTAGGAGCACATCCTCCTTATTGTTCATTTGCTAAGAGGAAATGTAGCATCACCCGTAAATTGAGACACTTCTTCCTAAAAGTTGGTTAATGTTTTAAACTTGGTCCCTAAACATAATGATAGTCATTTTGTTTTTGGTGTTGTTTATTCTAATTTTATATTTCTATTATGGTTTCAATATATTAGTCTTCGTAGGACATAACATTAGAACAATATTTTCTAATTTTATATTTCTATTACAGTTTCAGGACATAGCATTGCCAATGGGTTTGGTGGTAGAACCAATTTTTTGGCTTGATAAAGTTTTGTCCAGTTTCATAGGCTTATTCCTCACTCAGTTGTGTAGTTATGGGTTATAATTTACAAAAATCACATATTTATCCTCACAGTTGATTTTACATTTGATCAATTAATTGGTTTAAGGATTCCCAATGGCAGAGAATATATTAGGGGAATTGCGTACGTATTAATTTGCTTCTTTCCTTTTCTTTCTTGGAAGTTTTCTATTTGATTCTCAACTGCAACCATCTAATTGGTGGTTTGATTGGATGAGGGTAGGTGATGATTTGGATGTAATGTTTGTAGCACTTGTGTTCTTTAAAGCTTTTGGTAAGTGTATTTGAACCATTTTATTCTATTTTGGAAATCTTTCGTGTTGTTTTGGGTTGGTTTTGGAGGAGTACAATCCGATTTAAACTTGTTGGGTTTGGTTGTTTGCACTTATTCTTGTCAAAAGTTCCTTGGAGACTTAGAAATTTCATTCTAGGGTCGACACCAGCCTTCCTAGGTTCGACCCTTACCTGTTGGTAAAGTTCTGGAAATGTTGCTGGAAAATAGGGTAGACACCAGACTGGGAGAGGGTTGACCCTCTTATGTTTTTGTGTTGGTTGCTGGAAGATAGGGTAGACACCAGCCTGGGGAAGGGTTGACACCTACAGTGCAGTCAAACTTAGTGTTCCAGATTTTTCTTCTTTGGTGTCAACACCTGTGTTGCAGGGGGGTCGACACCTGCGACTTTTTCTAGATTTTTTTTGCTGGGTTGGGCCTGCTTTTTGGGGATATTTTGACTAGATATTTTGGGATGACTTTGGGACTTATTTCTATTTTTGACCTAGTACTATAAATAGGTCCTCACTTAACCCTTTCCTTTACTTTTTCCTCTCTTTCCTTCCTCTAAACCATGAAACACTATCTCTCTCTCTCTCTCTCTCTCAAAAAGCACTTTTCACTCATTGTCACGCCTCATTTTTTATTACACGAAGTCATTACCAAATTCATGAATTACTTTCAATTTCAGAGATTACATGCGAAAATAAACTTAAATGTTCAACTAGTAGAAATGAATAACAATTCTCTCATCCGAATGCAAATTAAATACAACATGAGCATTCTAAATAAACTGCCCGAGGGCCTACATCATTAAGGAATCGAGAAGAAGGGTGTAACCCTTTAACATATATGGCATTCGGCCAACACAAAAGAGGCCTCGTGGCCAACAAATAGGGAGATCCAAATCTTGTAGCACATCCTGCTTAATACCTGAAAAATATTCAACAACGTGGGATGAACATATAGTCCAGTAGGGATCTCTAC
The DNA here is from genome assembly GCA_025200525.1 of Camellia lanceoleosa. Lineage (NCBI taxonomy): Eukaryota > Viridiplantae > Streptophyta > Magnoliopsida > Ericales > Theaceae > Camellia > Camellia lanceoleosa. Next base: position 153,294,255 of record CM045761.1, read on the forward strand.
ATGATCCTCAACAATAACAACTTACAGATAACGATGATCAAGAATGCTCAATCTCGTACTAGAATAATAATGTGGCAGTTTATACAAAAATATACATAAGTATAAACTTTTCTCAAAACAGTCAATCCATTCAGGGCTATAAGCGATTCATCTTTCATTTCATTTGATTATCCCTTGTTCCCAAAACTTTCATAACAATAACAACTTAGAAAAATAATTTCTCTAAGCCCATTACTTTTCTTCCATTTTCCATACTTACAACAGATGTCCCCTTTTCAAAACATATTTTCAAAATACTCGGTTTTCCTTCACATTTTCCCAAAATCTCATAATGGCATTTTGGTTTATTCCCAATACACTCACATCTATACATGCATGCCTTTAATAGAAAGGAGATAATAAATCATCAACATGTATATAATCAACAAATGAGGCAACTCGGCCCTCCAAAACTGTAACCGTCGCAATCCATGATATACTCAGATACACTGAGACAATAACAATAAAACTCTGCTCTACCGGCTATATGCACAGTAAGCCAAGTATGCAACTCTCACAACAGTATGCCATTTTACCAGGCGCTAGCTGGAAGGGTGTGGTACCTTAGATTCTAAGCCCAGTTAGTTCTCCAGGCTCTAGCTGGAAGGTAACGGTACCTCTGATTATAAGCGCAGGGTATAACACCAATAATCACAATACAACAGAGTATAACTAACAAGTGTAATACATACACATGAACTATCAAGATACATAAGCAATGTGTTAAAGTATATGAACACATAGGTGTGTGTGGAGTACATTCCCTATCTCCTCCCAAACAAAGATACATAAATGATGAGTTAAGCACTTCATCACATACAATGTTCAATCAACACAGGTGTAATGCATACACGATAATTCAACACAACCATGTCATCCTCCATCGATGACCAAGGACAAAACCTCTAGATGCATGATTTTAATACACCTATTATAAAGACTCAACTCTCATGAGATCTTAAACCCAACAACGACACTAGTATGATAGGTAAGGGTAAAACCCCCAAATGTGTGTATTCAACACTCATAATACAATAATCCAATTCTCATATTTATTTTCTGAAACTCACATAGAGTTAACATTTCATTTCCCATTTCCAAGATCAACTTCCAGGATTTTCCAATTCCAAAACCCCTTTTTCATTTCACAAAACCAATTCCATTTATTAAGCCATAACCTGACTCGATTCAATACATTCATTTCAAAACAACCCCAAAGTCATAGTTAATCCCTTAGGCATTAACACCTTCACTGTGATACCCCTGTTCCGTAATGTGCTAAATTGGTCCTTAATTTGAGTATGATTATGTGTTTAGCATGATTTTATGTGCCATTATGAGAATATATGTGATTTTGGATTTTTATCTGTTCACCGTAGGAATATCTGTTTGAGCAATCTGCTTTGAAAATTAAATTGAGGGCCTTATCGGCCACAGAACCCAAAATTGATTACGCCATTGTGATCGGCGTAATTTTTAGAGCCTACGGTGAAATTTAATTGAAAATTTATTCTGGGCCATTTAAACTGATTAAATTGATTAATTGGAGCCCAATTACCTTATTATTATTATATTGATTTAGTTGGGCTTGTTGGGCATTAACACTCACTTCCCTTTTACTCTATTGAACTCAAAATCTGAGTTATACCATTGAGAGAGAGGGAGATCCAGCCCTAGTGAGAGAAAGGGGGAGGAGTTGTGCAAATTTTAACTTAAAGCTTGGGAACCTTGAAGATTATTCAATATTTGATCATAGATTGTGAGAATCAAGCTCCTTGGTGAGTAATCCATGAGTTTAATGGGCAATTTTGTGTATTCAAGGTTGATCTATGGTCAAGAGTGAGAATTGAAAGGAATTTGAATTGTATGTGTTGGATTGAAGGTCAATGTTTACATGCATGTATGTAATTGCTTTGAATTTTCATATTTGAGCACCAAATGCATGATCTATGTGAGTTTTTAGTCGAAGAACATGTTCTTGACCATCTCTTCATCACATAAGTGGAGATTGAGAATAATGTACCACATGCATGTGCAGATTATAAGGGTACAAGAGTTGAATGCATGAAATGGTTGTGTTAGTAATGGGTTTGGTGCAATTTGAGCCATGCATGTATTTATTTTGAGAAATTGAGCTTTCTAATGTTGTAAATTGGAATTGGTACCATGTTAGCATGATTATATTTGAGATTTGAGCCTTTGCATGCAAGAATGGTAGCTGGGAAATCGATTTGAAGCAGAAGAACATGTTCTGGATTTTCCATAAATTTGAGTCCCGCCGGCGAGAGATCGCCGAGCGAGAAATCGAGCCCCAAAGATTTTCGCAGACTGGTTCCCGCCGAAAGGAAATTGACGCCGAGCGGGAGCTATGTAGCGAAGGTCCGCTCGGCCGATTTCAAGGCCGAAAGGAATTGTAGGCAACCAGTACTTTTGCAGACCCAAGGGTCCGCTCGAGCGGGGAAGTCCACGCTCGAGCGGGGACCCTATTTTCTGAAATCCTGTTTTTGCATCTTATGTTCTGTTTTCCGTTCTCTTTCACTTGCAAGCACTCTTAGGCATGCATTGAGCATTGTGATTGAGTTAAAGAGTTAAAATTGAAGCCTAAAGAGGAATGTATGAATTAATGAACGGAATGAACAAATTGTGACTCACATGTGTTACATGATATGTAGGGTCGAGTTCCCGGGCAACTACACAAGCCGATCACTGTGAGTAATATCGATATTTGAATGCTTGTGAATGTCCAAATGTTTACTCCCTTTAAAGCTTTATGAATTGCTAATTGCGATTGTGGACGTAAGTCTGATATGAATGCATAAATGGACCCAAGGTCGTTTTGATAAGCATAAATGGACCCAAGGTCGTTTTGATAAGCATAAGTGGACCCAAGGTCGTTTTGGTAAGCATAAATGGACCAAAGGTCGTTTTGTTAAACATGAATGGACCAAAGGTCGTTTTGATGAACATGAATGGACCAAAGGTCGTTTTGATACGAATGTATGGGCCAAAGGCCGTTCTGACATGAATGAGTGGGCCACAGGCCGTTTTGAAATGAATGGGTGGGCCGAAGGCCGTTTTGACATAAATGAATGGGCCGAAGGCCGTTTTGACATAAATGATCGGGCCGAAGGCCGTTTTGACATGAATGAAAATCTAAATGGGCCAAGGGCCAGAATGTTTGGAACTACAGTCACTTAACTCGAAACTTCGTATAGTTATATGTATCTGTTAAAATTATGAATTAGGCCCAAGGTCGTTTGGAACATGCTGTTCTACATTGCTATGTATATTTTGCATTTGCTATTATTCACTGGGCTATCGCTCACGCTCATTCATGTATTTGTAGGTGAGCCGAGAGAAGCACAAACCCAGCCCTAGTGAAGTCTGCCAGGAACAACATGAGTCTTGGAGAGTCAGCCTTGTGTCTCACGCATGAGACCATCATTGCCCTTTCTACTATGTACTTATTTTTTGTTTTGTTGGCAAGGGCTTTGTGTATGCCTATACATAGTCTGTCATAGGTTGACTCGTTTTTGGAGGATCCTGTTTGTAATGAATTTGTGATACAGTACTTTTGACGTGGGTTATTAACGTATCTGAATATAGTTTGTTTGATGTGCATATAAGCACAGCTCTGTGGACAAGGTTTTAAATTTTTACTTCCGTTTGGCCCCTTTACTCTGATGAGTTATGTCTGATTTGTACGGAGGCCGTATGTAATCCCAGGATTACTGGTCGGTTATGTCCTTAACCCTTAGGGGCGGGTTCGGGCCATGACATTCACCCAACTCATATTAACAATAGAGGCTTATAAACATTAATCAACGACTCTCCATTTTAATTTACCAAATCAAAACATAATTTAGGGCTTTTTCTTCTTTCCACAATAACATGCTAATTTATACTCCAATTAGCCCAAAGAACTATCAATGATAAAAATAATCATTCTCAAACAACCAACCCTAGGTCCTCTCACATGGTTTTCAAAGAAATTCAACATGATATGATTTTCATGCAATACAAAACTATCACATGTCTATCTATAGACGAAGTATTGAAAAAGAACAAAGAGAATCCCTACCTCAAATGGAGAACCCAAGGGGAAGAAGAGCCAAACTCAGAAGTGCTCCAATCCCAAAGTTTTTCAGATCAAAATGAAGCCCACGCAACCCTCTATATTTCTTACAAAGAGATTAGGGTAGGAACACCCAAGAACTAGATCAAACCTTAGAGAGAAGGTGAAATGTAGTGAGAGAAGCTCTCAAAATAGGTTTTTGAAATGTAAGAGAGAGAAAGGAAATGTGAAAAATGATTTAAAATCACCCAGCTGGCAACTGATATATGTATGACCCGCTCGAGCGGATAATAGGACGCCTTCGGCGTCGAACAAATCGCACCCTTTCGGCGTAAAAAGCAAAAGCGCTTAAGACACAATAACAAAACACACCCGCTCGAGCGCAAAAGAAGACCCACTCGAGCGTAGATTACACTTATCCAGCACTTTTACAGAGTTCGAACACTCGCTCGAGCGCCAAGATACCTGCTCGAGCGCAACCCACTCGAGCGTTAAAAACACATTTGCAGTAGTTTTACAAACGCACAAGATACTGAAAGTATGCAAACTCCATTCGAGCGCAAAGGTACCCGCTCGAGCGGATCACCTAAAACTTGGGCAACAACACTAGAGACCAGAACTCAACTAACCTGTTCGAAACACGCCCAAAACATTTCTAAACTCAATTACCAAGATTTAAAGGATGAAAATGCAACACAGACAACAACCATCAACTACAGAACCGAGTCCGGGATACTATTAAACAGTAAAGGGAAAAATCGGGATCGCTATACTCATAAATCCTTAGATCTACTTGCTTGAAGGCCTCTCCTCACCTTGCTCCTTTAAGATAAAGTGTAAAGCATGTCGAGGGCTTCATTTTGATCGGAGCAAAGCTTGGTTTCTCCTCCGTCGACTTTTGGGTTTTTCTTCCTTCTTCCTCTTCTAAGCTTGCGGTAGGGATATTCTACTCTCCTATGTGGGTTTAAACATAGATATTGTCATCTTGTATAGATGGTGTGACTTGAGAAGGTTTTTGGTAAATTTTTGGTTAGTTCCTTATGGGCATGAAGGGTCTTGAACATGTTATGACTTGAAGAGAATTGATGAAATTTGGTCTTTGGTATAATATTTGATAAAGGGAGAGATTTTCCCTAATTTGATTAAATAAGTTATTTTTTATAAATAACGAGATTGGTTTGGAAATTTTCGAATTGAAGGAACATATGATTAAATGGTGTAGTCGAATTTATGAATTACTCACCTTTGGAAAAGTTGATAAATTATCTATTGTTAGATTTATTTATCCGTTTAGAAATATCTGCTTTGGGCTATTGGTGGAGGACAACCATGATTGTTGTAGAAACTGCATGATGATTTAGTGAATTGAAACTAATGAATTGGGTTATGTCATTGAATATGACGGTTGGATTAAAACATTGAATATGTGATTTAATTGGTCATTGTTTCTGACAACTTGTTTGAATACATTGTATATGTATCTTGTTTGGGAGGAGAAAGGGGATGGACTCCATTGATAATTAAGTTGGCCGGAGTGTCCAGGGTGAAAGTCCTGAAATCACATATATATATATATATATATATGGGTGCCGGTTCCCTAGGACGTAGTTCCGTAAAATGACTAAGAAATGGAAGTGTATGAATAAATGTTTATGATTGAAGTGTTGATAAATGAGTTGTAGTCTCATTTTGAATTGTTTAAATGATGATGAACTATGTCCATGAATTGATTTGGATAAGTAAATGTTGACGAATAGAAGTATGAATGTCAATGTTGATTGGTTATGGAGAAGGTGTAAGTTGGTTTTTAAGTGTTAAACATTTATCGGATGCTAATGTTTTAGTTAATTCTCATATACTGTTTAGCATATGTCTACTGGGCTTTGTCTCACCTTACTTGGGACACCATTTTTCATGTATAGGGGACATGCCACCTCCAAGGACATAGCTTGGGAGGTTTAGGGGTTGAAGACTCCATTTTGTACATTTTGTTTGGTGTCAAATATAGCGATTCTGGGTTTACCCCTTGTTGTACAGTGATCCGGACTTAGTTCCGTGGATGTTAGCAGTTGTTTATATCTTGTTCACGTCCTTTATTACATGTTATTTGAGTTATAGGATGTGTTGGGCAGGTTTGTTTCAGGTTGGGAGTGATTGGGAGCAAATGTGTAACGCCCTCAAAATAAAACCCATCATATATATATAATTAACATGCATTAATAATAGAGAATGAAACGTTCTATTATCCATCAGAGTATTACTAAATAAAGCATTACATGTAACATCAAAATAAATGCCCTACGGGCTTACATCTTGCCAAGCCAACACTTGGACACAAAGAAATAAGAGTCTAACTCAATACAGATAAAGCCCTAGGCTTGAATGTTTACATGTATCAAATAAACACGAAGAAATAAAAGTAAGTCTTCGAGTCCAAATCCTCACAAGCTAAGTCCTTGGAGGTAATGAACCACCTGAACCTGAAAATGAAGTTCCCATATAGGGTGAGCCACAGCCCAGTAGAAAAATACTAAACCAAGCATAAGGATTAACTAAAGCATTAGCATTCGATACATGGTTAACACAAGATAATCAATTTCCAATTTCATGACACGAATGTCTACATTGTCTATGACATATTGTCTATGACACCTTTCACTTTCCGATATTTATTCAACTTTCCAATTATAACATTATGGCTCAGAACCTGGCCAACTATAATAGTGATCCAGATGTCACAAAAATAAATGAGACTAAAGTTCAAACCACAACACTTCCACACTTCCAACTGATACACACTATAATGATGTATCATATCAACAACAAATAGCAATATTGCTATTATCAATAAGCACACATATGAGTGATGCTACTGGAGTCCATCCCCTATCTCCTCCCAACAAATCCGGTTTAGAGGTACATCCCCTATCTTCCCCTAAACCGTGGAGTTCATCCCCTATCTCCTCCAAACAACATGCATATGCAATGAAACACAGTTGCCATATACAACACATAATCAATACAAGTAATGTTCTGTATTAATTCAACAGTCAACATAAGTGACTTAATTCCAGTTATACCTAAGCCACATGCAAGGTCTACAACAATCACGACTATCCTCCACCGATAGCCCAAAACAGTTATTTCTAAACAAGAAATAAATACAACAATGAATGTAAAATCAACATTCTCATAGGTAAGTATTTAAACTACCCAATTATATCATTAATCTCATAATTTCCCTAACTTCATGAATTAAACCCAATTCCACATTTTTCCCTTAAATTAATTATACGAATTAATCTAAACCAAAACCCTAAGGTTTCTCCCAAAATCACCAAACTACCCCCACATACCAAAATACCAACACTTAGGGTTAAAGCGTATAAATGGAGTAGGAAATCCCTACCTCGAAGCAAGAACCCAAAAAGAAGAAAACGGAGATGATAGCCCAAAACTCCAAAGTGCTCCAAACCAACAATTTCTCAGATTAAAATGTAGCCCTCACTCTCCTCTACCTTTTTAATGAAGGAACTAGGGTAGATACACACTCTAAATAAATCAATCCTAAGAGAGAAGATGAGTTTGGGGGAAGAGAACTCGTAACCTAGGGTTTAGAATCAAAGAGGGTGAAAAAAGCTTTAAAAAACGAAACACAATTTTATACCCACGCCTCGGCGGACAAAACAAACCCACGCCGAATCTGACACTCACTTCTCCGCTCGGCGACCAACTCCGCCGGGCCCAACCCCGCACAAGAAATACTGGATGGGTGTTTTTCCCGCTCGAGCGTACAAGCAACAACAAGTCCCCGCCGTCGGTTTGTCCGCCGAACGGGCGATCGGGTATAAAATCGTGTTTCAGCTTTTTAAAGCGATTTCACCTCTTTTCAGATTCTAAACCCTAGGTTACGAAGTTCTCTTCCCCAAACTCATCTTCTCTAGGATTGATTTATTTAGAGTGTATCTACCCTAGTTCCTTCATTAAAAGGTAGAGGAGAGTGAGGGCTACATTTTAATCTGAGAAATTGTTGGTTTGGAGCACTTTGGAGTTTTGGGCTATCATCTCCGCTTCTTCTTTTGGGTTCTTGCGGTAGGGATTTCCTACTCCATTTATACGCTTTTAACCCTAAGTGTTGGTATTTTGGTATGGGGGTAGTTTGGTGATTTTGGGAGAAACCTTAGGGCTTTGGTTTAGATTAATTCAGATAATTAATTTAAGGGAAAAATGTGAATTGGGTTTAATTCATGAAGTTAGGGAAATTATGAGATTAATGATATAATTGGGTAGTTTAAATACTTACCTATGAGAATGTTGATTTTACATTCATTGTTGTATTTATTTCTTGTTTAGAAATAACTGTTTTGGGCTATCGGTGGAGGATAGTCGTGATTGTTGTAGACCTTGCATGTGGCTTAGGTATAACTGGAATTAAGTCACTTATGTTGACTGTTGAATTAATACAGAACATTACTTGTATTGATTATGTGTTGTACATGGCAATTGTGTGTTTCATTGCATATGCATGTTGTTTGGAGGAGATAGGGGATGAACTCCACGGTTTAAGGGAAGATAGGGGATGTACCTCTTAACCGGATTTGTTGGGAGGAGATAGGGGATGGACTCCAGTAGCATCACTCATATGTGTGCTTATTGATAATAGCAATATTGCTATTTGTTGTTGATATGATACATCATTATAGTGTGTATCAGTTGGAAGTGTAGAAGTGTTGTGGTTTGAACTTTAGTCTCATTTATTTTTGTGACATCTAGATCACTATTATAGTTGGCCAGGTTCTGAGCCATAATGTTATAATTGGAAAGTTGAATAAATATCGGAAAGTGAAAGGTGTCATAGACAATATGTCATAGACAATGTAGACATTCGTGTCATGAAATTGGAAATTGATTATCTTGTGTTAACCATGTATCGAATGCTAATGCTTTAGTTAATCCTTATGCTTGGTTTAGTATTTTTTTACTGGGCTGTGGCTCACCCTCTATGGGAACTTCATTTTCAGGTTCAGGTGGTTCATTACCTCCAAGGACTTACCTTGTGAGGATTTGGACTCGAAGACTTACTTTTATTTCTTCGTGTTTATTTGATACATGTAAACATTCAAGCCTAGGGCTTTATCTGTATTGAGTTAGACTCTTATTTCTTTGTGTCCAAGTGTTGGCTTGGCAAGATGTAAGCCCGTAGGGCATTTATTTTGATGTTACATGTAATGCTTTATTTAGTAATACTCTGATGGATAATAGAACGTTTCATTCTCTATTATTAATGCATGTTAATTATATATATATGATGGGTTTTATTTTGAGGGCGTTACAACTTGGTATCAGAGCGTACCGGGTTCGAATACTTTGGGTACGTGGGAAGTGATTAGTATCACAATGGGTTCGTCTCGTTTGATAGAGACTTAGTGTAATGATTCCATGCTTATATGATAACATGTTTATGTGACTATGTGGGTATGGAATGTAGTTTCTAGGATGTTGATTGGACCCTTGAGTCTCTGAAAGTCTTGTTGGAAAGGCACTTGATCAATGTTGTTTCCAATCGGAACTTTAGTGATGCCTCGGGACTATCGTTATCCAGGAATGAAATTCGTAGGTGCTTATGTGATTATGTGCTTACGTGGAATGAATTATTTTGTTCAATGCATTAGGACGAGAGTGATTAGCTTCGGCACATTTATTAATGTGCTAACGTCTTTGTTTCTTGTATTAGGATGTCAGGACGAGGACGAGGACGCGGTAGGCGTGGTAGGCCGGGTAGGCAAGAAGTGCCTGTGCCAGAGGAGATTCCAGTAGTACAGGAAATTCCGGCAGTTCAGGAGGGTGTTGGCAAGGCTAATATGGCCGAGCCAGTAGGCCAGCAGGCTATGGGCGCTTTAGCCCGAGAGATAGCAGGGGCATTCAGGGAGTCAGTAGGCATTCTTCGAGCTGAGAATCAGGCTCCGGTTGTTGTTGCGGATGCAGGACCCTCCTTTCTGAAGAGGGAGTTTTTCCGGTCTAATCCGGATGAATTTGTGGGTGATCCAAAAGAGCCGCTTAAGGCAGATGAATGGCTCGAACAGACAACGAAAACGTTTGAGATGCTTGGCATCGAAGACGAGGGGTTGAAGGTGACCTTGGCATCTTTCCAGCTTAAGGGGGATGCGGGTCAGTGGTGGAAGTTCACCAAGGGTCGTATTGGAGGTACTTGGAAGGCTTTTGTTGATGCTTTTCAGGAGAAGTACCTGTCTCCAGCTGTTCAGGAGAAGTTGAGAGATCAGTTCTGCCAGCTAAAGCAGAATAGTTCATCAGTGGCTGAGTTTGAGGCCTCATTTACTAGTTTGTCCAGGTTCGCACCTGAGTTAGTGGCGTCTGAGGAGCGCCGGTGTATTGAGTTTGAGAAGAAGTTGAGGCGTGGCCTCATGCTGAGAGTTGTCGGATCTATGATTAGGGATTTTGGGCGATTGGTTGATGCAGCAGCCCATACCGAGACTATGATGCAGGAGGAGGAGGAAGGGCAGAAAGGCTCCAAGAGGAGTCAGGATGGATGGCGGGAGTGATGGCAGAGAGGTTTCACTCCTCAGCAGCCTCAGAGTAGTTTTTCTAGATCCACTTTTCCAGTACCGAGTGCTAGTTCTGGGAAAGGCAGTCAGGGAGACATTACCTGTTTCAAGTGTGGCCAGCTGGGCCACAAGTCTCCGGTTTGTCCCCAGAGGGGAGGAGTTCAGGGAGCAGCATCTTCTTCGGCTCGATCTCGTGAGCGAGTCGGTAGAGGCCACCGCTCTCTTGTTTTCACGCGGACAACCGGGCACATGAAGAGGTTTTGCCCACGCTAGGTGGCACATCTGGTGCATCTGGTTCGAGATGCACTCAGTCGCTTACTGCTCAATCGATTTAGGCCTCGAGGGCCAATCGAGGCTTCATCGTCCCAATGCAGGCAAAGATCTTATGCTCCGAGGGTGAGCGAGGTTGATCGAGAGGTCGTCAGGCGCGTGTATCTTTATCGCAGGATCCTATACGCTCCATCATTGTGAGAGGTACCTTCTTGTTTTGCAATTCTTGTTAGTGTTTTGATCGATACGGTGCATCTCATTCTTTTCGTGTCTCACGCATTTGCATCCATTTTGGAGTTGGAGTTAGCTCGCTTAGCATCTCCTATTTGTGTAGTGTCACCTCTTGGGGTGAGTTGATTTTGAAACAAGGTGTTAGGGTTTGTGATATAGAGGTCGATGATCATAGTATTCCTTTTTTTTTGTGGTTATGCCCATGAAGGGCTTTGATGTTATTTTGGGTATGGTTATCGTCATACCGAGCAGTTATTGATTGCTACCGTCAGAGGGTCACTTGTTGTACCGTGAACGGGGAGTGTTTTCATTTTCTGGGGGATCGGGTTGGTAGTATTTTGCCACAGAGTATGATCATGGGGCGAGTGAGCTTAGTGGTCTACTTGCTGGTCTTTCGATTAGTGAGGGTGATGAGACCCAGATTGTTTTGCCGAGGGTGGTTTGTGAGTATTCGGATGTTTTTCCCGAGGATCTTGTTAGTTTGCCACCTCAGCGAGAGATTGAGTTCTCTATTGATTTAGTGCCCGGCACGGCACCGATTTCTATGGCACCTTACCGTTTTGCCCCAGCCGAGTTAGTTGAGTTGAAGGTTCAACTCCAGGAGTTGTTAGATAAGGGCTATATCCGTCCTAGTGTTTCACCGTGGGGAGCACCGGCCCTCTTTGCTAAGAAGAAAGGTGGTGCTTTGAGATTGTGTACTGATTACAGGAAATTGAATCGGGCTACGGTTAAGAATAAGTATCCTATGCCCCGTATTGATGATTTATTTGACCAGTTGAAGGGTTCTCGTTGTTTCTCTAAGATAGATTTGAGATCGGGTTATCATCAGTTGAGAGTCAGGGAGGAGGACATTCCTAAGACGGCATTCCGTACGCGGTATGGTCATTATGAGTTTCTGGTGATGCCGTTTGGGCTCACCAATGCACCGACAGTGTTTATGGATTTGATGAACCGGATCTTCCGGGAATTCTTGGATCGTTTTGTGGTCGTCTTCGTGGACGACATTCTGATTTATTCACCTTCGAGGGAGGAGCACGAGGAACACTTGAGAGTGGTGCTTGAGTTACTTAGAGCCCATAAGCTGTATGCTAAGTTCGGGAAGTGTGAGTTCTGGCTAGAAGAGGTGAAGTTCTTAGGCCATGTAGTTTCTGGGGAAGGGGTGTCTGTTGATACATCCAAGACTGAGGCAGTGCAAGATTGGGCACAGCCTAAGAGTGTGTTTGAGATCCGCAGCTTTACGATTAGCGGGTATTACCGCCGGTTTGTGAAAGATTTCTCCGTTGGCTTCACTGCTGACTAGATTGACTTCGGAAGGAGTCAAATTTGTTTGCAGTGAGACTTGTGAAAAGTCATTTCAGGAGTTGAAAGTTAAATTGACTACCGCTCCGGTCTTGATTATTCCGGAGAGAGGGTTGGGTTATGCAGTCTATTGTGATGCCTCACGAGAGGGTCTTGGTTGTGTGTTGATGCAAGAGGGGAAAGTGGTTGCCTATGGCTCACGTCAGTTGAAAATTCATGAGAAGAATTACCCGACGCATGATTTAGAATTAGCAGCTGTGATTTTTGCCTTGAAGATTTGGAGGCATTATCTTTATGGTGAGAGGTTCGAGGTATTCTCGGATCATAAGAGTCTGAAATATCTGTTTACGTAAAGACTTGAGTTTGAGGCAGAGGAGGTGGATGGAGTTTATTGAGGATTATGACTTCGAGTTGCACTATCATCCGGGAAAGGCCAATGTTGTGGCCGATGCCCTTAGCAGGAAATCTGTTGGTGACATAGCTAGTATAGCCATCCGAGAGTGGGAGATGTTGGGTGCACTTGGGAGTTTGATTTGCATCTGGCTAATCCGTGAAATTTCTGACCTTGTTTTCTGTGTTGCACGACCTACACTTGTGACTCGAGTGTTAGTGGCTCAAAGGGGTGATCTTGAAGTGAAATCTCTCCGAGAGAGGATTTCCAATGGGAAGGTTGAGAAGAGTTTGACGGTGTATCCCGACCTGAGTGTGAGATACCGAGACCGTCTGTTTGTGACGGAGTCTTGCCGAGAGGAGGTACTCCGAGAGTTTCATCATTCGCCTTTTGTACATCCGGAGGTACTAAGATGTATCAGATTTGGGTCGCTTTTGGTGGCGGGTATGAAGAGAGATGTGGCGACAGATTCTAGGTGCCTTACTTGTCGCCAAGTGAAGGCCGAACATCGAGGCCACGGGTTTGTTGCAACCCTTGCCTATTGCCGAGTGGAAGTGGGAGCATGTCACTATGGACTTTGTGGGTCTTCCAAGACTTCGGGTAGTGATGCTATTTGGGTGGTTGTAGACCGGTTGTGAAGTCGGCGCACTTCATTCCTATGCGTGTTAGAGATTCGGTAGATCATCTTGCCGACTTATATATCCGGGACATAGTGAGGTTGCACGGGGTCCCAAGAACGATCGCCTCCGTATAGAGATCCTCGTTTCTTGCTAGGTTGTGGCAGAGTTTGCAGAGTGCCTTAGGCACTAAGTTGACCTTTAGCACGGCTTATCATCCTCGGACATCGACGGCACCGAGCGTATTATTCAGATCCTTGAGGATATGCTTCGGTTGTGTTCTTGATTTCAAGGTCGTGGGAGGCACTTGCCTTTGGTAGAGTTTGCCTACAACAACTTTTCGCCTAGTATTGGTATGGCACCGTTTGAGGCCTTGTATGGCCGACCGTGTAGATCTCCAATTTGTTGGGCCGAGGTGGGTGATGCACCTTTGTTGGGTCCGGAGTTAGTAAGGGAAACGACGGAGAAAGTTGAGCTTATCCGTAAGAGGCTCGTTACAGCCCAGAGTCGTCAGAAATCTTATGCTGACCGTAGGAGGAGACCTTTAATGTTTGAGGTGGGTGATCATGTCTTTCTGAAGATATCACCTAGACGGGGATTGATGAGGTTTGGGAAGAGTGGGAAGTTATCCCCTCTGTTTATTGGTCCTTTTGAGATCCTTGAGAGAATTGGTGAGGCTGCCTATCGTTTAGCTTTGCCACCGCAGTTGTCCGGAGTTCATGACGTGTTTCATGTGAGTATGCTTCGGAAGTATGAGCTAGATCCATCACATGTGTTGGATTGGACTGATTTAGTAGTTGATGAGGATGTCTCTTATGAGGAGAGACCAATTCGGGTCTTGGATAGGAGGGATCAAGTGTTGCGAGGCAAAACCATCCGTTTGGTGAAAGTTTTGTGGAAGCATCACGGAGTGGAGGAAGCCACTTGGGAACGTGAATTGGAAGTCCGTGAGAAATATCCGGACATGTTTAGTGATTAGAAATCTTATATATAGATTTTTGTAATATTGTTGAACTTGAGAATTTTTATATATATCTTAAGTTGGAAAACATTGAGAATGTTTTGGATTTAATGTTAGCATTTTGAACTTGTCTTTTTATGGAAGTAGAATATAACATTTATATATTGAATGTGTTGTTTATATCATGAGATTGAATATGATATGGAATTTGTTAACATTGAAAGGAATAATGCATAATATTGATGCAGGTTGAATATATGTTGGTTTATACAGATTGTGAGATGCCTCTTGATGAGAGATGAAGTGGCCAATATTGGTCAAGTTGTTGATTATTGTTTTATATATCAATGGGAATTAAGAAAAACTTATTTTTTACAAACTTATGTTTAATTTCGGGGACGAAATTCTTTTAAGGGGGGGAGGTTATAGCGACCCCGGTCTTTTCCCATTCGATGTTTGTATCCGGACTTAGGTTCCGTAGATTCCATCTTTGTGTATTGGTTGTTGTCGTCCTATATTTTCTTACTTGGAGTTATAGGATGTGTTGGGCGGGTTTGGAACAGGTTGGTTGAGCTTATGAACCAAAACTAGTTGCCCAGATTTTGACGCTCGAGCAGACAAGCCAAAATCTGGGCAACTAGTTTTGGTTCCTAAGCTCAACCAACCTGTTCCAAACCCGCCCAACACATCCTATAACTCCAAGTAAGAAAATATAGGACGACAACAACCAATACACAAAGATGGAATCTACGGAACCTAAGTCCGGATACAAACATCGAATGGGAAAAGACCGGGGTCACTATAAAATGGTTGCTGCCCAAAATTTTGGTTCTTCGCTCAAGCGAGACTTTTGTCGCTCGATCGAGCTCTGTGTTTTAGATCCTTCGCTCGAGCCAGGGTCCCTTCGCTCGAGCGAGAGTTGAGTTTTGTGTCTAGTGGCTCGAGCAAGAAGTCTTGCGCTCGAACCTGCGTCTGCGTCTCATTTGGACCTGAGAGCTGTGTTTCTTGGCTCAAGCGAGCTTTCCTTCGCTCGAGCGAGCGAGGTGTATGTTTTGGGTTCCTTCGCTCGAGCGAATATTCTTGTGCTCGAGCATGCGTCTGAGTTGTAGACCTGAAGCTTTAAATTGTTGGCTCGAGTGAGGCTTTCTACGCTCGAGCGAGATTTCTTTGTGTCTGGTCGCTCGAGCGACCAAGTCTTCGCTCGAGCGAGTCTGTGTTATATCAGCAAGCAGCAGTGGGTAAACACTTCACTTTTTTACCTCTTTTTTTTTTTGGAAACCCTAGATCTGAGCTTCCTCTCTCTCTACAAACCTTTTCTCTAGGTTTTCATCTCCCTCTAGTGTGAATCTACCCTAAGTCCATTTTTAAAAAGGTAGAGGGTGACTTGGGCTTCGCTTTAATCTGAAGGTTTGGCGATTTGGAGCATTTTGGTTGTTGGTCTTCATCTCATTTTGAGCTCTAACTTCGAGGTAGGGATATCCTACTCCTTCTTATGAGCTTTGTCTTTAAATTTTAACATTTTGATATGTTGGGGGTTGTTGTGTAATTTTGAGAAAGTTTGAGGGTCTTTATGTAATTTTCATAAAAGAGGGGTTTTGGACTAATTGAACCCATGTGTACTTGTAACATTGAAAATGGAAGTTATGTTATGGAATTGATAGAAATGGGACCTTAGGGTCGGTATTGAGAATTATGGGAAAATGCCCTAATTAGTTTGAATAAATTGATTTGTATAATTAATTTTGATAAATGCGGAATTGAATGAAGAATAATGGAATTGAGAAGATATGGGATTAAAGGGTGTAGTTGGATAGATCTATCGCTCACCTAGTTGAAATGTTAATTATATATATCCATTTGGTGCATTTATTTCCTGTTTAGAAATAACTGATTTGGGCTATCAGTGGAGGATAGTCTTGATTGTTGTAGACACTGCATGATGATTAGGCAAACTAAAACTAATCAATTAAGTGTGCTATTAGATATAGCCGTTGGTATAATACATCAAATTGTGTATTGAATGATTGACTATGTATATGATAATTGTTTATATATATTGTATTGTGTGAGAGAAGAAAGGGGCTGAACTCCACGGTTTATTGGAAGAAAGGGGCTGGACCTCTGAACCGGAAATTGGTTGATATTGATACAGCACTAAAATGTGTATCATTTATGAAGTATGGAAATCTTTTGTTTCATTAATACAGCACTACAATGTGTATTATTTGAGATGTATGGAAGTGAATTTATATGTTGTTGATACAACACCAAAATGTGTATCCATCATGAATTTTGAAATGTTTTAGTGATGAATTATAATTTCATCAAATGTTTTGGCCAGGGTACTGAGCCTTGTTTTCAAACTCAAAGTTGAATAAGAAATGGAACTGTAATGTGATAAATGGATGTATAAGTGTTGACCATCTATCAAGTGCTAATCTTTTAGTCATTGTTTATAGCTGGTTTAGTGTATTTCTACTGGGCTATGGCTCACCCTATATGGGACACCATTTTCAGGTGCAGGTAGCATGCCACCTCCAAGGACATAGCTTGGGAGGCTAGAGGCAGACAGACTTTTTGGTCATTTTGTTTTCCTTTGATGTATTATATGTAAATTCAAGCCAAGGGCTTAATATGTATATGAGTTAGTACTCATTTCTTGTAACCAAGTGTTGGCTTGAAAAGTTGTAAGCCCATGGGGCGTTTACTTTTGTTGTCAACATGTAATACCTTTGTAAGAACTACTCAAATAAATAGAAAGATTTTTATTTCTCTTATATTGTTGCATGTCAAGGATGATGGGTTTTATGTATTTTTTTGAGGGCATGACATCAAATGTAGAATTTCAAGCCAAGGGCTTTATATGTAAAGAGTTAGAACTCTTCTTTTGTTGTAACCAAGTGTTAACTTGGAAAGCTGTAAGCCCTTTGGGCACTTATTTTTGTTGTTTAGAAGTTAGAATTATATGCTATAGTTTCAAGATTAATGTTTATGAAAATGTAATGCATGTAATATCTTTTGTAAAGGAAACTCTGATGAATGAACAGATGATATTTCTCCTATGTTTGTGACAATTTGTGAATGGTTGTTTTGTACTATTTTGAGGGCGTTACAATGTCTATAACGCCCTCAAAATAATAACATTAAACCCATAAATATAGACATGCATTGATATACAAAAGACCAACATTTTCTATTCATCAGAGTATTTCATTACAATAGGTATTACATGTTAACAACAAAAGCAAATGCCCTACGGGCTTACAGCTTTCCAACTTAACACTTGGTTACAAAAGAGAGCACTAGCTCAATGACACATTAAGCCCTTGGCTTGAATCTACATGTAATACATCAAAAGAAAATAGACAACAAAAAGTCTGTCCACCTCTAGCCTCCCAAGCTATGTCCTTGGAGGTGGCATGCTACCTATACCTGAAAATGATATAGCGACCCCGGTCTTTCCCTAGTTGGCTGTTGTATCCGGACTTAGGTTCCGTAGATTCTGTTGTTTTATAATTGTGGTTGTCGTCCTTTAATTTCTTATTTCTGAGTTATGAGATGCAGTGGGCAGGTTTGTTGCAGGTTGGAAGTGTTTGGGAGCAAAGGGTTGCTGCCCAGAATTTTGACCCTTCGCTTTAGCGAGCAGTTAGTCGCTCGAGCGAGCTCTTTGTTTTGGTCCTTCGCTCGAGCCATGGTTTATTCGCTCGAGTGAGCGACTGCGTTTGGGCATAAGATCTGAGAGCAGTGTTTCTTGACTCGATCGAGCTTTCCTTCGCTCGAGCGAGCGAGGTGTATGTTTTCGAGTTCTTCGCTCGAGCGAGCATTCTGTCGCTCGAGCGAGCTTCTGGGTTGCAGACCTAAAGCTTTGAGTTTTTGGCTCGAGCGAGACTTTCTTCGCTCGAGCGAGACTTTCTTAATCAGTCGCCGAGCGACCAATCCTTCGCTCGAGCGACCCTGTTTTATATAAATACGTAGCAGCGGTTTTTAAAACACTTTTTCACATTCTTTTTGAGTCCAGAACCCTAGGTCCGTGTTCTCTCTCCCTCCACTCACCTTCTCTCTTAGATTTCATCTCTTTTTAGGGTGTTTTTACCCTAGGCTCTTTATTAAAAAGGTAGAGTGGGTTTAGGGCTTCGTTTTAATCTGAACGTTTAGCAGTTTGGAGCACTTTGGATTTTGGGTCATCATCTCCATCTTCTCCATTCGGGTTATTTACTTCGAGGTAGGGATTTCCTACTCCATACTATAAGTTTTGTTCTAAGTTTTGGTATTTTGATATGTTGGGGTTATTTGGTAATTTTGGAACCCTAATTGTTTTAATAAATTAATTTGTATAATTAATTTAAGGAAAATTGGGGAATTTAGTTGAATTCATGGAATTGGAGAATTATAAGTTTAAATGGTGTAGTTTGATAATTTAATCACTCGCCTATCGAAATGTTGCGATTATAATTGTTGATACATTTATTTTCTGTTTAGAAATAACTGTTTTGGGCTATCGGTGGAGGATAGTCGTGATTGTTATAGACATTGCATGTGGATTAGGGAAAACTGAAACTAATCACATTGGTTAAGTCATTGATTTTGACTATTGAATTAATACAGAAAATACGTGTATTGATTGTGTGTTGTACATGACAAGTGTTTAATACATTGTATATGCATTTTGTTTGGGAGGAGATAGGGGATGTACTCCACGGTTTAGGGGAAGATAGGGGATGGACCTCTAAACCGGATTTGTTTGGGAGGAGATAGGGGATGGACTCCATTAGCACCACTTTATGTGTGCTTATTGATTTATGGAAGTGTTTTTACATGTTGTTGATACAGCACTAAAATGTGTATCAATTTGGAAGTATGGAACTGTTTTGGTATGAGCCTTAGTCTCATTTGTTTTGTTGATATTGGAAGTAATATTAATGTGGTATATAGTTCACTGTTATAGTTTGGCCAGGTTCTGAGCCATCGTGGTATAAATGGAAAATTGAACGAATAATAGAAAGTGAAACATGTCATGGACACTATTGTCATGAAACTGTATATTGATGAAATGGATGTTTGTGTTAACCATCTATTGAATGCTATTGCTTTATTCAATGCTTATATTTGGTTTAGTATATTTCTACTGGGCTGTGACTCACCCTATATGGGAACATCATTTTCAGGTCCAGGTGATATGTTACCTCCAAAGACTTAGCTTGGAAGGATTTGGACTTTGAAGACTTGTCTTAGTTATTTGTTTTTATTTGATATTACATGTAAACATTCAAGCCAAGGGCTTAATTTGTAGTTGAGTTCGTACTCACGTTTTGTATCCAAGTGTTGGCTTGGAAAGATGTAAGGCCGTAGGGCATTTACTTTTGATGTTACATGTAATGTTTTTCAATAATAATACTTTGATGAATGAGATAATAATTTGTTTTCTTTTTATCAATGCATGTTAATGTTATATATAATATGGGTTTATTTTGGGGGCGTTACAAATGATGTTCCCATATAGGGTGAGCCACAGCCCAGTAGAAATACACTAAACCAACTATGAACAATGACTAAAAGATTAGCAGTTGATAGATGGCCAACACTGATACTTCCATTATTATCACATTATAGTTTCATGACATACAAGTTCATGTTACTTTTCATTTTCCATTACTTAGTAAATAAGCATATTAGCTATATCAACACATCAACAGATAAGTATAAGAACAATATCACACATCCACAGATAAGCTTATGAGCCGTTTCTACACTTCTTTAGACAAGCATATGAGC
The DNA here is from genome assembly GCA_025200525.1 of Camellia lanceoleosa. Lineage (NCBI taxonomy): Eukaryota > Viridiplantae > Streptophyta > Magnoliopsida > Ericales > Theaceae > Camellia > Camellia lanceoleosa. The sequence continues at coordinate 153,314,473 of CM045761.1, forward strand.
TGTATCTTCACTTCGGTTTAGTGGTCCAGCCCCTTTCTTCCAATAAACCCCCGGTTTAGAGGTCCGGCCCCTTTCTTCCAATAAACCGTAACATAGAACAACATAATGTATATACACATACGTAGTATACAAAAACAATCAATACATAAAATTTATGTATTCTTTCAACCGTCATACTTTATGACACATTCAATTGATTAGTTTTAGTTTGCCTAATCATCCTGGATTGTCTACAACACTCAAGACTATCCTCCACCGATAGCCCAAAGCAATTATTTCTAAACAGAAAATAAATGCACAAAACGGATATTAAATCAACATTTCAATTAGGTGAGCGATGAATGATCCAACCACACCCTCTAATCCCTTACCTTTCCAATTTCAACATTCTCAATTCAATTCCTCATTTCCAACAATTAACTATACAAATTAATTAATCAATGTAATTAGGGCATTTTCCATAATTAACATTTCAACCCCTAGGGTTCCATTTTCATCAATGTTTCAACATTAATTCCATTTCTTCATGCCAAACATGCATATAGGTTTTATATGTTTAAAAACCCCAACTTTTGTAAAATTACACAAAGGCCCAAACTTTCTCAAAATTACCCAACAACCCCCAACATATCAAAATGCTAAGATTTAAAGACAAAGCTCATAAGGAGGAGTAGGGTATCCCTACCTCGAAGTTAGAGCTCGAATGGAGAAGAGACCAAAACCAAAGTGCTCCAAAAATCAAACTTTTCGGATCAAAACGACGCCCTCGACGATCAACACAACTTGTACAAAGGCCGAAGAGAAGGAGGACACTCTAACTAGATCAAACCCTAGAGAGAAGGGAGTTTCTAGAGAGAGAGGCTCTTAAAATATCTTTTTTAGAAAGAGAGAGAGAGAGAGAGAGAGAGAGAGAGAGAGAGAGAGAATGCAAAAAGTGATTCAAAAATGCCCCACAGCCTTCAGATATACGACATTCCTGCTCAAGCGAAAAACACAACGCTCGAGCGTAAAGAACAAAAACCATGGTCCGCTCGAGCGCCAAGACACAAGAATAAAGTTCACCCGCTCGAGCGCAATTTTTTCCCTCCCAGAACTTACGCCAAAAATGTACTAGCCGCTCGAGCGCCAACAATCCCGCTCGAGCGCGACCCGCTCGAGCGCAACAAACCCGCTCGAGCGTAAATAACGCACCTGTAGAAGTTTTGCAGAGCACAAAATACTAGGAGTGTGCAATCTCCGCTCGAGCTCTCCAAGACCCGCTCGAGCGAAACGGCCAAAAACACAGCAACAAGGTTCTAGACCAAGGCTCAACTCACCTGTTCGAAACAAGCCCAACACATCCTAAAACTCAAACAAATGGAGCTAAAGGATGACAACAAGATAGATACAACTGCTAATGCCCACGGAACCAAGTCCAGATCACTGTACAATAAGGGGTAAAACCCGGGATCGCTATAATGTCTGTTTACCATCTAATTCTCGCACAAACTATAATGTCTCTCTTAATGTTTATGTTTGTGATTAGGTAATGGTTTTCAATTTTTGTATTTATTCAATTAATGGATTGGTGTGTTTAGAAGCAGAAGAAGGATCGAATCTCTTGATCCTTTTGTTAATTGTTAATATGATAATGAAAGAGTTGGTTTTATTTGAAAATTTTGACTTTATTCACCCTTGATTGTTTAATGTTAGTTTGATTTTTATTTTTCAAGTTTTATTTACTTTAAGTTAAAGTTTTTTTTACACGATGTGCATGTTTTTTGTAGGGAATGTTTTAAATTACAACTTTGAGCACTCAAGTACGATCTCTTTAATCATTACAGTTTTTTATCTTATTAAGGTGGTGGTAATTTTCACTTTATGGTTAAGCCTTCTAACTATTGAATTAAAAAAAAGCCTTCTAATCATTTCATTAGGCACTACCTAATAAATTGTAATATAAAAATTTATTACACATATAATTGTTCGATCTCTTCTCATCACCAACATAAATTGTTCAATCTCATGTAATTGTTTTGTTTTTTGTGAATCCTTGGTACTCGATTAGAGTGATATATTTTGACTTTGACTTTCAAATTTGTTTTTTCCTTCAAATTTCAAGTGTATAAAAGTGGCAATTGTCCATGATATTGCAGAAGGTAACATCTTTGTATTTAGATTTTTTTTATTGGGTTTCTCATTACGCATTATTTTGCCATGATGAGTATATTGAAGAAAAACAATGATAGTGAGAATTTTGAGTAAATTGTTGTATAATGATTAATTGGGCAAACTTTTTGTCATGAGCCTGCCTGTAATGGGATTCCAAATTAGATGTAATTTTTTATTTTCATTTGTTTTCATGTATTATTTAAATTGTTAAATTCTTCATGCTAGATTGAAAAAAGAAAAGAAAGAAGAGTTATACTTAGCAATTCATATTATTATTATTATTATTTTCCAATACAATTCATATTTGTGACGACCGGGTCTTTGTTTCATTTCTTTTTCTTTCCTTTTCACTTCGTTCTCTTTTGCTCTCGTTGGGTTTGAAACGTTCGGAAGTTGTTTTCAATTAAAGTTCTTGTTCTTGTTTTCGTCGGTGTTGGTTTTCACTTGTTCGGGAGAGTAGGAGGTCAGGTCCGGAGTGCCCGGAGGTGAACCAAAACTTTTCTGGACTGTTTGGCTAGCCACACGCGCGGGGGCCTAGGGCCGCACGCGGTGCCGTGAGGAGTGAGGAACATTGGGCAGCACACCGCAATATATGCAGTCTTGAGCAAGGTGCGTCTTGAGGGCCAGACGTCGTGGATGGGAGACACACGTGCAGGAGTGAGGCTCTACACGTGCAGGACGTCTGGTAGTCCGAAAACCCTGTTTTTATTCCCCTCTTTTGGCTGGATGTATCACTCTAATTCCATCTCTCTCTCTCTCTTAAAATACATATCTCTCCCTTCTCTCTATATTTCTACCTCAAAAGCAAGATTAAATCTTTGATCCTTCCTTATCCATTGAAGATTGACCCATAGCTCCTTCATCAAAGATTGAAAACTCCTCAAGAACTTCGTTGTGTACAGTGGAGATCTTTTTTCAACACCATTAAAGCTAGGGTTTCATCTCTCTTTTCTTCATCAAACTTTGAGGTGGGGTTTCCTTTGAGTTATATATATGTTTATGTGAGTTCTTGGTTGATTTAGTGAGCCCCCCCTTTGCTATTTCGAAAATGATTTTGTGGCTCAAGAAAAATGATGATTTTGTAGAATAAACTTAACCTTGTATTCTTTTAAAGTTTTTTCTTGAAATTTTGGATAACATGGGTTGAGATTGAGGAGAAAAATGAAATTTTGCATAGAAAATGGAAAATGTTAGGGTTTTTGTAAAAACCTAGGAATTGGGTGTTTTTCTTTTGAAAATGCAAAAATTCTTTTTTAATAGTTTGTAGTATAATGACTTCTTGATATGTGACAAAATGGGAACTATATTTGTACTTGTTGGATAATGTTAATACATGTGTAGCGATGAGTTAGTCCATTGGTTGAGATCCATAGATTATGAACTTTGAAATCTTGAAAGGTTAATGTTCGAAAATATTGCATATGGCCTTGAGATGGCCAAGGTAATGAGGGTGACACAAAATGTGAGGGTTGTCATATGTTGTTGCACTTTATTGAACTAGTAGTATTTTGTGGTTTCTATTAAAAGGAGGAAATTGGGTTATATGGTTGTCATGGTAGCATTGATGGGATACTTGAAAACGGAAGGATGTTATGAAATATCGAGTATCATTTGCATTTGTACATTCATTCAATTGTTTATGTTGCATCTTAAATTGAGTTGAAAATGTTACATTGAGAAAAGAGTATTGTGTATGAGAACTATTGTAATGTTAAAGGGGTAAATATGTTGGTAAGTCCGGTTAGGAGATGTAGATGAGATTGATAAGTTGGCCTGAGTGTCCGGGGTGAAAGACCGAAAACATGCGCGGAGGAGGTACCACTTCCATTTCGGTTAGCAACCGGTAAAGTGGGGTTATTAGAAGAGCTTGTTGAGCCTACTTGCAGACACCAACCTATGGATTACATGAGTCATATTTACTGCCCCTATTAATTTAAAGAATTTGGAAGTTTGAAATTGACGACATTGCAAAACGTTATTGAAAACATAGTGGGTTTTAAGAAAAGCATGACATGGGATTATTTTTGAAATAGCATTGCATGGCATTTGCATTTGCATTTAATATTGGATATCTCACATAAATGTATATACTTTGTTAAGGTTTTCTTTCCTAGGCTTTATGCTCACTCCTATGGGTTTTGGTGCAAGTAAGGATGTGGTGAACCTGCCAAATTAGGGCGTGGAAATGTGTTTTCAGAGCATGAGGCTCTTGTTGAGATTGTAAATTTTTGTAAAGCCAAGGGTTATTTTTGTTATGGGCCCGAGAGGCCACTTTTGTGTAACCAGGCTTAAGCCTTGGAAGTTGTAGCCCATGAGGGCGTTTTATTTATTTTGAGACCATGAGCTTCACATGCTATAGATTCATGCATTTTCTTACCAATGAATGTATAATTTGCATGTGAAACCTTTGTATAAGTTTGTTATTTAGTCATGTAAATATGGAAGGACTATTGTCATTATTTAGTGACTGTTCATTAAGGTGGTTGGTTGATGTTGAATTATTTCGGGGCGTTACAATATTCATATTCATTAAGCAACAATATTTGAACTCACAAGTCATGATATATACTAATTAAGAGACTTGGGAACTAAATTGAAAGGTACTTGATCATATGTATCAATGAGGGTTATGTTGGACAATTTTCACTGTATATAAAAAGATTAAATTCTGTTGTGTACTAATTGATTAATATGTTGAATATTATTCTGATCAAGTCCAGTGTTTGACACTGTGTCCTTAAGGCAGATTCCTTCTCTCCACGGTGCTTTCAAAATGTAGACGTCTATCTCCCAGGATGAAATGATCAACTACAAACAATAGCAGCACTACCAATTGTTTGCCTAACGAACACACTAAGTTTTTATACTCTCTCACAGAAGAAAATAATGCAGCAATATGAAGAGAATGTTTGCAGAATTATGAAGGACGAAAATTAGAGTTACAAAATCCAAATGAGGGTTGTCCTATTTATAGATGTAGTGGTGGCTGCAGGTTTTGAATTAAACAGGTGCAAACTTGTTTGAACAGGTATGAAACCTATTTGGTTTTGAATTTAAACAGATTTGAATCTGTTAGGTTCAAAAATTCAAACAGATAAAAAACGGGAAGGGCCCTGTTTGGGTGTACAGTAAAATTAGACCAGTTTATTTTCGATTTAATTTGAATTTTGGATTTTATTTTACAAAAAATAAAATTTAATTCAAATGTTTTTGGCCCAAAAAGATTAATATTGGGCCGAACTATCCCAACCCAACCACGCATTCTCAAATTTTAATCGACCAATCGAATGACGCAAGGCCAAGACGTGTGTGGTGATTTTTGGGTCCAATGGGTCTAGCCCATTTCCCCCATAACCTCCCTCTCTAAAACACTTGGGTACCCTTTGGGGCACACCCCAAGTACCAAACTCATGCCTTATAAACCCATTCAAAACTTCTCACCAAATCAATGTGGGACAAGCATTATTCAAACCTTTACGGATTTTCCACCAAAACTCCATTTCCATGGAGCATACTTTGGCTTCAATTTCCCATTCACTCGATAATGGTTTTGAGCAACCAAATATACCATGTGAATCATAACGCGTCATAGAACGCGTTACCACGTTGACCCGTGACAAACGACGCACGGGGCCCACCTAAAAAATACACCAAACTTAGGAAAAAATTATGGTTTTACCCAAAATTTTATAACCATTTCCAACAATCCCCCACATGAATGGAATTTGATGACAGTGGAAATGCAACAATATGCAAACTTTATTGAAAGAGTATAAGTCGAAAATATCTTGCATCAGGATAGGTGGCTTTCGGCCTTAAACCTTCCCTAGTGATAACCTATCGGACTTACTGGCTAACCAATGGACGCGATGCCTTGAATTTTTCAGCCGTTTGTGTAAGCCAAGACAATAGATTTCACACAAAATATCTTCTAACACATCGTGGTTCTCACGGTTGTGTTCATTTTGGCCTTGAACGCTCCTGGTTTTCATAAGTGCTTCTAGAGAATGTAGCCTCTTCATTCTCATAGAACCGGCCCCAGTTCGACACTCATATAGGTGATTCTTATTGTGAGTATCTCTTTATACTCATCTTGATTTTATGCCTTAATCAAGATATAAGTAATCATTAAAAGCAAAGCTTATCCTTATACCCCTGCAGACAACATATGTTGCAGATATCACTCTCGCCATAGGAACGGGTAGGGAATTTTTAATCCCTTGGTGATTTTTGGTGAGCCATACATAACTTAGTTGTCCCTTTGAACTTAGTTCTTGGGATCTCCAGTCATACAAGTAGGGTTACCATTATGACGACTCTTATGTAATAGGCTTTAATCCCATCCCCTTCAATGAACTATACACTAGCTCTTTTGTCAAACCTTTTGTTAATAAATCTACAATATTCTCTTTAGATTTTATATAATCTATTGAGATTATTCCATTTGACAACAATTGCCTTACAGTATTATGTCGATGGTGAATATTTCATGACTTACTGTTATACATATGATTCTGTGCCCTGCCTATTGCAGATTGACTATCAGAATGAATGCAAATAGCTGGCACAGGTTTTGGCCACATTGGAATGTCTTCTAAGAAGTGATGAAGCCATTCTGCTTCTTCTCTTGCTTTTTCTAAAGCAATGAACTCGAATTCCATTGTGGATCGTACGATGCAAGTTTGTTTCGTGGACTTCCAAGAAATAGCAGCGCCTCCCACAGTAAAGACATATCCACTAGTGGATTTTGAATCTTTAATATCCGATATCCAATTTGCATCACAATAACCTTCAAGTACTGCTAGATATTGAGTAAAGTTCAAACCATGATCACGGGTGAATCTTAGATATCTAAGAACCCGAATGATCACCTTCCAATGGTCTTCTTCGGGGTTACTAGTGTACCTACTCAATTTACTGATAGCATAAGCTATATCAGGACGAGTACAATTCATTAGGCACATTAGGCTTCCAATGATTTGGAAGTATTTTAACTGAGACACCACATCACCTTTATTTTTTGATAAATAAAGATTGACGTCTACAGGTGTTCGAGCTAAATTCATATCATCCTTGATAAATTTATCAAGAATTTTCTCAATATAATGAGATTGAGATAATGCATATCGGTCAGATGTTTTAGTAATTTTCATTCCTAATATAACATCTGCGACCCCCATATCTTTTATATCAAATCTTTTGTTAAGCATTTGCTTAGTTGATTTGATCATGTTTTGACTACTTCCAATGATAAGCATGTCATCCACATAAAGACAAACTATGACATATCCTTGGTCAGTGTTTTTAACAGACACATTTGTCACATTCGTTTATCTTAAACCCATTAGTAAGCATTGCATGATCAAATTTTGCATGCCATTGCTTAGGTGCTTGTTTTAATCCATAAAGGGATTTTACAAGTCGACAAACTTTCTTTTCTTGCCCTGATACTACAAACCCTTATGGTTGCTCCATATAGATCTCTTCATTTAGATCACCATTTAAGAAAGTTGTATTCACATCCATTTGATGTATTTCTAAATTAAACAACGCTGCTATAGAAATAAGCATGCGAATGGATGTTATTCTTGTCACAAGGGAATATGTGTCAAAATAGTCCAGACCTTCCTTTTGTCTGTAACCTTTAACTACAAGTCTTGCTTTATACTTGTCAATTGAACCATATGCTTTCATTTTTCTCTTGAATATCCATTTATATCCAAGAGGTTTAGAACCTGGTGGAAGATCCATCAATTCCCAAGTATGATTTTGCATAATGGATTCAATTTCATCATTAACAGCCTCTTTCCACAAAGGTGCTTCAGGACCTGTCATTGCTGCCTTAAAGCTTTGAGGTTCATTTTCTAACAGGCATGTCAGAAAATCTGGACCAAAGGATTTTGATGTTCTCGCTCTCTTACTTCGTCTTGATTCATCATTAGTTAAATCCTGTTGGTCGAGACTATTACTAGTCTCTTGTGTTTGATTGTCATTAGTCTCTTGACTTTGTGTACAATCATAAGTTCTTTTCTGTGAACTTAATTCCTGTCATTTCTTGTAAGGAAAGACATGTTCAAAAAACACAGCATTCCTTGACTCTATAATAGTGTTATCATTTATATCAGGTATTTCTGATTTATAAGTCAGAAACTGATATGCACTACTATTCTGAGCATAACCAATAAACACACAATCTACTGTTTTTGGTCCAATCTTAGTCTTTTTAGGAACAGAAACTTCAACTTTCGCCAAAGACCCCCACACTTTTAAGTATTTGTAGGAAGGTGGTCGACCTTTCCACAATTCATAAGGAGTACTTTTGGTTTTCTTGTGGGGTATTCTGTTAAGAATATAATTAGCAGACAAAATTGCTTCCCTCCACAAGTTCTGTGGTAAGCCTGAACTTAGTAACATGGCATTCATCATTTCTTTTAGGGTTCTATTCTTTCTTTCAGCAATTCCATTTTGCTGTGGAGAATAAGGTGTTGTAGTTTGGTGAATAATGCCATGTAGTGCACAAAATTCATTTAATGGTGCATCATATTCACCACCCCTATTACTTCTAATATAAATCAAAATATAACATCCATCACTTATTGTCTATGATGCGCTTGATTCATAAATTTCAAATCAAAAATCCAAAATAATTATGACTACACAAATCAGAATTAATGTTTTGACAAAAACATATCCCCATAAAAAAATTTGCCTAAGAATCAAACAATTCAAAAAACCCATTTGATTGTATACATTCTTGCAACTCATTTACGAATAAATGTCACTGTCATAAAAAAAAAAAAATTGTGACAGAAAAAAATAAAATTATCTCATCTAATGCAAAAGATACACCCCCATATTAATAAAATGGTTTGTGGTTTAACAAATTCTACTACACAAGTAAAATAATGATTGACAACATCTTATGTCACAAATTCAACAAATAATAATCCACATAAAAGATTTCTCAAAATTACTTCTAATTAAATGGAATGATATAACTACTTAAATCTTCATGTTATTGAAATTTCTCAGGTGTTTAAATACCCATCAAAAATTGATTGGAAAAACTCAAATTAATCCGCTTATGTACAAGGTCAACATATCAATTTATCCTCCCAAATCACATGAAATTATTTTTTAAGAAATATCTCGAGTTGATATCAATACATGCATATCAAACGCATCAACCAAAAATAATGAATTAACAAAATAAATTAATCATGCATGATACCATGAGATAAAAAGATTCTCAACTCATAAATAAAATCCAACGTAAGTAAACCAGCACGTTTTAAAATTTAAACTCCAAAACTGACAAAACATACCTTGATTTAATCAGTTTGATTTGTACACAAATAAACTAATTATATATATAAACATTATAATGTTCTTGTGAATATATATATATATATTCCGACTCATATGCAGAACCTATTCACGATTATAGATCCAAACACAGATATTAAAAAATGATTCAAAAAACCAATAAAGAAAATAAACTTGCCACAAAGGTTTCTTCGTAATAAAAATGAAATCAGTTTGTAAAACTAATATTTTACTCCAGAAACAAATTCTTCCATGTACTATGATAAATTAACAAAATTAATTTTCTAGTTACTAAAACCAGAAGATAAAATACTGAAATAATATCTGATTACAAAAATCAGAAAAACAAACCACAAATTAATTTTCTAGTTATTAAAACCAGAAAATAAATTATAACACAAAATAATTTTATTTTCCTTGTTACTAAAACTAGAAAAATAAAATACCAAATAATTTTCTGTAACACCAAATAATATTCTACAATTGTTAATGACACCAGTATATTACTACTAGTTGTCAAAGAACATAGACACTATATTACTACTATCCGTCAAATAGTTTATAAACACTATTTGTATTTTCCAACCAGAATATTACTTTGTAAACACAGAAAATTAAATACAATGAAGACACCAAAAATATTCTATCTTAAGTTTGTTGGACAATCTTCACAGTATATAAAAAGATTAAATTCTGTTGTGTACTAAACAACAATTGATTAATATGTTGAATATTATTCTGATCAAGTCCAGTGTTTGACATTGTGTCCTTAAGACAGATTCATCCTCTCCACGGTGCTTTCAGAATGTGGACGTCTATCTCCCAAGATGAAATGATCAACTACAAACAATAGCAGCACTACCAATTGTTTGCCTAACGAACACACTAAGTGTTTAGACTCTCTCACAGAAGAAAATAATGCAGCAATATGAAGAGAATGTTTACAGAATTATGAAGGACGAAAATTAGAGTTACAAAATCCAAATGAGGGTTGTCCTATTTATAGATGTAGTAGTGGCTGCAGGTTTTGAATTAAACAGGTGCAAACCTGTTTGAACAGGTATGAAACCTGTTTGGTTTTGAATTTAAACAGATTTGAATCTGTTGGGTTCAAAAATTCAAACAGATAAAAAACGGGAAGGGCCCTGTTTGGGTGTACAGTAAAATCAAACCAGTTTATTTCCGATTTAATTTGAATTATGGATTTTATTTTACAAAAAATAAAATTTAATTTAAATATTTTTGGCCCAAAAAGATTAATATTGGGCCAAACTAGCCCAACCACCCACCCGCGCCCGACCGGAAGGATGGCGACGGCGGCGCGCGTGTGTGGTGGTTTTTGGATCCAATGGGTCTAGCCCATTTTGCCCATAACCTCCCTCTCTAAAACACTTGGGTACCCCTTGGGGCACACCCCAAGTACCAAACGCATGCCTTATAAACCCATTCAAAACTTCCCACAAAATCAATGTGGGACAAGCGTTATTCAAACCTTTAAGGATTTTCTACCAAAACTCCATTTCCATGGAGCATACTTTGGCTTCAATTTCCCATTCACTCGGTAATGATTTTGAGCAACCAAATATACCACGTGAATCACAACGCGACATAGAACGCGTTACCACTTTGACTCGCGACAAACGACGCACGGGGCCCACCTAAAAAATAGACCAAACTTAGGAAAAAAATTCTGGTTTTATCCAGAATTTTATAACCATTTCCAACAGGTTATATTGAAATATTATTTTATGTTCAATTCCAGTTAATTCATAGTTATTGGTTTCTCTATTTCTCAAAGATATTTTGATGTGATTTTTTCTGTTATGATTTCTTTTAATTGATTTTTTAAAGTGAATTCAAGCATTGGAGTGATTTTGTTGCAAGTGACTAATCTACCTTAGAAATGTTGGGATTGTATTGTTTTTCTATGTGTTGATGGTTGGCTCTTTCATTCTAAACTGGATGATTAATCCTTTTTTTTTTCTTAAACTAGGATGATTACTCTTTTGTACCAAAATATTTATTCACCATTTCTTGAAGTTTTGAAATTTGATAAAGCGAAAAGGTTACTCAGTTATAATACTAATTTAGACACATTCTTTTATTGAAGGTTGTCCCATTCTAACTCACTATACATGTGTTATTTTGGTATGAATATCTTTACTTATGTTGTACATAGCATTTTTATATTATAAATTTGCTATTTAAACTTTAATTATGAAGTTTGACAAAACGGTAAGTTGATATTTTGACTTATATGTGAAGTTTTATATTACAATGAAATTGTTATCATTTTGAATGAATTTATTACAATTGATTTATGTAATAATGAAATTATTATCATTTTGAATTGATTTATTTTAATTAATTATTATAAAATATGTCATACCAACATTATTCACGCACTAGTCTATCTATATAATAAATCACACCCGCATCACTTCCTTCTCTGTCTCTCTCTCTCTCTCTCTCTCTCTCTCTCTCTCTCTCTCTCACATAGAACAAAGAAAACCTAAACGGCACACCCTCTGCACCGCTGCCTCTTCCCGGACAACCTCCATCTTCACCACCAGTGCTGCAACCCTTCGTAACCTTTCCTTATTCCTCACGTTTGTCGAACTCATTGACTTGGGGAAGAACTGAAGATTTATTTTTTTTTTAAACCTTTCTTAAATTGTTGTATCATTTGAAAATCGAAATCGAAATATGAAAATATTTGATTCCTCTGTGGTATATTTACAAATTGATTTTATGTTTGATTGAGTTGAAAGCATACTTATATTAGTTCTTTCATTTCTTCTAAGTCTTGTGTCAGAAAATTATTTTTAGTGACAATTAATTTTTTCATAATTTTTCTTTTGAAGAATTCTCTTAGTTTATCATTGTTCTGAGACACATCTCTGATGTACTCTTCCATTTATCCCTGTGATTTTCTTGATCTTATTGAGTGTAGTCATTCGTTTTTTTTTTTTTTTTTTTTTTGTTAAATAGTTATGTTTTCGTCAACATCTGGAAAGGATTTTTGTAGAGTGATGTTGCAAATTTACCTAATCCTAATGATATAGGCTTAGTTTATTTGCTTGAGGTTGATTTCTATATGCTGAAAGATAGCCATAATTTATTCTTTTTTTGCCTTCATTTTTTTTCTTCTTCATAGACTTGAAATGGCAGGTTATATGTGTGCATTTAGAGCAGTAGTGACTGCATGAAGTACTGTTCTTGTCATAGGTCAAAATTTTGAATTTTGACTGTAGTTTTAACTTCAAGTCATAGGCTTGAAATGGCAGGTTATATGTGTGCATTTAGAGCAGTAGTGACTGCATGAAGTACTGTTCTTGTCTTAGGTCAAATTTTTGAATTTTGACTGTAGTTTTAACTTCAATTCAAACAACTTGAATTGCTATGAAATTTAATGCAAAGTTTGAACCAAAACTATACTTATTTGTGTTGATTTGGTAGTTGAGATGGATTGTCCTCGAAAAATTTGCAGCATATTGTCATCTAGGAATGTCAACTTGTTGAGAAACTCTGTTTGCATATGAGAATAGGACCCATTCTTTATCTGATTTGAAGGAACATTTAGAGATTTATATATAACATATTCACATGTGCAGGCTTTGCTTTTAATCTGATTTTTGTTTTTACCTTTTGTAAATTTGATTTTACAGATTATTATTATAGTTATTTTTTATTGTTATTAGGTTTTAGTTAAAAGTTTTGATGTTGGATTTAAAAAACTATTAGCTCATCTTTGAGAAAACATTATTATTATTATTGTTATTAGGTTCAGTATTTGTTATATTCACAAACTCTATCACTAATTTATAACCATTTCTCTGTTTTTTGTTATTCAGTTTTGGCCATCAATTTCATGGACATTGCCATAGCAATTGCCAACTATCAAAGAGGAAGGTAACATGTTATTAATGCTTCTTCTCTTTTTTTCTTTTCCATTTTTTTAGTGTATTATGAAGTAACAATTATTTTGGGTGTTTGGGAAGTGGGTTTTTATGTTGGTTTTTTTAGTTATAGGATATTATTGGAGAAAAAATTTTGTGTTTGGGAAGATAGTTGGGTTTTTTTGTGGTTGGATGTGATGTTTGTGAGAGAAAAAGTGAAATAATTATGGGGTTTGATGTGATATTTAGTTTGGATTTGTTTTTTTTTTTTTTTGGTTTTGCAAAAATTGTCTTTTAGTGGAAAAAATTAAAAAGAAAAAACCAAAAAAAATTGTTGCCAAACACCGCCATTGTGGTTGTTTGTATAGGTAGTGAGCTTTTCCCCCTGTTTCTTCTATTTTCTTTTTCATTTTTTAAAAATATAAAATGTTCCTATTCTAAACAGACACCATGTTTCCACGAGTCTTATGATGTAAATCCAGAAACTTTAAAGTTATTACTGTCTTTACTATATGAGTTTCTATAGTCTAAATGGGTTTTAAATTTTGAAATGGGTTCAAAATATGCAAGTGTTCTCTAGCCTCTAGAGATTTATACTATAGCCTAAATAATTTTTAAGTTTTTCTTTTCCCCGATTTTTTTATTATGTAATGCCATTTATAATATCTATGAAATTCATGTGTTTGTACTAAACGCTCATTCGAACATGGTCTTCTTCTTTGTAGTTTTTCACTTTAAATGTTTATTGATTTACTTCTTTGAACTACAATGTAATGGCTTTGATTTTCTTTCATGTGTTTGTATTTTACTTCATATTTCGTACAATAGCCAAGGGTTTGAGTTTATAATGTCTTAGTGAAAGAAACACACTATTTGCACTTTGATCAACTCTCACAGCACCTCAAACAGGGGTTGAACTTCATTAAACACACACTCATTGGTTATTGCTTTGATGCTTTGTATAAACATTTTCTGTTCTCTATTTTTTCCTGACAGTTATGAGGTCACAAATTAGAATGTCTTGTTCTAGTCTAATTTCAGTTTTGGTTATTATTGTGGACTTTTATCTTGTGGTATTTTCTTTTTTATTGGTGTATTATTAAAGCAATGAGGGACAAAACAATGATGTCTCTAAATTCATTGTAATTTTGCATTAGACCTTATTTTATGATCATGTCTTCAATTCATTGCTTTAGTCAGTCTAAGTAGATTTATATCTTATTCACATCCTGGTGGTGAATAACTTCCTTGTCTTATCTTCTTCTTCTTCTTCTTCTTCTTCCTTCTTCTTCCCTTTTATTTTTTAACTTTCTGGCAATAAATAAATGGGTTGCATAAGCTGATGTTATGTAAATTTTCTTAAGTAGCATAACAAATGTATTTGTGGTATTAAATACTTATTACATTACTATCACTTATAGGTTGCAAAATCTTCAATAATGATACCAGGTGAGTTCTTGACATAATTGCAAGTATGGATTCTGTTTAACATAATTGCTTAAGGTTGTTTCAACCTTCTGTCTTTTGATTATAAGTTTGTACGATCTCTGGGTCTTATGTGTTATTTGTTTTCCTAGTGTTATGCAGAATGACTTTAAAAGTGATCCTTAACACACTTCAAGGAAAAAACAATAGAAATAAATATTAATAATAATAATAAAAGAGAAGGAATAAGAGAATACTAGGTCGAAATTTGTAATTTTCTAACAGTTGAGCTCGAAAAAAATGTCATTGGGGGGCAAAACCATAAAATAGCCATGGGAAGGCCCAAAAAACTTCATGAACACCTCGAAAGGGACCAATTTAAGTTGTTAAAACTTACGGTTTATGCATGGGATTTCTGGTTTGAAATTTTGGGCAAAATATATATGTTTTCCAACACTTCAGCTGGAAAATAGGCTATTGTGGGATAAAACTGTGAAATAGCCACAAGAAGTGATAAAGGCCTGAAAAACTTCATGAACAACTCAGGAGCGACCAATGTAAGTTGTAAATTTTTACAGATAATGCGTAAAATTCCCAGTTTGAAAACGAAGTCAAAATTTGCATTTTTACAACACTTAGGCCCCGAAAATAAGCTGTTGGGGCCAAAACCATGGAACAACCATAGGAAGACCCTTTGAAGTTAAAGAGTTCAACTATTTTCTTTCTTTGCTTAGTAAGATATTAACTATATTCTTTCCTTGTTTTTGTGGCAGATTGGAGTTAAAGAGTTTGGTCATTCAGAGGGCAAGAACTTGTTTTATTTCGACTTTTTATTGATATTATGAGACATGCATGCTGACTGTGTTGTCACAGCTTATAATTTTACTAAATTTGTTTGTTTTATTTGTTTTTTTGGGTGTGTTGTATGATGATTGCTTGAAGTACAGGTGTATACCAGCCAATCTTGCAAATTCCTTTTAATAAACAAACTGCAGATGGTATGCTACCATGCTTATCGCACTTCCATATTGCAAATATGCTATTTATATAAAGGTTGTCATATATATTATCTGGGTTTAGGTTTCTTGCCAATTTGCTTTAGTTGACTATTGTTTTATAAGTTTTTGTAAAATTCATGAGTAGGAAACTTATCTCTTGTTTTCATCATCTTGTGAACAGAGAGCCTCATCAAGTTAGTTGCAGCTGTCCTACCATACCTAGGCCACGATACGCCACCATGCTTTATGGGTTCTGCTAAGAATCTTGTGAACATTTTTAAATTGCAAAGTTAGTTTTATATTTTATAGCCGAGGTAATTTGAGAGATCTTACTTCTATTTACTCAACCTTTGCCCCATTTCAAACTACCCTAGATTATGCGACTATGTGAAGTATAATACTTGCGTTGATTAATGATGTCTTAGAAACGTTGTCAAAGTAAATTGAAGCCCACGAATTGTAGATTTATTTATTAGATTAGAAAAGTAAAGTCATACATATAAAAAATGGATACATTTGAATTATGATATGGCATTTATTGTTTATTATGTACTCATATGTGTATGATACTTGCAAATATACAAGCAATTGCATACTTCTATTTTTTATTTTATTTGTTTTTTTTATTTTTTTTTTTTTGGGTTCATCTGCAAGTTGATAGCTCTGATTTGTTAAACTGTATTAACATTCTATTTATCTCCTCTGGTCCCACCAAGTCAATAGACTACTTATCAATAATTTTCTATTTTTCCTTATCTATCCAGTTAATGTATCTGTGATGATGTTACCCTTACATTTAATTTCAAGTCTAGTTGATTAATTCAAACTCTAATCAATCTTATGAACTTTTTAGATTTTTTTTTCTTCCAATTTTTGTTTTCTTTAATTTTGAACAAATGAGTAAGTTTATTCCTATAATTCTAGTGCCCTCTAAACTAATTTGTGTTCTCATTATTCAGGTTAGAAATTGTTTGAAGAGATGCAAAATATGGTTAAAGAAGACAGAACATTCAAGAACTTTAAGTTTCTCTTTAAGTTTTTTCATTTTTTTAATGACATTTTTATTGTGTAATCATAGTAAAAAAACCTTTTATTTTTTATCTTTTTTTGTATATATTTTTTCAACATTAGATTTTCATTTATGAAATATATAAGGTTATTAGCTATTCATATGTGGTCAATGTTATGATTCAAAGGAAAGTTTTGTACAAATAATATTGATTATATTTTAGATGTTGGTTCTGTTCAGATTTTAATCACGGTTGATATATTATGATTGATAGTCACATTTTGTAGTCGATTTTTTTTTTTTATATTTTTATTACATGCACTAATCGTGATGAGAAATGCATATAACTGTGATCTTATCTCATAATTAATAATGGATTATTTAAATTCAATTTCAGGTTTTATTAATTATTGATCACACTTTAAATTTGTGATATAAATATTTATTACCACAGTCAAAATATGTGATGGAATTATCTTTTAATGACGGTAAAAAAGTGCAATCGAAAATGATCTTTAACAATCACACTCTTAAAAATCACGCTTTGACAAAATAAAAATTCGTGATTAAATAACAAATATACATCACCTTTAAAATCTGTGATCTATTTATGATTTTGTACTAGTATTGACCCATTGTGAAAGAGCTCTGCCAAAGAAACAAATATAGAAAAGAAAACAAAGAAGGAAGAGAGAACAAAAGGAAAAAGAAATAAACGAGAAACCTTGTCATGCTCTGCTTTCAAGAGTATGTTAATTTGAATTATCAAGACACATATATTGTAACACCCCAAAATAATTCAACATGAACTACCCATATAACTGTGACATCAACTCACTTCCAAAATAGGATATTAAACATAACCCTTTACATAAGATCAATTGTTTTACAAAAATAATCTCACGTGCAACTATACATTCATTGATAAACTAGTACATGAGTCTATAGCATGTAAATCATCAATTCAAAACGAATAAGGCCCTCAAGGGCTTACAAGTCCCAAGGCAATCGTCCGGTTACACAAAATGGTCTCTCGGACCCATACACATTAGCCCTTGGCTTTACAAAAATTTACACAAAAATATAAGAGCAAAATACTCTTCACAATCACGTCCATGCCATCAACTAGGCAGGATCACCACCTTTCTTACCTACACCAAATCCTATAGGGGTGAGCATAAAGCCTAGTAGAGATTCATCACAAAGTATATACAGTTATGCCAATTCCATCAATGTTAAAAATGCATATGTAATGCCATGTAAGTGCCAATAATGAAGGAAAACTTTACTTTGATGCACTATTTCAAAATCCTCATGTTTTCAATAATATTCAATGCACAATTGTAAGTTCACCATGTTCTCAATAATATTTACCAATCTCATCAATTTCAAACCTCCAATATTTAAATCAACAAGGACGGTAAATACGACACTGGTAATCCCTAGGCTGGTGTCTGCAAGTAGTCTCTATGAGCACTACCAAATTGTCATTTTTACCGATATTAACCGGAAGGCTTGACACCTATCCGCGCAGTTTTCGGGTCTTTCATCCTGGACACTCAGGCCAACTTATCAAATTCATCTACACCCCCTATCCGGACTTACCAACGTATTTACCCCATCAACATTTCCATTACTTCTCATTACAATATAATCCTTCTCAAGTAAACATGATAAGAATGTGTAGATGTCCCCGAACGTCCCGAGAGGGAATCCCGTTTTGTTCATTTGGGGCTCACTGCAGTTTGGACTCAATGTTACGGTCCTGTATCTAATCTCGCAGAGTGCAATGCAAGACCGATGAATCATCAAAGAGTCCAAATCCGGCAAATCGTTTTGAAAAACTGATTTTTAGAAAGAAGTGCCAAACATGGACTACTTTGCCAGATACAGAGTCGCCACCTAAATATTTTATTTTGGGAGAATTTAGGAAACCCTGACTCGTGCCTAAGGCCACGTGTCCGTCATCACCAAAGTTGCCTCGGCTCGAGAACTTGGGTATGATTGGGGAAGGTCATGCAATGAGCACCCCTGCTCGCCCGATCAAAGATCGGCCACTACTAAACATGATATCTTGTTTTTGAAAACACATGTGTTCTTATTCCAGTTAATTAGGTAGAATTACTATGTGATGCACACAGCAAAACAAGTATAGACTAGATCGCCTAATTTGGAACAAAGCATTACATATCCGTTTGTTCGGAAAAATGGTTTGAGTTTTGCTACTCGCAAGTAGGCTAAAATACGAATTTCAATGAATTGTCCCAATTCAAGCAATCCTACCTTCACCCACAGGCATTCAGGCAGTTATATCACATACGCAAATAGCCTCATGGTAAGCATGCTGTCATGGCAACACTTACACACATGCAAGGATGCTAAAGCGTAAATGCTTACCTAGTACTCCAAGCCAAAACAAAAACTAGTTAGTAATCAAAGGCATGATCCTAGTTCATGTTTAGATGGCTAATGCAACACACGCAAAATGCAACTAGAAATAGGCTCGGCTATTCTAAGATGTCATGTGAAATGCAACTTGATACATGTATTCAAATTGGAAGTGAAATACAATGCAGTTAGCATGATGTGCCAAGCCCAGTGCATGCAATACGAATGAATGTGTGCAAACATGCTATCATAAGTATGCTAATTGAAACGTGCCCTAAAACTAACCATTGTAAGTGGTTAAATAAAAGGAAGAAAGACGTGGGGTTGGAAGACATGCATCACACACATGCACGCTTATTACACAATTTGCCCACTCTCGGAGGGACCGAAAGAATAATACAAATTAATTAACTAACAAGCTAATTAAATAATTACAGATCAATTAACTAGTTAAGTAAATTAACTAAGCTAAAACGGTAAAACAACCTCGGGAAGAGGGCCCAATGCACGCATGCTCGACTCCGCTCAGAAATCCAATGCCATGCACAAGCTGCCTCTGTTTGCACTATTTTTCTCCTCTGAAAAGTGCACAAGTCCCAAGGAACACTCTCTGATCACAGTGGAAGGCCACCGGCTATGAGGAATGGTCATCGGCCATGGAGAAGTGGTCATCGACCATCTATTGAGCTCTCGGCCACCAATTCATGGCCAGTCGGCACTGAATGTGGTCGGTCGACCATCTATGCCTGCAGAATCCTGTTTTGACAGCAACAGAGGGCAAACATGGCATGGAAATGTATTTCAAGCAAATGTGTGCCCCAACACCCTCCTTATCATGTTCATGACTCAAAGGAGGATGGTCCTTGATTCTCGGACCACCAATCGCGCATTTCAATACGTGATGGCCCAAGAAACCAAGTGTGTCATTTCAATATCAAATGTAATGCAAACCAATCAAATAATGGACCCAACCTCTATCATAATCAATTCAAGAGGCAAGGCATGCATGCCAAATGCAACCTAAGCATGCGAGCTAAGTATGCAACATGACAATGCAAACAAACATACAAGGCATGTAACAATCATGCTAATGACAAGCATGCAACAACACATGGGGCAAACATGTAGCAACATGCTAAGCAACCTAAGCAAAGAGAAGAATGCATGCCAAATGCACTATCATTTAAGCATGTAACAAGATGTTTATGGGCCAAGTATGTGACAACATGCAAGGCCGATGTGCACACAAACATTCATGCACACAAAGTCCAACACTTATGCATCAAATAGCAACTTTCAAGCACACTTAAAAGAAGACAAACATGGACATATGGCATACATTATAAGCTCTGAAATCATGTTAGAAAAGGTGCCAAACCAACTAAACAATACAAACAAGGCATGCAACTATGTCCAAAACTCAAGGCAAGCCAAGGAGCTTAAACCACGGCTATATGAAGCAAGTCCCAAAGGGCCATGGGGACTCAAAACCACCCCAAGGTAGACCAAAACAAGGTCAAAGGCACACCTAGATGGCATCTAAATGCCCTAAGTCTAAAGGTATGCAAAAGGGTCCAAACATGGAGCATGAAACACCAACCTTTTAAAACATTAAAGGGGCATCAAATGCAAGCATACAAGCATGAAACAAGGACTGAAATATCATAACTAATGGTGCCAAACCACTGAAATGTGCAAATAGAGCATGGTAGAGGAGCCAACACTCAAAGCATACAAGCTAGATTGCATGGTAGCTATACAAAGCAAGTCATGGATGGTCCAAACAACCAAAATCAAATCTAAAGCATGCCAAAATATGCATAAAAGCTTCACAAAGCTAAGCCAAAATCATGCTAGAAAGTCATGGTACAACATGATGCATGTTAAGGCAATTTCATGGCATTACAAGACAAGTATGCAAAGCATGCACGGTGTGTCTAAACCAACTTAAAACAGTGCTATAACATGGCAAAATAACCACAAATAACAACTAAGACATGGCCAACATGAACTTAATCAAGGTGCTCACTCATGAGGCTAAAATGACAAGTTTTGAAGACAACAAGGAGAGGGGATGGCCCTCTCCTTCTTAGTACCTCAAAACACCATCCCCACCACTGAAATCCCTCTAGATTTCAGTGGTGAGAGGGCCATTACAAGGTGGTCCCGAAGCTCACAAAAAATGCACAAAAATGAGGCCAAACAAGGCCTAAGAGGGGGTAAACAACCCCAAACACAAAAGTGATCTTAAACAATCTTTAAAAGGAGCTCGAAATAAGACTTTTTTCAGTTTATGGAAAAGCTCAAAAATTCTTGCAAGTATGGCTAAAAGATGGAGCAAAATAAAGCTTAAAAATGGAGAAAGTGTGCTCACCCTTGTAGCTCAGCAAAACAGCCACTTCTTTGGACCAAAACTATCTCCTTAAGCCCTCTCAAGACCTTCCAAGAACCTTAGGTTGATGGTGTAAGGGTTAGGCTATGAGGTGGTGTGCAAAGGGCCAAGAATATTCACTCTTCTAAGCCTAAATGTAGAGATGCAAAGAGAGATATGTGTATAAGCCTTAAACCAATTTTTTTGGAACCCTTGCAATGGAAGATGAGCTCTTCTTATATAGAGGAAGAAAGGTCCAAGCTTCTCTTAGAAGCTTAGAGCAAAGGGGCCGAGCTTCTCTTAGAAGCTAAAGCAAAAAGGGTCAAGCTTCTTGAGGAACTAGAGCAAAGGGGTCATGCTTCCTCAAGAAGCTAAGAAAGGTCCAAGCTTCTTTTAGAAGCTTGAAAGGGGTCAAGCTTCTCTTAGAAGCTTGGCGCAAAGGGTTCAAGCTTCTTGGAGAAGCTAGAACAAAGGTTCAAAAGGTTCAAGCTTCCTCAAGAAGCTAAAACCAAGGGTTTGAAAGGTTCAAGCTTCCTCAAGAAGCTAAAACCAAGGATTCAAAAGGTTCAAGCTTCCTCAAGAAGCTAAAATGAGGGGTTCAAAAGGTTCAAGCTTCCTCAAGAAGCTAAAACAAAGGTTCAAAAGGTTCAAACCTCCTCAAGAAAAGGTATCGGCCAGAAACAGTGGCCGATTGATCAAAACAATGGCTGGCCGACCAAAAACTTTGCCGATCGGCGAACACCTTTGGCCGGTAGCAAGAAAACAAGGCCGGTGGCCTCACGCCATGGTCGGTGAGGTGTGGAGATGGCCAACAAGCCATTCCCTTCCCTTAGAAGCAAACACACAAGTGTTTGGTCTACAACCAAGCACAAAACAAACAAGTCGAGAGGTCTCGAGGCAAGGCGCGCGGCCGAAACATCCGAGAACTCAAGACGAACTCGAACGTGGATGATCATCGAGTGTTCAAATGATGACGTCCAAGTCTTGAGGATAGTCAAAAATGGGGTGTCTACAGTTGCCCCTCTTTGACAGAACTCGAATGTCATAACAATGACGGGAGTGAATGTCAAAGCCCAGAGACGACCCATTTTTGACAAGGCCAAAGACTTAGACAAAAGCATGCAAGATAAAAAAGATATGTGCCCGAAGGCGGGGCCAAAATGCAAGAACAATGCACAAGGCCGAGCATAACTTATGATCATGCAAAGAAAACTGTAACGAAGCATAACATGTAACAGTTTTAAGCAAGCGAAAACCAAACTACATTACAATGCAGAAAAGGTGTAAGAGAATTAAATAATCTCAACTATGCACCATGCAGGAAAGACTAAAAGTGACCATTAGGCACACCCGAAGTCTCAAACAAGATTCTGTCGCATTGCACGCGAAAGGAAAAAGAGTGGCACAAGCATTGGAACGTGTTCCAAATGCTCTTAACCAAAGAAGGAGAAACATAGGGACGTATCCCGGTGTTTCGGAAAAGGAGAAGAAACATAGGGACGTATCCCGGTGTTTCAGAATGAAGGAGAAACATAGGGATGTATCCCAGTGTTTCGAAAAGGTAGGAGAAACATAGGGACGTATCCTGGTGTTTCGGAAAGAGAGAGAAACATAGGGACGTATCCCGGTGTTTCGAAAAATGAGAAGAAACATAGGGACGTATCTCGGTGTTTCGGAATGAAGGAGAAACATAGGGATGTATCCCAGTGTTTCGAAAAGGTAGAAGAAACATAGGGACGTATCCTGGTGTTTCAGGAAGAGAGAGAAACATAGGGACGTATCCCGATTTTCGGAAAAGGAGAAGAAACATAGGGATGTATCGCGGTGTTTTGGAATGAAGGAGAAACACAGGGACGTATCCCGGGGTTTCGGAAATATATATAAGCATTGGAACGTATTCCAAATGCTCGTAACCAAAGAAGGAGAAACATTGGGACATATCCCGCTATTTCGGATTGAGTGAGAAACATAGGGACGTATCCCGGTGTTTTAGAAAGGTATAAGCATTGGAACGTATTCCAAATGCTCTTAACCAAAGAGGGAGAAACATAGGGACAAATCCCGGTGTTTCGGAAAGGTATAAGCATTGGAACGTATTCCAAATGCTCTTAACCAAAGAGGGAGAAACATAGGGACGTATCCCGGTGTTTCGGAAAGGTATAAGCATTGGAACGTATTCCAAATGCTCGTAAACAAAGAAGGAGAAACATTGGGACATATCCCGCTGTTTCAGATTGAGTGAGAAACACAGGGACGTATCCCGGTGTTTCAGATAGGTATAAGCATTGGAACATATTCCGAATGCTCTTAACCAAAGAGGGAGAAACATAGGGACGTATCCCAGTGTTTTGGAAAGGTATAAGCTTTGGAACGTATTCCAAATGCTCTTAACCAAAGAGGGAGGAACATAGGGACGTATCCCGGTGTTTCGGAAAGGTATCAGCATTGGAACGTATTCCAAATGCTCGTAACCAAAGAGGGAGAAACATAGGGACGTATCTCGGTGTTTTGGAAAGGTATAAGCATTAGAACGTATTCCAAATGCTCGTAACCAAAGAAGGAGAAACATTGGGACATATCCTGCTGTTTCGGATTGCGTGAGAAACATAGGGACATATCCCAGTGTTTCAAAAAGGTGTAAGCATTGGAACGTATTCCGAATGCTCTTAACCAAAGAGGGAGAAACATAGGGACGTATCCCGGTGTTTCGGAAAGGTATAAGCATTGGAACGTATTCCAAATGCTCTTAACCAAAGAGGGAGAAACATAGGGACGTATCCCAGTGTTTTGGAAAGGTATAAACATTGGAACATATTCCAAATGCTCGTAACCAAAGAAGGAGAAACATTGGGACATATCCCGGTGTTTCGGAATGGTGTGGGCATTGGAACGTATTCCAAATGCTTTTAACTGAAGATGGAGAAACATAGGGACGTATCCCGGTGTTTCAGAAAAGGAGAAGAAACATAGGGACGTATCCCGATGTTTCAAAAAAGAAGAAGAAACATAGGGACGTATCCCGGTATTTCAGAAAAGAAGAAGAAACATAGGGACGTATCCCGTTGTTTTGGAAGGAAGGAGAAACATAGGGACGTGTCCCTGTATTTCAAAAAAGAGAAGAAACATAGGGACGTATCCCGGTGTTTCAAAAAAGCAGAAGAAACATTGGGACGTATCCCGGTGTTTCGGAAAAGAGAGTGTGCATAACAATGCATTTGAAAGGGTGCATAACAATGTGAGTGGGATGTGTGTAACAACGCAAGTGAAGTGTGCATGACAACGCAAGTAAAGAGGTGCATGACAATGCAACTAGAGTGTGCGTGACAACGCAACTAGAGAGTGTGCGTGACAATGCAAGTAAAGAGGTGCACAAAAGAAGTGCGATAAAATGCATTTTCTATGCAAGTATGGGGGCATTTTCTATGCAATATGGAAAGCATATTCTATGCAATATTGAAGACATATTCCGTGCATGAGACAAGCATATTCTGTGCAATATTGAAAGCAAAGCATATTCTATGCGGAATCGAAATCAAACACATTCTATGCATGAATCATAACGATGCGTGGCACGCATGTAACAAAAGTGTATATGAAAGTGCACATTCTATGCAATAGAGGGGCATTAAACATGTACTCTGGTGCCTCCGATTTACCTCTTGGAGGACTTGGCAACACGCTCAGCTCAAAAGGGGACACCCTGTCTATTATTGGCGAGAGACAACATCTAGAGCTGCTTTAATTGCCATTCTGACTTGAAGCAGGCTTAAGCTTGGGGTTGAGATACACTCATACTCCAGAGAAAGCCGAGGCTTGACAAGATGCACCTGGAATGCCGTCTCGGAATTTACTGAAGTTGAAACATGTTAAGATGCTCCAAATTTTCCCTCTTTTCTTTTGCTTTGCAGTATGGAACCCTTATAACTTCAGATAGGTCCTGGTTCTACTGTTTTGACATGACCTGGGTTGATCCCTGTGGTTTTATGAAAGAACAAATCATGTTTTGCACAAATGTGGAGAATGGCACAGCACTCCAAGCACAAAATGATTTTTTTGAAATTAATAAATGAGTCCTTAACCAGGTATTGAGCCTACGACTGAACACAGCGCACTACGACTCAACAAAGAAAAACAAAAGGTAGACAACCTAAACACATCAAGAAACACTCGAAACGACTCAAAACAAGAATCGAGACAATATAAAAGACACGATACACAGACATGTTACAAAGACGAGAGACCTCTTAGTTCGCGAGGAGCCAGTTTCTCCGGGTAATGTTTCCCATCCTTTCTCATTTGTGATTCTCACATCACTAGGCCCTCAGGCTCTGTTTTTCTGAAAAAATCCTTTTCTCACTTTTTCTCTCAGCGCACATCTCTCTATTCTTCAATCTCTCATTTTTTATCCCTCCCCTGGGTGGTTGGTGGATAAACAAGAAGTTGCAGGCTCTTGCCTCTAGCATTCTGCTACATTCTTTTTCTTCTACACAGCAGTGAACTTTTCCATAGAGAGGTTGCGCAACAACTGGGTGTGTAGCAAATCTGTAACTGACATCGGTTGACAATGCTTTGCTGGGGAGTTTGGACGTGATTAGATCTGTCCAGATGAGGAAATGGGATATCTTGCCCCATTCCAGTTTGTGCTTCACACTTGACTTGATGCCTCGCTGCTCGGAGGATATGAGAGCTTTCTCTGTTAGCTTCCGCTGTGCCCTTCTTGGCGAATAGGGTACCCTTTCTGGCAAGTGCGTTGATAAAGGGGAAAAGACAGAACACCTGACTCAACTGTGCCCCTAGTTCATCATTTTGACCATTTTTTGTTTTTGGCTTCTGCTAAAACAATTTTAACCAAAATGAGAGTTGGATTAACACGCTTGTTCACTTGGCGAATAGATCTGAAAATTTTCCTTTTTTGGGTCCAAGAAATGGTCCAGTTTTGGAAAAGATGGAACAATTTTCGAGAAAATTAGTCAACCTTAGTAAAAATTCTCAAAAACTATTTTTGCAAATGGCCACTGCTCAACGAGCACGGAACCTACTTTCGAGATGCACAACCTCAGATCCAAAACAATGGAAAACTGCCTCTTGTCTGAAGGACACTGCATGGCAACGGAAAGTTGCCCCTTGTTTGAATAGCACCGCGGCACACTGTATGGCAACGGAAAGTTGCCCCTTGTTTGGATAGCACTGCAGCGCATTGTAATCAGTCCTCAGAGTGACAATCACAACCAAACTCTCAGAGCCAGAGAAGACAAAGATGACCAGAACCATCACATGGACACAGTCGAATTTGAAGTGTTTTACGGTTGGACTTCAGAATGAAGTTGCCTACGTATCCCAAAGATGGGAATCAAGCCTTACGTAGTTCAGGTTAAGGTACACTCGGGTATTAACCTCTCCTTTTACGCTCTAACTTTTGCCAAGGCCGCCCTTCCGGGTTTTCAACCTTGCAAGCTTTGTTCTTCTTTTTCAATTCTTTTCATCTTTTTTTTTTTTTCATCTTTTCATCTTTTCTTCATTCTTTGCATTTTTTTTTTCTTTTCCTTTGCTTTTTCTTGCTCTAACTTTTGCCTGGGTGGCCCTTCCGGGTTTTCGGCCCAGCGAGCCTCTCAAGGGTAAAAGTGTAGCTTTTTCCACGTCAAATGGTTTTGAGATCCTGAAGTCATTTGAATCCAGGAGAATGGTTGATGTTCACTAATGATGTAAGAGTCCATCCAATGGGGGCTAAATTTGCCCCTAGTGCTGTGGATAGAAACTCAGTTGTCCTTCAGCAATACTTTCTTCTTTCCTCCCTTCTGGGATTTGGCATTCTTGCCGATCTTCATTGATTTGCGGAGCGATCCATTTTAGGCTCTTTGAGCATGCCTGATATTTTTGCCCCTAGTTCGAGGGGTGCTTCTGATCTAGCTTTGCAAGCTTCTTTCGATCACAACTGATCTTCTTGATTTGACTTTCTTGCCTCTTGTTCGAGGGCTGCTTCAAATCTGGCCACACAGGCCTCACATTGTAGTTGACCTTTGAACTTTCTAAGTTCTAGTCCAAGGTTTGAAAATAAGGGGTCGAGTCTCGAGGCTGAGTGCGATCCTAAGCTGCACAATCTCAAGAGCGATTCCACACAGATCTTCGCAGGACCGCGCAAAACATTTTTTGAAATCTTTTAAGAAAGCGACTAATCGTTCACGCTGAAGACGATGTGGGACCAATCTAGATCAAGCCAGGATCCTTCTCAGTACTCACGTTAACAAACATGATTTCATTCATTAAGGGCTTAACACGCCTCTCTTTCTCTCAATTTGATCAAAGTTTTGCAAATCCCGAGGAATTCCTTCCTCTTTGTTTTCACCGCAGTGTTCAAAAAGTTTTGAAAAACTTAGGTCAAATGCAATGATTTAAAGGTGCAGAAGAGCAGATGAAAAGCACTGCCATTTCATTCAAATCCTTTGGCACAACTGGCGCAAGGCAGAAGCAAACACGAGTGTGAAAATCACTGCTGTTCATTCAAATCTGTTGGCATTACTGGCTCCAAGGCAGAAACAGACTCAAAAGAAAACGAAAAGACAAACACAAAACAAGCAAGTGATGTCCGAGGTAACACCCCCGAAATCACCCGACTCTAACAAAACAGGATTGACTCGATACAACAAGATAGACCTGACTGACTCAGTATGAAAAGACTGACTCAATACAAAACGACAAGACTGACCCAATACCCAAGTCAGAAAGCACAAAAACTAGCATTCGCAAAATGCTCAAAACAGTGCGTGTCATACGCCACATCTGGAGTAAACTGAGCGCCGCCCGTAGGTGGTTCATCCCTCGATCACATCACATTATCCCCCACAAGTTCACTGATCAAATGCCGATGGACTTTGTAGGACTTGGTGCGGCGATGACCCTATTGTCAATCAAATTTTGTATCTCGTGGCGGAGACAGACGCAACTGTCGGTGTCATGACCGGTTTGTTGATGGAAAGCACAATACTTAGCTGGGTCATGCTTTGGAGGGAGAGGATCGGGTAGCGGCCATTGTTCTAACGGTTTCAAATGTCCTTTCATGAGTAGGCCCCCTAGAGCTTTTGACAAAGGCATATAAAGTGGGGTGAAAATCCACTTGCCTTGGGGTAGATAGTCTGAAGTTCGAGGGTTTGGATTAGATGTACCAACAAAGGGGGTAGCTGTTTTAGGAGTGGTGGTGACCATTCCGACTTCAAAAGATCTTGCAGCTGCATCACCACTGGTGGTCGCATTCGAACTGTGGTTGAATGCCCTCTTGGGCTGCTCCCTGTCATTGTCAATCAAAGCCTGCTTCAAGGCATCCTCAATCTGTACCCCCATCTCGTGTAAATCTAAAAAGATGGGAAAGGGGAGCACGATCATTTTCTGCATGAGTTTGGGCTGGAGATTGCGCACAATCATCCGAATCTGATCTTTATCAGTGGGCCGTAGGGTCATCATTGAGGCCTTGGCCCTCCACCTGGTTACAAACTCGAAAAAGGTCTCTTTAGGCTCCTGCCTAGTCGTCTCGAGATCACGGGTTGTAATCTCAATTTGTGTATTATAGGAGTACTGAGCAACAAAAGCCTCGGCCATCTCATCCCAATTCCTCTTGACATCATCTTCCAGTTTTGCGTACCAGATGGCCGCTACACCCAACAGGGTCCGACCGAATAAAGAAAGCTTCTGTAGCCTGGTGAGGCCTATCGGCCTTAAGATATCTGAAAACAACCTCAGGTGCACCATGGGATCCCTCAATCCATCAAATCAGTCGATGTGTGGCATCTTAAATCTGTCCGGCAGCGTCACAACTGCGTCGGTATACCCGTCCTCAATGTCCGAAATGGACTTCACACCTTGAGATTTCTTGAACAGCTTTTCAAGCTTGCTCACTTTTAATGCCGTGGGGTCCACTTCGAACTCGAAGGGAGAATCCGGTTGATTGATAGAAGTGGGTGCCTTGGATAGTTGAGGTAGAATCGGGGGCGGAGCTCGGTGCAAAGCAGATGCCCCGGCTTGCTACTGTAGCCTGGTGATTAGCTCTGCCTGTTGGGCATGACCATGGCCTGTTGTTTGGCAAACTCTGCTTGGCGAACAGCGTCTTATTGCATGATTTTCATACTTTCTTGGAGTTGACGCATCATTTCCTCCATTCCTGCCATAGAGTGCTAGTTTATCTGAACAATCGGTATATCTATCCCTGCAGTAGAAATTGAGACCTCAGCCTGACTGTTCACTGGTGGGTAGATAAGGGCCACTAATCTGGTAACTGCTGAACTGGTGATATGTGCCTGGCTAGCCCTTTTACCCTGCCTCTGGCGAAGGAATACTGATTTCCCTTGAATTGAATCTTTAACCTGAGAAAGTCTATCAGCACAAATCCGATGAATCTCGGGGGATATTGGAGCCTTCTGAAGTTATGGTTCCAGGACTACCCTAGCAAAAGAGAAAACAGAGAGCATCTCAGCCCAATTTCGCCAAAACAGATTTGATTCTTCATTTGATTACGCCCCAAATTTCGCAGAACCGATACCCTCGTAAACCAGTCCCCCAAAATCTCGATCTTGATGCCCACAGGCCTGATACCCAAACTTGCAAACTGATACATGCATTCTCTGTAGAGGCCAACTCTAAAGCACATAACAAACAAGTGAGAGCCAAAACATCCCTATGGAGGGGTAGGGTTTCCCTGTCCAATTTTGTCAGGAGCTAGGGTTTCACTATGCACGCAGCGGTTTCAAACAACCTAACATCGGGTAAGCAACCTGTCCTAGCTTGGAATGGTCATTACGGATTTTGATATGCACTAGGTCAAATGGTCAAAAAGGGTGCCCCGGTGAAAACCGGGGTTTGTGTTCCCATCGTGGCAGAACCCGTAACCGGTCAGCCTTATGGCATGCTCCTCAAAGCGAGCCTCTGGCAAACCGTTCAGGAATAGCAGACGAAAAATACGGTGTCCTAGGTGCACCAATGCAAATGTAATGCAAAGAAACACATAAGTGTAGTCAAAACAAGATATCATGAGTTCAAGTCAAGTTCTCTAAGTCCCCAACGGAGTCGCCAGCAACTGTACACGTCCCCGAACGTCCCGGGAGGGAATCCCGTTTTGTTCATTTGGGGCTCACTACAGTTCGGACTCAATGTTACAGTCCTGTATCTAATCTCGCATAGTGCAATGCAAGACCGATGAATCATCAAAGAGTCCAAATCCAGCAAATCGTTTTGAAAAACTGATTTTTAGAAAGAAGTGCCAAACATGGACTGCTTTGCCAGATACAGAGTCGCCACCTAAATATTTTATTTTGGAGGAATTTAGGAAACCCTGACTCGTGCCTAAGGCCACGTGTCCGTCATCACCAAAGTTGCCTCGGCTCGGGAACTTGGGTACGATTGGGGAAGGTCATGCAATGAGTACCCCCGCTCGCCCGATCAAAGATCGGCCACTACTAAACATGATATCTTGTTTTTGAAAACACATGTGTTCTTATTTCGGTTAATTAGCTAGAATCACTATGTGATACGCACAGCAAAACAAGTATAGACTGGATCGCCTAATTTGGAACAAAGCATTACATATCCGTTTGTTTGGAAAAATGGTTTGAGTTTTGCTACTCGCAAGTACAAACCTGTAATCCACGTCTTTGTCTTCGATCTCTGCCTTTTCTGGTTCTCGTATTCTGCAGGTGGATTTCATTGCTGCCATGGAGCAATTTTTTCCTGTAGCTGGTCTCCTCTGACCTCTTCTATCCCATGCTCTGTTGGGAACCGCAATAGTTGATGCAGTGTTGAGAGAATAGCCCCCATTGCATGCAACCATGGCCTTCCCAAGATAATATTATAAAGGGAGGGTGTGTCGATCACAGTGAATTCTGTTCTTATCATCTTGGTGTCAGCCTGCACCTCCAATCTCATTGTTCCCAGTGGCCACGTCGGCGTTCCGTTGAACCCTACCATTGGGCTATTGGATTGCTTCATATCGTCTGGGTGAAGGCCGAGCTCCTTGTAACATCGGGCGTACATGATGTCACAAGAGCTTCCTTGGTCAATTAGGATGCGCTTTAATTGGCATTCCCCAACCTAGAGGGATACTACCAAGGCATCATTATGTGGATGCTGCACTATCTCAAGGTCGGCTTCAGTAAAGGACACTACTAGTCCTTGGCATTCCTCTACCCGATGTCTCTTCTCCCTGACTTGGTAGACATGCTGCAAGTGCTTCACCTTCTGGGTCTCCTCCCTAATTTCGTTCTCGTTAACCTTCGAGTGAATCACATTAATTACCCGAGGTCCTCCTGCCTGAGGTTGCTGTGCTGGGGAAGGAGGAGCTGCTAGTGCCTGAGGAAGTCTTGCATGTTCTTCCCTTGTTCTAGCCTCATCAACAAGGTCTCTCAGATGGCCTTGTCTCACCAGGTCTTCCAAGTGTGTTTTCAGGGCTCTACAACCCTGAGTCATATGCCCATCTTCATTGTGGTAAGCACAATGCCTGCCAAGGTTTCTTCCCATAAATTCTCCTGGTGCCCTCACTGGTGTTCTAAAATAGGGTTGATTCTGAATTTTATCCAGGACTTTGTGAATTGGGATTCGGAACACAGTTGTCACTGCCTACGCAGCCCTCAGTTCTGTCTCTTGCTTGTTGGATCCGTTATTACCTCGGCCTCGCTTCGGTGAGCCGTTTCCTTTTTCTAGCTTTGTCTCCTTAGAACCCGACGTATCCTCGTCAGCTCTTGCATACTTCTCAATCCTAGCCATGAGCTCTTCCATGCTTTTTGGCAATGTTTTTGCCAAAGACTTTCGTAGCGGGCAGTCTTTTAGGCCGTTCTTGAAAGATACGACCGCCACCTCTTGATTACATTCGGGTATTCGATTGAACACCTCATAGTATCTTTTTGCGTAGGCCCTAAGGCCCTTATCCTTACTGATCTTCAGAGCCATTAATGCGTCCACCCTTAATGGTTGTAGCTTGTTTATCACGAACCTGGCCACAAATATCTCGGCCAGGCCTTCCCAGGTCTTCACACTTCCCTTTGGTAGTTTGTGAAACCAATCTGATGCAATCTCCCCGAAGGACGAGGGGAACACTTTGCAAAGAAATGGCTCATTACCACTATACAATGCCATTGAGTTCAAGTATAATCCAACGTGGAAGCTGGGGTCTGACTTCCCATCGTATATTTGGAACCTCGGCATACTGAATCTCTTTGGCACATCAAATCTGTCCAACTCCACTGAGAACGGTGTTCTCGGCTTATCAGGGGAGTTCACCTCGGCATCGGGATTTTGTTGCTTCCTCTTGAGGTAATCTCTTAAGTCCTCCTTCGTCCGCCCAGGAGCTTGGCTATCTCCTGATTTCAATCTTTTTGGTGCATTACTTTCTGCTTCGTGGTGAGTCCTCTTCGACCTTTCTCCAGTAGTTGCGTCGAAGTACAGCGCCTGCCCCTGAACATGCCGATGTTCATTGGGGTTTGCCTCCTTTGTGCGATGCGTCCTCCGTCATTCTTCCCTTCTTGACTCTCCTCGTCTGACCTCCCTGGAAGGTTGGTGAGAGTGCCTTTCACTCCTGGTGTGCTAAGGGGCTATGGGGATTGTTTTCTGCCCTCCCTTCTGGGCATTGGCCGCTGGAATCGGCGTGTCTTGCAGCGGGAATGGTGGTTGCATGACGTTGTTTTTCATGATGAAATTGATGACCGATTGCAAGTCCGCCAATTTGTTTTCCATCTCTTTTACCTCTTCGTCCCTCCGCAAGCATCTATCTTTCCATACTTGGAGGTCATCCTCATTGTAGTACCCACTTTGATCTGGCTTCTTTGGTACGTTGCCATCCTGGCCGATGTCTTTCTTGCTGTGATTCTGGTAACAAGTTTCTGTGTTGCGGTTGTCTCCTTCGATGTCAAGGTCGATAGGTCTGCCACTCCCGGCAGGAGTATCGTCCCCAATCTTTTCCTTCTATCCGTTGCTGGCCATCTATTCTCTTTTCTTTCCCACAGACGGCGCCAAATTGTGTGAGTGAATTTCCGACCACACTGCCAACTTAGTACTCAACTGGAGAGCATTGGCGGAATAGATAGCACCTAGCTGACCTATAACAGAAAGAGAAGATTCCGGCGGTGGTTCATCCACCCGGGGGCACTCCGACGATCAAGTCAGTATATCTCTCAAAGATAATCAATAGTGCTAAACTCACTATTCAGAATATAAATTGCGTACCTTAGACCTATCGGGGGATGCCTTTCTTTTATAGTTAACTCAATCCTTGTCCCCACAGAAGCCTAGCTTCAATAGACTTTAGCTCAGTGCATATCCAGGACTCTTCAATAGATAAAGATAAACTCCCTAAGAGTTTTATCCTTATCCAGGCTGAGGCCCCTCACCATTTTAGGATTCTTGTGCTTTATCCGCTTATCTCGGATCCCGATATCTTCGGAGATAACCTCGGCCTTACCGAGATCACCTCGGCGTCATGACCAGGACACGTGGCACGTCGGCGTCACCTTGGCCACGTGTGGGTACTCAGAAAATATATCCCCACAGCTTAGATTTACAATACACATAACAACATACGATCAACAATCCATCATTCTTTTCCTTAACACTAGGAAACATTACAATTAAAACAAAACAACCAAGCGTGCTCAAACAAATCTGGATACTTGGAGCGAACCTCCGCTTCCCGTTCCCAAGTTACTTCCTCAATTCTATGGTGTCTTCACAACACCTACACTAGCGGTATGGTCTTGGATCACATAATGAACCCCCGAAAGTTGTGGCGGTAAAGCTAACCGGTATGCCAGGCCCAAAGAACCTCGGAGACCACCTACCACTCTTACCGAACTTCATCAAACCTTGCCTAGGTGAGATCTTAAGGAACCTACAATTGCCCACTTCAAAGAACAAAGGTTGCCTCCTCCTATCGGCATAACTTTCTATTGGCTTTGGGCCATAACTACCCTCTTTCGGATGAGAGCAACTTTCTCGGTTGCCTCCCTAACAAACTCCGAACCCAACAATGGTGCATCCCCCACCTAGGCCCAACAAACTGGTGACCCATAAGGTTGGCCATACTGGTGACCCATAAGGTTGGCCATACAATGGTAATAATTCACTTCATAGACAATGGTGATATTAAATCAAATGGAAATGAGATGCAATAATTAATATCTCATAACACTTCTCTATTTTCGAAATGCCTTAACAACAATAATAAACAATACCTTTCTCACTTTCACAAATACGTTTCTCATTTTGCAAAATAATCATGTGTCTTCAACACACCATCACAATTTCTCAACAATGATTCATGATGACTAACCCTTTCAATATGTCCAGCATATCATCTTTCACTTTCTTTTCCCATATCATAAATATCAAACATTTTTACATCATCTATGGCACTCAACAACTTGCCATCTTATAACTCTACACATATATACATTTATCAATGGACTTTAAAAATGGACCTCCATTTTATACATACATCAAGAAATTGCTATTAGCAACTACATCATAAAATCAATTCTCATTCATCCTTCAATCACAACAAAAGAAGAACTTCCATAGGCCTTTCTACTTTTTAAGAAAATCCCCAATTTCTAAGGTTTTTTTATTAAAAACAAAACTCCATCATTTTCTTATAGGAACTCCATCACACCATTTTCCATAAGTTTAATAAAGGAAAACCCACAAAATAATAGTAAAAGGTTGAAATACAAACTCACATTCAAGATCCTCTTCATTTTGAAATCAAAATCAAAGAAATCAACTCTAAACTTAAAAACCCTTTTTAAATCAACATCAATCTAGCAAAACTTGTATATATAACTCAAGAAATCCCTAGCTCAAAGCCTTGATGAAGAAGAGATGAAACCCTAGCCTCAAAGATGAGAGAAATTTTCGAATCTCCACCACCCAAGTGAGGCCCTAGCTTTGGATCTTCAAAAATTAGAGAGAGATGATGATGATCTTGCTCCAAGAATCTCAAGAATCAAAGAGTTTTGGGTGATTGAGGTGTTTTCTAGAGAGAAGGGAGAGAAATATAGGGTTTAGAGTGAGAGAGATATGTGTATAATGGGTGATAGATTCGGATCAAAACATTATATAAAAACATAGCTCGGACTGCCCGTTTGGCCGCTTGTGCAGCCTCCTCCACCGCTCGAGCGCCCCATCTTGACCGCTCGTGCGGCCTATTTTCTCTACTCGTGCGCTCTAGACATAATGGAATTTCCTGGGTCTCAGAGCCCACCGCTCGAGCACCCCAGCCCTGCACGTACGGCCTAGGGCCCTGCACGTGTGGCCCAAGCGCAGCCATCCAAAATTTTGTTCCGCTCCCAGCACTCCAGACTCATGTGCACACCCTCCGGAACAATCGAAATGCAACGCCGAAAGAAATAAGCACCAAGCAACCAATTCCGTACATTTCAATCCAACGAAAATAAAAAGAGAACGAAGCAAAAAATAGAAGAAAAGGAAAAAGAGGGCCGGTCATCACATATATGCAATTGCAGATGTACATTATAACAGCTGCTACTTCATTGGTTTGTTGCAGTTCAAATGAGTTGGTTATGCCTTCTTATTTTCATTTTTACTTTGGAATATTTAGTTAGGTTATAATTTCTACTTATGCAATAGAACTAGGTTACATAAATAGAAGAAAAAAAATGATTATTCTGAAATGGTGAGTGTGCGTTTTTAGATGCCGCTTATAAATTATTAACAGCTTAGAAAAAACTACAAAAATACTCTAAATCACATGGCTCATAAGGAGATCGGTTCAATTGAATTGTTGAGTCACTTCTGAATCAATTGATCATTTTGATTCACTTAAGCATACAAAACATTTAAAGGAAAGGAAAAGCCAAGAATTTAATGAGGCTACAAATTACAACATTGTAGCCAAACATATCATAGGATAAAAGGCTACGTAACCAAGTAGCCTTCTTTTCATCTTATTCACACATGTCCTTTGAAACAAGTTTTTATTTACTGACAGTATTTCAATGTGTTTCCAACTTTGAACACAGAAAATGGCAGAGAAATAGATAACAAAGAGAACGGAAATCAAAATTTCAAAGTAAAAATGGAAAAACAAAAACACAAAACAATAAAGGGAAGAGGAGAATGCTCAAGAGGTTGAACATTTGACATCAAAGAGTTGTCCTAATGAAATCAAGTGAAATGAATTCTGCAGAGGTGGTCTCTGTTTTGATAGAGCCACAAAAATTTGTCGCATTGTTGGTCGGCACTGTGGACTGGTGTGTAAACATGCCAATGCTAGCTTTGCAACAAGGACCACTTCTTCTTCCACATGATTCCCAGGAGATGGGAGGCGTGTATCCAATATGTCTTTCAACAATACACCATAAACAGTGGGTGGTGATGAGGAAAGAGATGAGATGAGATCGCCCGGATGCTTCCCCATTAAAACTTCTAGTATTAAAACTCCAAAGCTATAAACATCCAACTTCTCATTCACTTCCATTGTGTAAGCAAGTTCTGACATAAAAATAGAACAAAGAAAATAGAGGGATAATGGGAGAAAAAAAGAAAAAAAGAAAAAAAAAAAAAAGACAGTTTGTTCATGGAAAATTAAGAAGAAGAATAGTAGAAAAGGTTTTGCATGCCAATTTAGAGAAAAACTATGCCATAAAAGTTGGTAAATAAACAATAAAAAAATTGCTTGTTGATTTGAGGAAAAGTCATGCCATACCTGGAGCCGCATATCCAAAGGTTCCTCCAAATGAAGTCGAATTGGATGAGTGAGGATTTAGAAGTCTAGCAGTGCCAAAATCAGAGATGTGAGCCACGTATTCTGAATCTAGCAGAACATTCTTGCTTGATATATCACAATGGATGACAGGTGGCAAGCAATCATGGTGCATGTATGACAAAGCATCAGCCAAACTTTTAACAACATTCAACCTCTTCATCCACTCAAAAGCTAATGCTTCTTTCTTATTGCTCAATATCTTTCCTAAGCTCCCTTCTTCCATGAACTCGTAAACTAGAAATGAGTGTTGTTGATGCGAACAAAAACCATAAAGCTTTATGATATTACGATGCCGTATCCCTGCCAATGCACGAATCTCACTTGTAAAACTTCGTAGGTTATCCAACTCACCAACTTGTGAAGAGTGGAGTTTCTTCACAGCAACAACCTGACCACTTGGCAACTTGGCTTTATAAACAGTGCCATATCCTTCCACACCGATGCAATGTCTGGCATTAAAGTCTTCTGTTGCTTCAATGATGTTTTCGTACACCATTTTTGTATCATAGCTCCATATTGCAAACAAATTTTCAAACAAATTTTCAATATTTTCTCTTTCAGGCTCTTTTTCTTTGTTTCCCACTCTTTTTCGAAGAACTAGAAAACACCCAACAACCACAAGTAATAAAATACCTAAAACAGGAACTAAGACCATAAGCAAAACTTTGTTATGTTTTTTCTCTTTAGCCCCATTGCTTATTTTTTGTGAGCATGGCATCAAACCAGTTTTGTTTCCACACAAACCATCATTACCTACATATGCCTCAAATGGAGCATCTTGAAAGGCTTTGGTGTTGGGCAAAGGACCCTCTAAGTGATTATAAGATATATCGACAGATGTCAAACTTGATCTGCAATTAAAAGAGGATGGAATGGAACCAGACAGCTTGTTGTGGGATAGATTTAATGTCTCTAAGCTTTGCAACTCTCCAATCTGTTGTGGAATCTCACCTTTAAACAAATTGTTTCCAAGGTCAAGACTCTGAAGAAACTGTAATGTGCCTATTTCAGAAGGAATATCCCCCATGAGTAGATTTTTGCTCAAATTCAAGTTCCATAGTTTCACAAGCTCCCCTAGTTGGACTGGAACTGATCCACTTAGATTATTTGCCGCCAAGTTTAGATTTTCCAAATTAGATAGTCTGCCAAATTCTACAGGAATGTTGCCTGAAAGTTTGTTATCACTCAGAGAAATACTGAACAATAAGGCCAACTTTCCTAAACTCTTTGGGATCTCTCTATCTAGATGATTTGAAGAGAGGTCAAGTAGTTGCAACTGACTTGCACCACCAAACTCAAGTGGTATATTTCCAGAGATTTTATTGTTGGAGAACTTTATACTAGTCAAATTACGGCACTGCCCCAATTTTTTAGAAAGTTCACCATAGAAGTTATTATAACTCAGATCGATATATACCAAGTTTGGGAGTACCCCAAAAATTTCAGATATATTTCCAGTGAGATTGTTTTGATCAAGCCTAACTCGACGTAACTGACTGCAATTTCCCAAGAATTTTGGGATATCACCTATTAAGTAGTTGTTTGATGCAAGTAGTCCAGTAAGTGATCCTCCAACGCAGATTCTCGGTGGTATATGACCTGTGAGCATGTTATTGCTTATATCAAAGATTTGCAAATGCGTAAGATTGTCCATTTCTGAAGGAACGGAGCCCGTCAGTTTGTTGTCACGCAAACTGAAAAAAGTTAGGGAGTTTAGTTTTCCTAACTCAAGAGGGATTGAACCTATGAGATTGTTTACATACAAAGAAAGTTCAATGAGAGACCTTAGCATTCCAACTTCTTGAGGGATGGATCCAGAAAGATGGTTTTCAAAAAGGTGTAAAAGGGTCAAGTTGGCCAAGTTCCCTATAGAAGCAGGGATTGAAGCTGTGAGATTGTTTTCTGACAAATCAAGGTGAATTAGAGACCTTAGCATTCCAAAACCTTGGGGGATGGATCCAGAAAGTTGGTTTTTAAAAAGGTATAGAATGGTCAAGTTGGTCAAGTTCCCTATAGAAGTAGGGATTGAACCTATGAGATTGTTTGTTGACAAACTAAGTTCAATCAAAGACCTTAGCATTCCAACATCTTGGGGGATGGATCCTGAAAGTTTGTTTTCATAAAGGTATAGAATGGTCAAGTTGGTCAAGTTCCCTATAGAAGCAGGGATTGAACCTATGAGATTGTTTGTTGACAAACTAAGTTCAATCAAAGACCTTAGCATTCCAACATCTTGGGGGATGGATCCTGAAAGTTGGTTTTCATAAAGGCATAGAATGGTCAAGTTGGTCAAGTTCCCTATAGAAGTAGGGATTGAACCTATGAGATTGTTTGTTGACAATTCAAGGTGAATTAGAGACCTTAGCATTCCAACATCTTGGGGGATGGATCCAGAAAGTTGGTTTGTATGAAGGTATAGAATGGTCAAGTTGGCTAAGTTCCCTATAGAAGCAGGGATTGAACCTGTGAGATTGTTTGTTGACAAACTAAGTTCAATTAGAGAACTTAGCATTCCAACTTCTTGAGGGATGGATCCAGAAAGTTGGTTTTTAAAAAGGTATAGAATGGTCAAGTCGGTCAAGTTCCCTATTGAAGCAGGGATTGAACCTGTGAGATTGTTTGTTGACAATTCAAGTTCAATTAGAGACCTTAGCATTCCAACTTCTTGAGGGATGGATCCAGAAAGTTGATTATCATAAAGATACAAAATTGTGAGAGAAGAGAGTATTCCTATTTCTGATGGAATTGTTCCTGAAAGATAATTGTTGGACAAGTCAAGGTAGGTGAGTGTTA
This sequence comes from Camellia lanceoleosa, assembly GCA_025200525.1. NCBI lineage: Eukaryota > Viridiplantae > Streptophyta > Magnoliopsida > Ericales > Theaceae > Camellia > Camellia lanceoleosa. Next base: position 153,354,587 of record CM045761.1, read on the forward strand.
CAAGGCTACCAATCTTCGAGGGGATGGTCCCGTAGATTGAGTTGTTATGAAGTTTAAGGCTGAGGAGTTGGGGGAAGGAAGAGAAGTTAAGATTGGAAAGTGTACCTCTCAAGCCATTACTCTCAAGGTCTATATGGGTGACTCTGTCAACATTATTGCAATGGATTCCAACCCAATTGCAATGATTGCTTCCAGCCCACGAGAACAAGAGAGATTGGCTCTGATTGTCAAGGCTAGCTTTCCACGTCAAGAGAGCCACAGCTTCAGTTCCGTCTTCTCCAACTTTAGTAGTTGCAGAAGCACATAAGATAAGTAGCAGAATTAAAAGAAGAGACCAATTCAAGGATCATGAGAAAGACAAACAGGACATGGAACAGAACAAACTGGTTGGAATGCCTCTCCGCTAAGGCTGACATTGTTGGTTTGTAACTACAAGCAATGAGGAACAGTTGTTTGGATGGAGGGATGAAGGGCATGAAGTTCTTTGACAGCATGGATAAGTATTTATAGATAGATAATACCATAAATAACTAAATAAAAAAACTGCCCCAATTCTAAAGTGGACTGCCCCACTGGTTGAAAAATTAGTTTAGTTTGAAAATTCTAAAGTAAATTTTTCCAAGTTTTGGTTTGATTGAATAATAGTATTGCCACAATTTGATCAAACTCACCTATAAAAAGATTTCCCAGTGAAACTGTTCTTCTTCTTTAGTTATTTATTTATTTTTTTTGACGAGTCTTACTGTCTGTTATCTGTAACCAAATCCATATTTTGTTGTTGGTTTTGTGTCCTTAGATTTATTTATTTATTTATTATTATTATTATTTCATGATAACCAATATGATAAAAAATAAATAATAAAATAACTGATGCGATTTAACCATGTACAGTTTGTGCTTATTGAAATCTGCAGAAGTGATCAACTAAAGAGCTGCTCCTAATATACTAATTAGGTTATGTGTGGATCTTAAATTTGTTTGGTTTCAGAAAATTGAGCTCACTTTTTAAAAAAATTGAGTTCCACGTTTTTAGTATTTTTTTTTTTTAAATTTAGTAAAAAAAATTTAATATTTTAAGATTTTTTATTTTTTATTTTTTAAATACACCTAACCTAGATATACTTAAAAAATATGCTTTTATGAAAACAATCTTTAAAAGTTTTATCAAATACAAAAAATACAAAAGACATACAAAAATTCAGTATATTTTTATATTCTTGTGCATGTATTGAATTTTTAAAATATTTTTTCACAAATATTTAATTTTTTAGGTGCATTTAAGTTATGTGCAATTAGAAAGTAAAAAAAAAAAAAAACTATTTAAAACATTAAAAAATTAACTAAAAATAAAAAAATATGAAAAATAAAAAAAAAACTCAATTTTCATAAAATCAATAAAAACCAAACACTTCATTAGGTTGTGTTTTGGATATGAGATTTGTGAACAAAAAAAAATAAAAAAGAAAATTACATGAAAGAAAATGAACTAGAAGTTAAACTTTTCTTCTTCGTGGTCATCATCTTCTTCTTCTTTTTGGATTTGGAAAAATAAAAAGAAAATGAATTGTCAATTAAAAAAAAAAAAAACCTGCTTTTCAACCCAATCTATAGAAGTTCCATATATCAATAAAATCAAATCTATCTTTTTTTATTCATAAAAAATAATATGAATAAATAATTTCATTTACTTTTTGATAAATCTAATTATTTTAACACAAATTTCAAGGTTAAAATTTCATTGTCTATAAAAATATTTATTATTATACACAAAACTTTGAAATTACAAACTTCACATACAAATTGATATTTTGGGAATATCATATAACATTGTCACATAGTATTCTTAATTGATGAGAAGTCTCAATACACATTCTATCTGGGGCTGTAAATTCGGCCCAGCCTAAACCATATAGAGTCGGGTTCAGGTCGGCCCGCCCACGGGCCTATCGAACCCCCATCAAAACTTAGACAGAGCTGACCTACCTAGTTTTCAAAAAATCATACTCAGGCCCAATCCCAGGGCTTCAGGCTGGAGAGTCGGGCATGACATTTTCTTTTAAAAAAAATTTCACCAAAATAATTTGAAAATGAAGTTGGGCGTCAGGCAGGCCAAGCCACAGCTAGAAAAAGCATGGCTTAGGTTTAGCATTTGGGTTGGGTTGCGCATCGGGTGAAGTGTAGGCCGGCGGACCATTTTTACACTCCCTGACTCTACCTAACAAATTAGGATGTCCTAACCATGTATCGTGGCCAATCCCAACCCAAAAAGAAAAACAAATTTTTAAAATTACATATACATATTTTTCAATAAATAACCAAAGAAAAAAAAAAATTTAGCAAACAACTAATTTTCTTATCTTTTTGTAATCCAACCAAAAAAATGAAATTCTTTCATTTCATTTTTTTTAAGAAGGCCTATTACTTTTCTTTTCTTTTTTCATATTTTCTTTTGGCACAAAAAAGAACATCACTATATTTTAAAATTACAAAAATGTTACCTATTAATTTTGGGTAAAATACTAATAAATTTCAAAATGTGAACTTATGAATTATTTAATTCTCTCTTTTTTCTTATGAACCCAAAAGTCCCATTAAAGTAAAAATTACACAAAATGGTAGTCACTTTTATGTTTGAGTTTAATTTTTTAGGAATAAAAGTGGATTTCTCCAAATGTGAAATTACATATTTGGGCAATTTGCATTATAGAGGTTTTGGATTTGCACTCCTTGAACAAATTTTACATTAAGGATAAGAACGTAATATTCCAATGTAACATTCTAATAACGTAACACACTAAAAAATTCCTTAGTATATTTTCTTTTTCCAAATGTAACAGCGTAACAATCCAAAGCAACTCCATAGCGAACTTTTTCCAAACGTAACACTCCAATGTAATATACAAAAAAAAAAAAAATTAGTGTACTTTTTTTCCAAACGTCACACTCAAATTAATGTAATCCTAAACGTAACACTCTAATTAATATAATCCCAAATATAACACTCAAATGTAATACACACAAAAAATACGAAAAAATTTCGTAGTACACTTTTCTCAAACATAACACTCACAATTTGAAATTATACATTTGTTCAAAACTTATTAAGGAATTTTGTACTCCTTTTGAAATGGTTTGAAAAATCTCACATCGTTTTGGAATGATTTGAAAAATCCTACATCCTTTTTTTAGAATGTTATATTGGAGTGTTACGTTTGGCAAAAAGTACACTAAGGAGTTTTTTTTGTATTATATTGAAGCGTTACGTTTAGAAAATATACATTAAGAAGTTTTTTTTTTGGAGTGTTACATTGAAGGATTACAGTTTGAATTATACATTTGACCAAATCTTACTAAGAAGTTTTTGTATTCCTTTTGAAATGTTTAAATAATCTCATATTTCAAGTCATTTTTTGTACTCATTTTGAAATGTTTGAAAATTTTTACATTTCAACTCATTCCAAATAAAAAAATACTTTCATGTAAAAATTCATCCAAAATTTGATTCTTATGGGTTGTGTATCATACCTTTCTAAAAAAAAAAAAAAAAAAAAAAAAAAAGAAAAAAAAAGAAAAAAAAAGAAAAAGGATATAATCGTAAATTTAATTTTTAAATATTATATTAAATTTATCTTTTCAAAATCAATAGGAGTAATTGGTCTGCAAAAAAATTCTTTGAACTAAACAGATCATCATTTTTTAGAAGAGATTTATAGGTAAATTTTTTTATAATTTTATTTTATTTTTGAATATTTTAATATTTTTCAATAATCGTAAAAAAATCAAGTTTCTTGCCCAAGTGCGGGGTTGGGGCAAATTAATGTTGAAGAGTGATTGAAATGGTTCCCCAGACCCAAAAAAATCAGTCAACATCTAATTACAAGTTTCTTGCCCCAAGTGCGGGGTGGATTAATGTTGAAGAGTGATTGAAATGGTAGACCCAAAAAATATCAGTCAGCATCTAATTACAAGTTTCTTGCCCCAAGTGCGGGGCAGATTAATGTTGAAAGTGATTGAAATGGTTCAGTGGTCCCAAATAACGTTGACTGAAACCGAATGGGTTGACTTGGTGATTAAGACTTAGGTTTAGAGTTGGTTTTAGGTTTAAAATCTTTTATTTGCATATAATTTTTTGAAATTAATCTATATGAAGTTTTCCGTGGTTTTAATTGAACTCCCAATTAGCGATTGTAGGATTCGTTCCCCAAATTAGTTAGTCGATTAGGTCGGATATTGAGTTAAAAATAAATAAATAAATAAATAAAACACACAACAATGTCCAATATTTGTTTGTTTTATTTTCATAATCTATCTTTTGGAATAAAAGTCTAAATAAATAGGATTAACTAGTCTATAAGAATACTTTGTGAACTTATTGGGTTCGAACTACTCTAAACAGGATAAATCCCTCTTTATTTTAAAAAAGAAAAAGAAAAAGAAAAATTAATTTAATGAAAAAAGTAAAAATAAAAAACACTTATTTTCATGTAGTGTTACCTTTATTATAATTAGAAAGTTTCCATGTAAGACAATTGTCAGATGCATCATTAGGGGTGATTTTTAGGGGTGATAAATTAGGTGTCTCAAGTATTTTTCTTTTAGGAGGCTATTGAAAAGTGTTAGAAAAATACTTGAGACGCCTAATTTATCATCCCTTGAACGATAGAAGAACTACTTATCTTCTCTTAGATAGAGGTCGATCGGTTCGCATCTATGATCAATCAATAGCCTTGCGGATCTATACCTCTAATGAGATGTCTTACAAGTGTCAAATTTTGTATTTGTTTATCAAAAAATAGATGTTTAATTTTTAAATAATATTTATTGTTCATTTTTATACAAATAAATGTCATAAACAAATGTAGTTACAGTTATTGAATTGATCTGATTTTTTTCATAAATAATCAACACGATGTGGTATAAAAAATGAATAATTTGAATTATCAAAATAAAACCCGTGATAGGCCCAATTTGAGATCTCTAAAAAAACATTTTTAATTTGATACACAATAATATTAATGTTAACTATCAATTTGTCACGCATTAACTACATAGGACCAAATTCACCTACTATATTATTGTACACAAATTTACAAATCTAAAATTGCAAGCTTCTAACGTCTTTCATGAATTGTTTTTTTTTTATATTCTTTCTAGTAAGGTAGCGTTTGGTAAAAATTAGAATCACGATTTGAATGAAAAAAATTTAAAATTCTTTTTAAAACTTATAATCAAATAAAAATTTTCAAAATTCAATTTCATAATTTTTTCAAAACTTATAACCAAACTCTATTCAAAACTTTATTTTTAAAAAAAATTCTAAAAATATATTTTTTTGTTTTCTTTTTTAAAATTATTTTTAAAATTTTGACAAATTATTTTTTTGAAAAAATATTTTTGTTATTTTTATTTTTGAATAAAAATATTTTTTATTTTTATATTTTTTTCCAAAAAAAGATATTGTTATTTTTTTTTAAAGTATTGATCAAATAATTTGTTATGATTTAGATATATATGGAAAACATTAAATAATTAAAGTAAATAAAAAAATATTTAAAAAATAAAATAAAAGATTTAAACTAAATATTTTATAATTTTTTTTAAAAAAATTATATATTTAAAATAAGAAATTAAAATTTTTAAATATTTAAAAAAAAAACAACACACAAATGTTATAAATATAGCGCACATTAAAAAAATAAATAAAAATTTACAATAAAAAATATTTACCCTAAAAAAATAAAAATAAGAAAATTTTTAAATATTTTAGAAAAATAAACCTAAAATAATTTCAAAATATAGTTCAAAACTCAAAACTCTTTTCAAACAAATTTTCTTTTTTCAAAATTTATTTAAAAAATTCAAAACTTAAAATATAACTCAAAACTCAAATCATGATTCAAAAACTAAATCAAACGGAGCCAATCTTTCACATTTAGAAAGGGTGGTGAACCGTGACACGGGCAAGAACACCTTTCTTTTGTCATTCCTTGATACTTTTGTTTTTTGTTTTTATTTTTTTTATAATTTAAATTTTTTTTATATATATTTTTGTTTTTATGTTTTCATTTTCATAAAATTACAATCTATTTAAAAAAAAAATTGAAAATGAGAAAAAAAAAAAGAAGTCATTTATCTTCAAAATAAATTTTCAATTTTTCTCCTTTCACCATATTTAGCCACCACCCACGACTAGTTGCTGTCACCACCACAATTTTCTAGCCACTGGTCATTGGTGAATTGACCTCTAACTAGGGGTGTGCATAATACCGCCGAAACCGGTAAAATCGCACCGAGCCGCACTACCAAGGCAAATTCGTTATTATTTGTCAATCGAACTGTCGGTTTTTTGTAAGAAAAATGGCAAATTCTAGTGACACTTTTATCAATCTGCCGGTTTCTATTTTTCTTCCAAACCGCACCGACCTGCACCGCTATTAAATCATGTTTTATAAGATTCTAAAAATTCTTTTTTACTTAAGTTTGCTTGTTATTCTATACCTTAGAATATAGTATTACATTATTACTCGAGGGGAATTCAAGATGTCAGTAATCCAAAATAAAGTAAGATTCCAATTCACTTTTCAATCTTTTTTTTCTTTTTTTTTTTTTGGCCATGTTGCAAACTTGCATTAGCTCACTTTTCAATCTAAATACTTTTCAAGAGTAAATATTTTCAATATATTGTAAACCCTGAATGATATTAATTTTATGTATTATATTTGATCATTGTAGCTTCCATAGATGCTTGTAATGAACTGATGGCATAGTCGTTGATATTATCATGTTGTTGCTACACTTGCTGCATCAGAAGAAAGCTTCGCAAGATGCTTAACATCACGGTATCTCTCGTCTTTTTTTTACTCTTTGATTTAAGTTTTGTAATTTGAACTATATTTTTTATAAACCGCCAATCCGCCCGAACCGTCAAGGCAAATCCGCCATTATTTGCCAATCAAACCGCCGGTTTTTTATAAGGAAAATAGCAAATTCTAGTGACACTTTTATCAATCCGCCATCCGCCATACGGTTTCTATTTTTCTCTCAAACCGCACCGACCCACACCGCACACCCCTACCTCTAACAACGGATTAATGTGATTCAACTTGTTGACACCACCGGGAGTGGCGGTGGCGTGGAAATGTGTTGGTCTTCTGTACAAGTGAGTAGGACTCGATTCTTGAGAGGTACAATTAGTGTTCTATTTATTCGGTAAAATTGATCCGATTATATTTTATTTGTAACTCTATCTCATGTACTGAAGATTTATACATTCTCTGCTTATTTTAATGGTAGATCCCGTCTTTTAAATTAGATTAAATTTGATGTACATTCAATTTTTTCGAAATTAAGAACCATAAATACTATGATTGCCTACAAAACGCCTTTTTTGTGGTGTTGAAAAAACAAAAAACAAAGACTTGTTGACTGCAATATTAGTGCCACCATCCGCCATATCGACAAGGATAGTGAAGGAAAATTATTTAATAATTTCAGAATATTACGTGGTCATATTTAGGGTCGGTCTTGGGGCATAGGTTATTAGGTCATGGCGTAGGACCCTTTAAAATAGACTAAAAAAAGGGGTCTTCTATTATTATAATTGAGTGTAATATATTAAGTATGTTTTAAGTCTAAAAAAATTTTAAAACGTCCAAACTAAATTAAAATAAATTGATCCATTAAAAAATTGAAAGGCTATTCAAAAAAATTAACATTGTTATCCATCGAAAATAGACCTAAAAAAGGGGTCTATCTTATTATAGTTTAGCCTAATATATTAAGTATATTTTAAGTCCAAAAAAAATTAAAGAAGACCCAAATTAACTTAAAATAAATTAATTCATTAAAAAAATGAAAGGCCTATTTAAAATAATTAACATTGTTATTCATTGAAAATAATTTTGCAAAAAATTAGATTATGTAAATATGATTGATTTATTTGCTTCTAAAAATACAAGAAGAGTAAGGATCAAGCGATACTTATTAGTTATTGTAATGTAATGCTATGCTAAGTATTTTTTGTGATTTTGACACAAATCTTTTGTCCTTTACTTTCAGTTTTTTTTTCATTCAATGAAAAAAAAAATATGAAGGACCTCAGAAATTTAATAGTTGATTTTCGACTTTGGACCCCGAAAATCTCAGGGCCGGACCTGGTCATATGTTAAGTTAATTATTAATTATTTAGTCTCTATGTTATTCTCTTACCTTTAATATAAATGGTAATTTCTATTTTTTTTTTTATCAATTAAAATCTTATAAAACATCACATATTTATATTCCGAAAATATTGAGCAATCACCGATAGTGAATGACTTGCCAATTCCGAGAAAGACGTCCTCCACCCCTGATTGCTTCGTAATTTATTAAAGGTTGAAAAAATGACCTGAGGGCCCCAATAATGTCAAGTCCGAAAAAGTTTTCTTTAAATTTGTTTGTATAAAAAAATTTATGACAACGAAATTCGAAAAAGTACAGCTAACCTCACAAATTCAATATAATTACACTAATTTTTCTTTTAGTTATGGGTGTAATTCAGATGAGTTCGACGGATTGTGAGATTGTTTAAACTCGTTCAAGTTATCCGAGAATTGTCCAAGCTTACTCAAACCCGAATTATAACTCAAGTTGTCTCCTCAATCTCGACCCAAATAAAACCCTAATTACACATAATTTTTTGTATTTTTCCTCCATTTTTAAGAAGAAAATTGGTAATAAATCTAATTTAAAGAGGATATAAGACATTAGATTTAGTGAATTTTTTTGTTGGTGAGAGGTCCACTCAGATAAAAGAGTTTGGTGAGAAGTATTTTTTTAGTTTTGGAGAATATTTTGTTTTTAATTTTATCCTTTAATTTATCTATTTACCATATAGGGTCAGGCTCGGGCCGACATGCCCCCGGGCCTATCGAACTCTCGCAAAAAATTAGACAAAGTTGACCTGTCTAGTTTTTAAAAAATCAGACCTCTGAAGAGTCAGGCCTGACATTTTCTTATAAATTTTTTTCACCAAAATAATTTGACAATGATGTTGGGCATCTGATGGGCCGGGCCGTAGCTAGAAAAAGCATGGCTTAGGTTTAGCTTGGGAGATTTGGATTGGGCTGAGCCTCGGGTGAAGTTCAGGTTGGCGGATCATTTTTACACCCCCTGACTCTACCTAACAAATTAGAATGTCCTAACCATGTATCATGGCTAATCACGTCACAAAAAGAAAAACAAAATTTTAAAATTACGTATACATATTTTTCAATGAATAACCAAAGAAAAAAAAAAATTTTAGCAAACAACTAATTTTCTTATCTTTTTGTAATCTGACCAAAAAATTGAAATTCTTTCGTTTCATTTTTTTCAAGAAAGCCTATTACTTTTCTTTTCTTTTTTTCATTTTTTCTTTTGGCACAAAAAAGAACATCACTATATTTTAAAACAGTGGTGCTAGGTACCCCAGCAGGCTAAATTTTTTTTTTTCCTTCCAATCACGCGGTGCCACGTGGCACTGGGGGGGGGGGTGGGGGTCTCAAGCTTTATTCATTTTAAAATTACAAAAATGTTACCTATATAATTTTGGGTGAAACACTAATAAATTCCAAAATCTGATTTTGTGAATTGTTTAATCCTCACTTTTTTCCTATGAATCCAAAAGTCTCATTAAAGTAAAAATTACACAAAATGACAGTCATATGTTTGGGTTTAATTTTTTTAAAAATGAAAGTGAATTTCTCCAAATGTGAAATTACATATTTGGGCAATCTGCATTATAGAGGTTTTAGATTTTTCCTCCTTAAACAAATCTTACATTACGGATAAGAACGTAATATTTCAATATAACATTCTAATAACGTAATATTCAAACGTAACACGCTAAAAAATTCCTTAGTGTATTTTTTTAAAAAATTTTTTTTTCCAAATGTAACAAGGTAATAAACCAAAACAATTCTATAGCGTACTTTTCTCGAACGTAACACTTCAATGTAATACACAAAACAACTCCTTAGTGTACTTTTCCCAAACGTCACACTGCTGTAATCTCAAACGTAACACTCTAATCAACGTAATCTCAAAAGTAACACTCTAATCAATGTAATCCCAAAAGTAACACTCAAATGTAATATACATACAAAAAATACTAAAAAATTCCTTAGTGTACTTTTTTCAAACGTAATACTCACAATTTGAAATTATACATTTGTCCAAAACTTATTAAAGAATTTTTATACTCTTTTTGGAATGGTTTGAAGAATTTCACATATTTTTGGAATGGTTTGAAGAATCTCACATTCTTTTTTAAAAGTGTTATATTCGAGTGTTATGTTTGGTAAAAAGTACACTAAGGAGTTTTTTTGTGTGTTATATTGGAATGTTACGTTTAGAAAAAGTACATTAAGGAGTTTTTTTTAGAGTGTTATGTTTGAGTGTTAATGTTTGAATTATACATTTGTCCAAATCTTACTAAGGAGTTTTTGTACTCTTTTTGAAATATTTAAATAATCCCATATTTCAAGTCATTTTTGTGTACTCATTTTGAAATGTTTGAAAATCTCACATTTCAAGTCATTCCAAATAAAAAATATTCTCATGTAAAAATTCATTCCAAATTTGATTATCATAGATTGTGTATCATACCTTTCTAGCAGAAAAGAAACAAAGAAAGAAAGAAAGAAACATAATAAAAATAAGGATATAATCGTAAATCTAATTTTTAAATAATATATTAAATCTACCTATTCAAAATCAATGGGACTAATTGGTCTATAAAAAAATTCTTTAAACTAAACAGATTATTATTTATTAAGATGAGATTTATAAATTTTTCTATAATTTTATTTTATTTTTGTATATTTTAATATTTTTCAAAAATAGTAATCCGCAGACCCAAAAATATCAAGCCAGCTTCTAATTACTAGTTTCTTGCCCCAAGTGCGGGGCAGATTAATGTTGAAAAGTGATTGAAATGGTTCAGTGGCCCCAAACAACGTTGAATGAAACTGAATGGGTTAATTTGGTGATTACGACTTAGGTTTGGAGTTGGTTTCAGGTTTTTGATCTTTTATTTGCAAATAATTTTTTTGAGATTATATGAAGCTTTACTTGAACTCCCAATTAGCCGATAGTAGGATTGGTTCTCCAAATTAGTTAGTTTATTAGGTCGGATATTGAGTTTAAAAAAAAAAAAAAACACACACACACACACAACAATGTCCAATATATATATTTTTTGTTTTATTTTCATAATCTATTTTTTGGAATAAAAGTGTAAATAAATAAGATTAACTAAGCTACAAGAATACTTTATGAACTTATTGTGTTAGAACTACTCTAAACAGGATTTATAAATAGGGTATGGCTTCTGTCAAGTCCGGGATCGGACTGGACTGTGCTGTTGGGCCCGTGGGGGCCCACCATGGGTCCCGTTTTGATAATTTGAACCGTTCAATGTGTAGAACTCGTCGAGTACTATATGTCTGTTAAAAATTACGTTGATCGGATATCGATAGTTATGTAATCAAATCAGTTTCGTATTAAAAAAGTTGGACAGTGAACAAGTTAATCGTTGAAAAAAAACTGATTTGATCATATAGCTATCGATATCTGATCAACGTGATTTTTTACAAGCATATAGTACTCGCCGAGTTTTACACATTGACGGTTCAGATTATCAAAAAGGGACCCGTGGTGGCCCCCACGGGCCCAACAGCACGGCCCAGTTCGATCCCGGACTGGACAGAAGCCATACCCTATAAATAAATCCCTCTTTATTTAAAAAAAGAAAAAGATAAATTAATTTAATGAAAAAAGTAAAAATAAAAAGCACTCATTTTCATGTAGTGTTACCTTTATTTTGGAATGAAAATAATTTATAAAATTTAAAGATATCATTTTATTGTTTTTTATTTTTTCATAAAACTAATTCTGAAATTAAAACCAAACATATTCCTAGAAATATTGTTCCAACAATTTTAGGAGCAACAATATTACATCCCTCTAATTTATCACCACTAAATAACCTCTAATATCTGGCATTGAGGTTAGAGCTCACGTGATGAAATATTTGACAAATTAAAATTTGACACTTGTCAGATACATCATCAGGGATGATTTTTAGGAGTAATAAATTAGATGTCTCAAGTATTTTTCTTTTAGGAGGCTGTTGAAAAGTGTTAAAAAAATACTTAAGGCACCTAAGTTATCACCTTTTGAACGATAGAAGAACTACTTATCTTCTCTTAGATAGTGGTCGTTCGGTTCGCATCTATGGTCAATCAATAGGCTTGCGGATCTATACCCCTAATGATGTGTTTGACAAGTGTCAAATTTTGATCTGTCAAAATTTTCATCATGTAAGGTCTAACCTCAATGCCACATCATTATGTGTTATTTATAGATAATAAATTAGAGGGATGTAGCATTGTTGAAAATGTTATTACCAAAAACAATGAAGTCGATCCAATAACCATAGTTATGTTATTTTATTGCATTTGTTTCTCAAAAAATAGATAGTTTAATTTTCAAATAATATTTATCGTTTATTTTTATTCAAATAAATGTCACAAACAATCATCGCTATAGTTATCGGATAGATCTAATTTTTTTTATAGATAATCAATACGATGTGGTATAAAAAATGAATTGTTATAATTATTAAAATGAAACCCGTGGTGAGTCCCAATTTGAGCTGTCTAAAAAAAAAAATAATTGATGCACAATAATATTAATTTTAATTTGTCACACATTAACTACATGGGACCAAATTCTCCTACTATATTATTGTACATAAATTTACAAATCTAAAATTGCAAGTTTCTAACGTTTTTCATGAATTGCTTAGGTCTCTCTCTCTCTCTCTCTCTCTCTCTCTCTCTCTCTCTCTCTCTCTCTCTCTCTCTCTCTCTCTCTCTCTCTCTCTCTCTCTCTCTCTCTCTCTCTCTCTCTCACACACACACACACACACACACACACACACACACACACACACACACACACACACACACATCAATTGATATTCTAGTCAGTCTTTCTCATTTGGCGTGTAGAAAGGGTAGTAAATCGTGACACACGAGCAAGAACACCTTTTTTGGTCGTTCCTTATACTTCCTTTTTTTGTTTTTATTTTTTTTTAATTTAAAAATAAATTGTTTCGATATATTTTTGTTTTTATTGTTTCATTTTCATAAAATTAGATTCTATTTCAAAAAAAAAAAAAATTGAAAATGAAAAAAAAAGTCATTTATTTTCAAAATAAATTTTCAATTTTTTCTTCCTTCACCACATTTAGTTACCAGTCACTGCTAGTTGCCGCCACCACTACAATCTTCTAGCTACCGGTTGTCAGTGGATTGACCACTCTTTTGCAATTTTAGTGCCACTCCCACCATTAGGATTGTGCAAAATACTCTTTAATCAGTTAAAAGAGTATCGATCTGTATCAATCCGCACTCATCTATTCGTTAACCGCGAATTAAACTGCAAGATTTATAATCCGTCTTCAAAACCGTTCTATTCCGCCATAATTAATACATATATATTTTTTAACCTCTAATAAAATATCAAAATAAAAATGAGCATGAGAGAGATTTAAAATATAAAATTTGTTACAAATTAATAGTTATATATATAAAATGTATTATGTAAAATTAGTTTGTGTTATATATATAAAATAGGGTAAATTACATTGACACCTCCTGAGATTTATATTTATTATAATTCCCCCTTACCTTTTGGAAATTACATCTCCCTCCCTGAGGTTTAAAGTTTCATCACAGATTACTCCCTCCAGCAATTTAATTTTTTTTAAAATATTAATTTTGGCCTCACTAGGTAAATTACATTGACAACCCTCACATTTTAGAAATTATAATCATCTCCCCAATGTTTAAAGTAGTATTACCAATTGCCCCCTGTGTTAGTATTAGTTGAAAAAAAAATTAATTGGAAAAAAAATTAATTGGAAAAAACAATTGTTAGTCAAATTTTTAAATTTCTGTTTAAAAACTAATGTGAATTCTAATAATATATGATAAAGAAAATTTTAATGGTGAGTTCGAATAATATATGATAAAGAAAATTTTTAAATACATAAAATTCGATCATGATTAGATATAACTTTTTTACAATATGAGCTACATGTATAGATTCCATTTCATATAATAAATTGTGTTTAATTCTATAATTAAATTATACAAAAATATTATATGGTAAATTTTGAATATAATAATGCCTTGCCTTGTTTGCAGTCATTAATTGATGGAAATGGAATTGCCAATGTGTAACAGCAGGATCACTTTGGTCGCAGCTAGTGATGTATTGGCCATGTAATTAAAAGTTGAATAATACCATAATGATCATAATTTTTTGGGTTAATTGCACTTTAACCCCACCAATTAATTCTGAATATTATCTTATCTGATCAACTTCAAAACATTATATTTTGTCCCATCAATTATCAAAATTACTTCACTTTCATCCTATATAGGATGAGAGTTTTTGTACAAATTTTAATAGTTGAAGGTCTGAATGTATGATTTTAAAATATAAGAAGTTACAATAATATTCAAATAATAGTTAATAAAATAAAGTACAAATTTTCAATGATAGTTAAAAATTTTCTTTATCATATATTATTCAGAACTCATGTTGATTTTTAAAAAGAAATTTAAAAATTTGATTAATAAATTTTTTTTTCAAATAATTTTTTTTTTCAATGAATTTTTTTTCAACTAATACTAACTAGGGGACAATTGGTAATGTTACTTTAAACCTTGAGAAGGGTATTATAATTTCCAAAATGTGAGGGGTGTCAATGTAATTTATCCAATGAGGGCAAAATTAGAATTTAAAAAAATTAAATTGCTGGAAAGAGCAATCTATAATGAAACTTTAAATCTCAAGGAGGGGATGTAATTTTTAAAAGGTAAGAGAAGAATTATAATAAACGTAAATTTCAGAGAATATATTATATAAATTAATATTATACATATAAATATTTAATAATTAATTAAAATATTATTTATTCTGTCAATACGTTCCCCAACTATCCAGACCGAATCGCGTTCACTCCTACCCACCATCCGCCACATCGAAAAGGATAGTGAATAACTTGTCAATTCTAAGAAAAAGGTCCTCCACCTGAAACGCTCCGTAATTTTACTAGAGTCTGAAAAAATGACCCCGTGGGCTCCAATGATGTCAAGTCCGCAGCATCTAATTACTACACAACAATGTTACATACCTAAAAAAAATAATAATAATAATAATAATACAAGCCTGATTTGACTTGTTTTTGAGAAATAAATTTTATTTTTTTTAAAATTTTATTTGATATAGTGATTTTGAAAAAAGAAATTCAAAATTATTTTCTTTCTCCTACACATTAATCAATCATTTTTTCTCTCTCTCCTCTCATTCTCAATCACTTTTTTCTCTCACACACATCTACTCAACTACAACAAAATATCAAATCATCTTAAACTCTCATATTACAAAACTATTTTCAAAATGAAAAATGATTTGTGGCACTAAAACTGTTGGCACTAATGGCACTAATTTCCAGTTTTGGTAACTTTGTTTTTTTTTTTTTTTTTTATACCTTATATAGAAATTCGGGACATTAGTGCCCCTGAATTTCGAGCTCCATATCGGAGCTGTTTCAAAATATACAACCAAACAAATCAAAAAAATATCTAAACTCTTTCTCCAATTTTTAAAAAAAAATTTATCTCCCAAAATCAAACCAAACACACCCACAATCTTTACAGCTCTCACTCACTTGTGATTAGTTTAGAAAGGAAAGAAAAAAAAAAATTAAAAAAACAAAAACACATAATTAGTTCACATCATTTTGGAGTCATGAGGATCTCTAACTTTAAAGGTCCCAAGTATTTTTGTTACAACAAATTTCTTGCCCCGGTAAATTTGTTAGTATAAAAAATAAATAAATAAAAATTCAGACAATGAAACTCGAACCCTAAAATTATTTTAAAAATAATATGAAATTATGAATAGATTTTTAGGGTAATTTACACTCACCTTTCACGAGATTTTAAAAAAATACAGTTCATCTCACAAATTTAACATAATTACATTAATTTTTAGTTTGGACTGCAATTTGGGTGAGTTCGAATGTATTGAGAGATTGTCCAAGTTATACTGAGAGTTATCCAAGCTTGCCCAGATTCAAATTGCAATTCGAAATTGTCTGCTCAATCCCAAGAGTTAAACTCGAATTGCACATTTTTTTTTCTCTCATTTTTTTAGGAGAAAATTGTTGATAAATCCAATTTAAAGAGGGTATCAGGTATTAGGTTTAGTGGATATTTTTTTGTTAGTGAAAGGTCCACCTTTTATAAAATAGTTTGGTGCAAAATCATTTTATTGGTTTTGGAGGACATTTTGTCTTCAAGTTTACCTCTTAATTTATCTGTTGACTTTTTTTGACTATTAGTTCAATTTTTTCCTCTTATCTGTTAAAATTTTTGCTATCAGTTGAAATTTGCCCTTACTAAGATGATGATCTGTTCAATTTTTTTAACTAACTATTGCAATATTTTTTTTATCTGTTGAATTTTTATAACCTATTTTTTCTATTTGTTCGACAAATCAAAGTGCAGATCAAAGCAAAAAGCACAGATTGAACATTTTCTTATCTATTGAATTTTTTAACATAATTTTTTCTATCTGTTAGACATTTTCTTATCTGTTGAATATGCACACAGATATAAGGACATGCCTTTAGACTGAACCAAACTAATCAAGCACAAACCTGTTTCTTATCTTTTTAACATACATAGAGATGAAAGCAAATGCACGCTAGCTAACTCAGACACAAAAAAGAGTGATAGAGAGAAATAGATTGAGAAAATGGCAAAGAGCACAGATTCTCTCAACTGCAAGAAATAAGAAGTCCTATCTATAGAGCTTTGTGAGTCCCACCGAGCGCACTCAGATTTGACCCCAACTCTACAACCGTCGACAACGATGATGAACCCTCTGTCGAGCCATCCACACGTCGAACATTCTTTACAAATCACTACTGTAAAATCGTTAGCTCTTTATTCATCAATCATCATATACAAAAACAAAAAATCAAATTAATTTAAATTAAATTGAGCGGCCACAACTCTGGGAAGGTAAAAGCAACACTCTCAAAGAAGCCGCATTGACCTACGACGGTGCTACTAGCTCCCTTAGAGGTTCCAAAGCTAAGACCAACTTTCTGCCACCGTCCACTACCTTGTCTCTTGACCTCAACATGCCCTTCGACCACTTGTTGAAGATTGACTCTTATTCACCAAAGTCAATAATAACTGCTAATTTTAGACAAATGAAGGAGCTGAAGTTTTGGGCTAAAGGTTCAGTCGAGCTACTTCATGGTAGGGTGGCTGATCTTCAGATCTTGTTGGTGGCTGCTGTAAATGCTGTCGGTGGCTTGTCGATGGCTATGGAAACTTTGGCTCTCTCATTGTATCTATAAAAGGGTAGTGAATAAGAGAGGTTCAAGTGTGGTGAGTTAAAGAAAAAATACAGAGAACAAGAGAGTGTGTAATTCTTTGTTCCAAATTTAGTGAATGCTGCGGCCTATGGACGTAGGCGATTTGTCAAACCACGTGAATACTTGTGTGTTCTTACTTGTGTGTTTGTGTATGATTGTTTTCTGTCTCCTAGGCACAACAAATTGGTATCAGAGTATTGTTGTGCGAAAAAACAGAGCATTTTTCTATAAATTGAAAATTTCAAAGCTGTTAAAATCGAGTTTCCATCCTACCACGACGTACGTCTCGACGAGAGGAGTCTAGATCCAGAAAGAACGGTCAAAACGGAGGTCGGGGTGGCCCACACGCTCTGGTCAAAAGTGAGCGCGTAAAGTTAACTCTGAACCAGAAGACCTACGCGTAGCGAGAGGAAGAAGACGACTTCCAAAACATATACTTCAAATATATATTTGAAGGAAACAAACACCAAGTGGAGCTCTGTCCATGTGGTTAAGGCTGACCATTTCTTTCCCTTGGCCAAGGTTCAAATCTTTGGGGCAACAATATATTCAGACCCAAATTTTCAGTGAAGTTTTCGGGAGCTTAGAATTTGCCTTGTTCTGGGCATTTCAAGTGTCTGTTGTTGTTTGGAGATTATTGAGCAGTCTCAATGGCAGAATCTACAAAGACGAGATCAACCAAGTTCACAAGCAACCCAGTGACTACAAGCAGTTCTAGGCATTGGACCTCGGTGTCCCATGCTAAATTCGAGGTAGAAAAGTTTGATAGAAGCAACAACTTCGGCATGTGAAAATGCGAAGTTAAAGACATGTTTGTCCAGATGAACCAGCATTTCACTCTGGGAGACAAACTAGAGAGCTTGGATGAGTTTGAGTGGAGAAAGTTCATCTCCTGGCCTGTAGTTCCATCCAACTTTGTCTTGCAAAAGAGGAGAAAGACGCCTTACAGAATATGATACTGCGAAGGAGCTTTGGAGGGCGCTGGAAGACAAGTTCATGCAAAGAGCATTGAGAACTGGCTGTACTTGAAGAAGATGTTGTTTCATTTCGACTACAAGAAAGGTATTTCGATGAATGAACACCTGAACAATTTCAACAAAATTCTTGCTGATTTGAAAAACTTGGATGTTCAAATCGATGATGAAGATAAAATACTGTTATTGTTGAATTCCTTACCTGACACATATGATCATCTCACCACCACTTTACTGTATGGTAAAGAAAAGATCAAGTATGTTGATGTTTCAAATGCCTTGGTAAATAATGAGTTCAGAAGGAAAGATAAGTCTGCAAACAGAGATGCAGCATGAGAGGCATTGACAGTTAGAGACAGGATAAATAACAGAAGATATACAGGGCGAGGAAAGTCTCGCTCAAAATTAAGAGGGAGATCATTAGATAGAAGACGTCTTGCAAAAGACGAGTGTGCTGCTTGTTTCCAGAAAGGGCATTAAGCAAAAGATTGTCCCAATAAAGACAAAAAAGAGGAAAATGTGAACGTTGCACGAGATGGAGATAATGGTGAAGGATCAACCTTCATAGTTTCATCACTTGGCTATTCCAATGAATGGATTCTAGATTCCGGATGTTCATACCACATATGTCCTAACAAGCAGTGGTTCTCGAGCTTATGAGAGTTCGATAGAGGAGTGGTGCTGATGGGCAATGACCAAGCTTGCCAGACAAAGGAGATTGGAACAATTCGACTGAAGATGCATGATGAAACAATCAGAATTCTTGAAGATGTTCAGTATATACCGAATTTGACAAAAACTCTCATCTCAGTGGGAGTTTTAGACTCCAAGGTTACAAAGTAACTGTGGAAGGTGGAGTCCTTGTACGAGGAGCATTTGTTACAATGAAGGGTACTTGGAAGGAAAATTTATATTTCCTAGATAGCTCTACTGTCATGACCCAAACCTGCCCCTATAGGTTTAGCGTTGTAAACGGCCAGTAATCCTTGGATTACCAAAGGCCTCTGAACAGATTATCATGTAAGGGGGCTGCAGAAGCAAATATAGAAACATACATAGTCTATAGAGCTGTGCAGACATATATGGGATAGATAATTTAAAAGCTTGTGAGCATGAACTCTTTTCGAGCAGACATATATATACATATATAACGTCATATAGATCCATCCAACCTTATCATTATACACAAAATAGAGGTCACAAAACAACAAAAGTCTTAAGCTTATGTCTTAGTTTACAAAACTCGACCATTGAACTTTTTTCGGAACCTCCTCGAAAGATACAATGGTTGGCCAACAAAATAGAGACTCCAGGCCAACAACTCTGAGCCTGGTCACGTGCTTAGTCGCCTACATACATATAATAAATAGTAAGTGAAAGCCCAGTGAATAATAACAGAGTAAAGATTTTAATGAATGATGTCCAGTTTCGTATCATGTTAATCAGAGAGATAAGCATAGTCATATAAAAAACAGAGTCATGTTCATATACGTGTTCAAATCATGTGTGGTACTTCCATTAGCATTAACATATCTCCTTGGTCAAGCATATCAAGTTTCATAAAGGAACCTCCGGTACCGGGTAACATATCTTACACGTGGGCCACGGTATTGTTTCCTCCGGGTGAAGGCCTGGGCCACGGTATTGTTTCCCCCGATGAAGCCCTCATGACCATAAGCCATAGTATTATGTCCTCTGGGCAAGGGCCTCTGCTAAGGATACCGCAAATACATTTCAAAGATATGGATTATCATTCATGGAATCACAAAATAGCCTATTGTATTATTCAAAGACAATTCATATCATATCATAATGTTTAGAAAGTATTTCATATCAAACATAGCTTTACTAAGTTATTACTCACAGATAACTGCACAGATAGCTTTGATAGCAACCAATGGATCAATAGCTTATGGCGCGTGACTTACACAAACATAATAGATACATATACTGAAACACACACTTGGATCATACTTAACTTATTTCGTTTTGTTCTTAGTGTGTTTCTAAGTCTTATCCTCATTATTGTGTCTTAATCATGGCCTAGGAATGCCTAGGATGTAATGAGGATGCTAAAACATGCTATTCAACACTTAAGGTAAATTTGTTGAAAACAGGGTCCTCGCTCGAGCGTAGCTTCCTTTGTTCGAGTGGATGTGCAAAATAAGCGCAGTCGCTCGAGCGCAACTTTGGTTACTCGAGCGGTTTGTAAACCTCTACAAAAGTACTGGATGTGTGATTTCTCTACTTGACGGTTGCTCGACGGTCGCTCGAGCGTGAGACTAGGGTCTTCACTCGAGCACAACTCTTGTCGCTCGAGTGGTCTGCAAAACTTATAAACTTCTAGGAGCACTCATTTTACACTCGAGCCAACCTTTGTTCGCTCTAGCGGAAGTGCAAAATTAAGAGTGGTCGCTTGAGCGCCCAATCTATTGCTCAAGCGGAGAGGCAAATTTATGAAATTTCCATATTTTCCTTCAATCTTCAAAACTCAACCCCAAAGCTGCAAATTATGTTATTTTAGGCCAATAACTTAAGAAAACTTGTGTAAACTTGGAAAACATCATGAATTATGGATCATTACACAAAATCAAGGCCCAAAAGCAAGTAAATTCTTCAAAACAAACTTGAATTATAGGAATACACATCATGCATGTGTTATCATGAACTCAAGTCTTCCCAAACATGTACAAATGAAGTGTTAAGGTGCAAAACCACAATGAGCTCCCATAATTGAACAAAAATAGGTCCTTGCATGTAAGAATTTGTTGAAATCAAAACTTAAAATCCATGAATTATGCATGCATGTATATAATTAGCTCATTTCTTCCATGATTGACATAATTCTAACTAATTCTCTTCAATTTCATGTAAATATTCCTACATGACTCATGAATTCACTTCCTATGTACCTTATTTCCAAGATTTAAGGGAAATGTTCATACCTAAGGTGTGAATTCAAAGGGTTCAAGCTTAATTCTCCAAGAATTCTCCTAGTTGAGCTCAATCTCTTCTTCCCTTTCTCTCTCTCTCTCTCTCTCTCTCTCTCTACATTTTGTTGCCTCAAAGATGATAAAATGAGAGTGGGAGTTATGCTCCTTAATCAACTTAAGCCTTATATAGGCTTGCTTAGTGGTGTTTAATTAACCTTGGCTTAAGCTAATCAAATTTACATTAATTATTCTAATTTAATTCGTTCCGAATCGAATTTAAATTAAACCTACCATAATTTCCTAAAAATTCCAAATAACAGATATACCAAGTCAATTTCGTGATCGGATAGTGAAAAGGCCTTCAATTCACAGAACAAAATAGAAACATAAATAGATCTTTCTACGATAGACAAATAGAAACACAGATAATGCAACACTCATGCAATTAATTCATAATTTCATCTTAATTACTCATTAAGCATTCTTAATCATGGTTTAGTGGCTAGTCATAGTTCGGGGTTGTTATAGTCTTCCCCCTTCAAAAGAGTTTGGTCCTCCAAACTCGAATTACTTTCGTTTTGGAAGAATATCGGATCCAGAGGGAATAAATCAGAGTATCTCTTCATCATATCTTCTTCAGTCTCCCAAGTTACATAAGTCCCTCCATGGTTTTGCCAATCAACTTCACTAATGGTATTTCTTTGTTACTCAATCTTTTGATTCTATGATTCACAATCTGAATTGGCCTCTCTTCGTACGTATAATCATCTTTCAGAAGCACATGGGTCAGCTCAATTACATGGAGTGGATCTCTTAAATATTTCCAAAGCATCGAAACATGAAAAACATTATGCATATGTTCCATGACTGGTGATAAGGCTACCCGATACGCCACTGGGTTGATTTTCTCAAGGATCTCGTATGGCCCAACATATCTCAGTGCTAACTTACCCTTTACACCAAACCGAGTTTGCCCTTTCATTGGAGTCACTTTGATAAACAAGTGATCCCCGACTTCATATTCTCTGTCTCTTCTTCTGACATCTGCATAACTCTTTTGGCGACTTTGTGCAGTTTTTAATCTCTGTCGAATCAATTTCACATTTTCAATCGTTTCTTGCACAAGTTTCGATCCCAATAAAGGTCTGTCACCTACCTCGGCCCAACAAATCGAGAATGGCATTTTGTACCATACAACGCTTCATAAGGGGCCATCTCGATACTCGAATGGTAACTATTGTTGTACACAAATTCTGCCAATGGTAAGTAAGTCTCCTAATTTCCTTGGAAATCTAACACACACATTATGAGCATATCTTCCAAGGTTTGAATGGTTCGTTTAGATTGACCATATGTCTGTAGGTGATAAGTACTGCTTAGTCTCAGTTCAGTCCCCAAGGCCTGTTATAAACTCTGCCAGAATCTCAAAGTAAACATGGGATCTCTGTCAGATATTATGGACACTGGAACTCAATGCAATTTCACAATCTCATTTACATACAAATTAGCCAACTTATCCGCATTATACAAAGATTTGACAGGCAAAAAGTGAGCAGATTTAGTTAAACGATCAACAATGACCCAAATAGAATCCATACCTCGGGAGGAGAGAGGCAATCCAACAATGAAGTCCATCGTAATATGCTCCCATTTCCATTCTGGTATTAGAAGTGGTTGAAGTAATGCAGCGGGTCATTGGTGTTCAGTTTTAACTTGTTGGCAATGCAAACATCTAGCCACATAGTCAGTAATACTTTTCTTCATTCCAGGCCACCATAAGTTTTGTTTCAAGTCATGGTATGTCTTTGTGTTTCATGGATGCATAGCAAATTTGGAATTATGGGCTTCAGTCATAATACATTTTCTCAATTCTGAACAATCTAGTACACACAATTTGTCCTGAAATTTCAACACATTTTTTTCAAACACAAATCCGGGCCTCGGTCTTGAATCAATTTCATTGACAATCTTCCACAAAGACTCATCTTTAAGCTGTTTCTCTTTAATCTTTTCAATTATTGCAGGTTGGGTAGCAATAGCGGCCAGAATTTCATCCTATTTCCATAGCACAAATTCAATTTCATTTCTTTCTAGGTCGCATATCAAGTCCTTTTGACCAGTGAGTAAACATGACAAATTCCCAATTGACTTTCTACTCAAGGCATACACCTTGATATTGGCTTTTCCCAGATGGTACAAAATCTGCAAGACATAATCTTTAATCAACTCTAACCATCTCCTTTGTCTCATGTTCAGTTCTTTTTGGGTGAAGAAATATTTCAAGCTTTTATGATCTGTATATACTTCACAAGGCACTCCATATAGATAATGGCTCCAAATTTTTAATGCAAAAACCACCACTACCAATTCAAGGTCATGAGTTGGGTAATTTTTTTTCATGTGGGCGGAGTTGTCCAGAAGCATAGGCAATCACCTTCCCATTTTACATTAACACACATCCTAAGCCTTTGTAGGAAGCATCACTATAAATCTGAAACTCATTCGTTCCGTTGGGCAATGTCAAAATTAGTGCAGTTACCAATCTAGTTTTTCGTTCTTGGAAAGCTGATTTCCGCTGATCAATCCAATCAAATGGTACATTTTTTTGGGTCAATTATGTCAATGGCATGACGAGCTTAGAGAAGTCTCTCACAAATCTGCGATAGTAGCCAGGAAGTCCCAGAAAACTTCTGATTTCTGACACATTGGTCGGTCTTGGCCAGTCCATAATGGCTTCAATTTTCTGTGTGTCATGACCCGAACCTGCCCCTATGGATTAAGGTCATAACCGGCCAGTAATTATGAGATTACCTATGGCCTTATTCTTTATTAAACATGTCTCAATAGAAATAAAGGGGCCAAACGGAAGCAGACTTAAAAATTTTGTCCAATGAGCTGTGCTTATATGGCATAGCAAAAATTAATTCAAAAGCATTCCATAATAACTCACACATATAGACAGAATTAACATCTTGTAACATCTTGTACATCCAGGAACTTCAAACATGTAGTCAGCCAAACAAAAGTTTATATATATAGGTGATCCAATGTATTCACCAAGGTAGCAAAAAGGGTAAACAAAAGAACAAAAACAAAGTCTCGTGCGTGAGACGTTCGGGCGAACTTCACAAAAATTTGGATTTCTCTCACATCCTCCACTGAGGCTGGGTTTAGACATCTCTTTGCTCACCTACATACATATAAATGAGAGTGAGTGAAGGCCCAGTGAATAATATCAAAATAAAGAAGTTACATGAATGAAATTCCTAACGAACATATCAAACGGCCTCAGGCCCAATTCATTCATGTCAGACGGCCTCGGGCCCAATTCATTCATGTCAGACGACTTCGGGCCCAATTCATTCATTGGCATAACAAATTCTCATTCATAATTCAAATTAACAAATCCATGAAACTTATACAGAAGTAAGCATTTGGAAAGTAGTATACTTGAAAATATCTTTACTAAGATATTACTCACAGTGTTCTGTCAATGGATTTGCCCTTGCGCTTGACCCTACACATTTCATAGCATATTAGGTCACAAGCGATTCAATCCATTCTTAATTTGTTTATTTCTCTCAAGCCTCTTTCTTATCCTTTTAATTCATTTACAATGTTCAATGCATGCCTAAGAGTTCTTAAAAATGGAAGAGAATGGAAAACGAAACATAAAACAACTTTTCAAAAATTCTGAAACAAAGCTCTTCGCTCGAGCACAGTTTTGGTCGCTCGAGTGGCCTACAAAACTCTGTAAAAGTACTGGTTGCATGAATTTTATGCTCAAGCAAGATTTCTGATGCTCGAGCGAGAAGTCTTGCAAAATAGGGTTTGCTTGAGCGCGAGTTTGGCCGCTCAAGCCACCGTATAAATCTCTGCAAAACTTCTAGGAGCTAACTTTTCACGCTCGAGCAAGACTTTCATTGCTCGAGCGGACAGGCTGAATTCTGGAATTTCCAGAATTGTGTTTCAAGTTCAAAACACACCCCCAAAGGTCCAAAGCTTTCAAATTGACACCAAAACATGGAAAAACATTGTCTATCATGTGAACAAAGGTAATTTGAAACCAAATGGCAATCAAGCTTCATACCTTTATGACTCTTGCATGCATGTAAATTATTGACTCTAATTCCATTTCAAATAGTACAAATGATGCTCAAAATCATGAAGCTCAACAAAATTATGCATGCATGTGTGATTTGGTATTCAATTCTTCATGATTTTGTACATTCATGGCAATTCTCTACATGCATGGAGATATTGACTTCAAATTCATCATACACCATTCAAATCTTGTTCTTGATTACCAATTCTCTTTGAATTCACATAATTGTAGGCTTAAACTCATGGATTAAGGGTTGGTTACTCAACTAGAAGCTCCAATCCTTCCAATTATAGCTAAGTCTTGAGCTAATCCATCTAGTTCTTGAGCTCCTTTGCAAATTCTTCAACAATGAGCCCTCTCTCTCTAAATTTGGCTCTCTCTCTCTCTCTCTCTCTCTCTCTCTCTCTAGAGGTGTATTTTAGATTTTGAGCTCCAAGGAATAAACTCAAGTGTATAAAGGTCACTTATATATGCTTGCCTAATCAAATTTGATTAAGGCTAAGTAATTATGCTTAATTTAATCAACTTAATCTAATTATTTTGATCCGAATCAATTTTTAATTAAATTTCACCACAGGCTCTAAAAATCATGCTAATCACAATGGTACATACAATTTCACTTTCTAACGCCTCTATAGCCTTCAATTTAGATTTTATAACAGAAAAACGAACAGATTTTCCTACAGTAAACAAATACAAATTGAGAAATACATATAATCATATATTTAGCACTCAAAATCATATCAAGCATATAATTATAAGCGCATTTAAGATTAATTAGCATAACACAGAGTAGGGTTGTCACACTATGGGTCCACTGATACACCATCCTTGTTGATTACATGTCCCAGAAACGCTACGCTGTCAAGCCAGAATTCACATTTGAAAAATTTTGTATATAACTTCTTTTCTCTCAAAATCTGTAATGCAGTTCTCAGATGATTTTCATGTTCTTTCCTGCTTTTGGAGTAACTCAATATATCATCAATAAATACAACGATAAATTCATTAACAAATTGTTTGAAAACCCTATTCATTAGGTCCATAAATGCTGCAGGTGCATTTGTTACCCCACATGGCATTACCAAAAATTCGTAGTGCCTGTATCTGGTTTTGAATGTAGTTTTCTTTATGTCTTCTGCTTTAACTTTTAGCTGGTGATACCCATATCTAAGGTCTATCTTGGAGAACACTTGTGCCCCATGGGGTTGGTCAAATAGGTCATCTATTTGAGGTAATGGGTATTTGTTCTTAATAATCACTTTGTTCAATTCCTGATAGTTTATACACAACCTTAAAGATTTGTCTTTCTTCTTGACAAAGAAACTGGAGCATTCCAAGGTGACGTGCTCAGGCAGATAAACTTCTTGTCTAACAATTTCTGAAGTTGAGTTTTCAATTCTTTCAATTCAGAAGTTGACATTCTGTATGGGGATTTGGAAATTGGTTGTGTTCCAGGTATTACATCAATGGTGAATTCAATCTCTCTATCAATCAAGTCCCTAGGCAACTCATTCGGAAACACATCTGGAAATTCACAAACAATAGGAATAGTTTCCACATTAGGTTTATCAGAAGTCTCAGTCAAAACACAATACATATAACCCCTACATCCCTTCCTAAGCAGTTTCACAGCTTTCATGGCAGAAATCAAATATGGGAGAGGAACTACCCCATTCCCAGCAAACACAAATTCATGTAAACTAGATGGATGAAACACAACAGATTTATTCACACAGTCAATAGTTGCATAATACTTCGTTAACTAGTTCATACCCAATATGCAGTCAAAATAATCAATACCAATGGCAATAAATCAGCATACAATGGCACATTACCAATCACAATTTCACATGCCAGATAAACATATCTATATGCCATAGAACTTCTAGATGGCATAGATACAAACACTAAATAATTCATGGGTTCTAAAGGTCTAGTTAATTTCCGAGAAAAGGCATGTGACACAGATGAGTGTGTAGAACCAAAATCTATCAAGACATATGTATTTTGGGCATAGATACAAATTATACACGACACACGCACTCGGTTTACATGCATCTCTAGGCACTAGTACGAACACTCTTCCTTGCCTTAACGTCTCATTTCCAGTGTTACCTCTGGCATTAGTTCTGGCATTTGACCTTATTACAAAGGCAGATCCAGCTGAACCTGTTGTAGGGCGATTGGCATTCTCAGACCCAAGTGGACAATCTTTCATCATATGGCCAACTTTGCCCTGCAATTGACCTCCAAATGCACGGTAACACACTCCTCTATGCTTCCTTCCATAATTGGGGCAAACTAGAATAGTTCTACTACTCTGACTCGAACTACTGAAGGATCCCATGTTTTGCTTCTTTGAAAATGATGGACCATTTTTGAAATTGAATTCGGATCTTTTACCCCTCGATTCAATTGTTGGAGCTTTAGCTTGTTTCTTTGCTACTAGAGTGGCCTCTGCCATCAATGCTCTATCAAGTACTTCCACATATGTAGGCAACTTCAGGACGCCTACTCGATCAAACACATCCAAATCTAATCCCCCCCTAAAATTTCTAAGCCTTCTTATAGTCCGTATCCACCATGTGAGGAGCAAATCAAGCTAATTTCGTGAATTTAGCCTCATATTCTGCTACAGACATGTTGCCTTGCTTGAGTTCTTGGAATTTAGAAACCTTTCGGTCCAGAAAGTACTGAGGAAAATACTTATCGTACAAGATCTCGTTAAATTGAGTCCATGTCATGTTTCCATTATTAGTTCGGATTAACAACCCCCATCTTCGAGCTTCATCTTTTAGGGTATAGGTGGCCAATAGAACTTTCTGAGTCTCGAAGCAAGGAAACACTTCAAACAATTTTTTTCATTTCAAGTAGCCATGTCTCTGCCTTTAATAGTTCTATACCTCCCAAGAAAGTCGGCGGTTTCATCTTCATGAACTTCCGAGTCAGATTTATAATATCATTGTTATCCGATTCAACTTGGACCGCAGGTGGCCGAAGAAGTGAAGCAGGTGGAGGTTGTCATCTTTGCTGCTGTATCATTGCTTCAGTTAGGGTTGCGAGCATTTGTTCCATTCGGCTTATTCGAGCCTCAGAAGATTCGGCTGTTCCATCACTTGTATTTTCCATTACTATAGGTAAAAAGGACAATAATAAACATAAGCAAAAAAATTCTTTTCGTAATATTCAGCACATTCAATCATAGTTCATTTGTTTCAATTTTGTGAGTTCATGTTCAGATTCAATTTTCATAATTATAAAAACTAACACACACACTCGCACATGCAAATGAAATACCCCTAATTCTTGTCTAGGACATCCTATAGCTCATATGGACTTTGATGTGTAGTATAACACGTGCTCTGATACCACTCTGTCATGACCTAAACCTGCCCTTATAGGTTTAGCATCGTAACTGGCCAGTAATCCTTAGATTACCAAAGGCCTTTAAACAGATTATCACGTAATGGGGCTGCGGAAGAAAATATAGAAACATACATAGTCCATAGAGCTGTGCAGATATACATTGGACAAATAATTTAAAACCTTGTGAGCATGAACTCTTTTCGAGCAGACATATATATACATATATAACGTCATATACATCCATCTAACCTTATCATTATACACAAAATAGAACAAAAGTACTGGTCACAAAACAACAAAAGTCTTAAGCTTATGTTTTGGTTTACAAAACTCAACCACTGAACTCTTTCTGGAACCTCCTCGAGAGGCACAATGGTTGGCCGAAAAAACAAAGACTTCAGGTCATCAACTCTAAGCCTAGTCAAGCGCCTAGTCGCCACATACATATAATAAATAGTAAGTGAAAGCCGAGTAAATAACAATAGAGTAAAGATTTTAATGAATGATGTCTAGTTTCGTCATATTAATTAGAGAGATAAGCATAGTCATATAAAAAACATAGTCATGTTCATATATGTGTTCAAATCATGTGTGGTACTTCCATTAGCATTAACATATCTCCTTGGTCAAGCATATCAAGTTCCATGAAGGAACCTCCGGTACCGGGTAATATATCTCATACACAGACTCTGGTATTGTTTCCCTAGGCGAGGGCACAGGCCGCGATATTTCCCCGAGCGAGGGCCTCATGACCATAAGCCACAGTATTATGTTTCCTGGGCGAGGGCCTCTGCTAAGGATACCACAAATACATTTTAAAGATATGGATCATCATTCATGGAATCGCAAAATAGCCTATTGTATCATTCAAAGACAGTTCATATCACATCATAATGTTTAGAAAGTATTTCATAGCAAACATAGCTTTACTAAGTTATTACTCACAGATAACTGCACAGATAGCTTTGATAGCAACCAATGGATCAATAGCTCACGATGCGTGACCTACACAAACATAACATATACATATATTGAAACATACACTTGGATCGTACTTAACTTATTTCATTTCGTTCTTAGTGTGTTTTTAAGTCTTATCCTCATTTTGTGTCTTAATCACGGCTTAGGAATGCCTAGGATGCAATGAGAATGCTAAAACATGCTGTTCAACACTTAGGTAAATTCTTTGGCAGGGGTCCTCGCTTGAGCGTAGCTTCCTTCGCTCGAGCGGATGTGAAAAATAAGCATGGTCGCTTGAGTGCAACTTCGGTCACTCGAGCGATTTGTAAACCTCTGCAAAAGTGCTGGTTGTGTGATTTCTTCGCTCGACGGTCGCTAGAGCGGTCTACAAAACTTATAAACTTCTGGGAGCACGCATTTTATGCTCAAGCCAACCTTTGTTCTCTAGAGTAGAAGTGCAAAATTAAGAGTGGTCGCTCGAGTGCACAATCTGTCACTCGAGCGGAGAGGCAAATTTCTGGAATTTCCAGATTTGCCTTCAAGCTTCAAAACTCAACCCCAAAGCTGCAAATTATGTTCTTTTCAGCCAATAACTTAAGGAAACTTGTGTAAACTTGGAAAACATCATGAATTAGAGATCATTACACAAAATCAATGCCCAAAAGCAAGTCAATTCTTCAAAACAAACTTGAATTATATGAATACACATCATGCATGTGTTATCATGAACTCAAATCTTCCCAAACATGTACAAATGAAGTGTTAAGGTGCAAAACCACAATAAGCTCCCACAATTAAACAAAAATAGGTCCTTGCATGTAAGAATTTGTTGAAATCAAAACTCAAAATCCATGAATTATGCATGCATGTGTATAATTAGCTTATTTCTTCCATGATTGACATAATTCTAACTTATTCTCTCCAATTTCATGTAAATATTCCTACATAACTGTGATATCCTTGTTCCGTAATATGTTAATCGGTCCTTAATATGAGCATGATTATGTGTTTAATATGATTTTGTGTGCCATTATGTGAAAAATATGAGGTTTTGAATTTCTATCTGTTCACCGTAGGAATATCTGTTTGATTATCTGCTTTGGAAATTAAATTGAAGGCCCTATCGGCCACCGAAACCAAAATTGATTATGCCATTGTGATTAGCGTAATTTTTAGAGCCTACGGTGAAATTTAATTTGAAATTGATTCGGATCAAATTAAATTGATTTAATTGATGAATAAGTGCCCAATTATTTACTATTATTAAATTGGAATTAGTGGGGTTTGTTGAATTAAGGCACTACACCCTCAATTCTCTCCTTATAGCTTCATTTGGCTGATTTGAACTCAAAGAAGAGAGAGGGCCGGCTATAGAGAGAGAGAGAGCGAGAGAATTGTGTAATCTTGGCTCAAGGTTTGGGGAATTTGAAGATTAAACTCAAGAAATTGCTATAGTTTGGAAGATTGAGCCTTTAGGTAAGTGAATTCATGAGTTTAATGTTGTAAATTGTGAATTTAAGTTTGATTAATGGTCAAGAACATGAATTAGTTTGATTATAAGGAAATTGAGTTGTATTTGTTGAATTTAAAGTCAATAGATGCATGCATGTAGGAAATTACTATGAATTTCCATATTTGAGTACAATGTGTACGATCCATGTTGAATTTTTGGTTTAAGTCCATATATTTGATCACCTCTTCACCAATTAAGTTGAGGAATATACATGCAAGTGCAAATCATGGAAGTATGAACCTTGAATGTTTGAATTTAGTGTGTTGGTGATGAGTTTGAGTCAATTTGGGACATGCATGTGTTTGATTCATGAAATTGAGCTTTATTGGGTTGTAATTTGGGGTTTATGCCATGTTAGTATAAGTGTATTTGGAGTTTGAGCTATTGCATGCAAGAAATGTTGGATGTGATGTCAAGTTGAAGCTCAAGAACCCAGCTGGAAAACCCAGGAATTTTGGTGCCTGCTCGAGCGGGGAAACCTCCGCTCGAGCGTGAAATACGGGCTCCCAGCATTTGTTTTTGCAGACATGACTCCCGCTCGAGCGGGGAGCCATGTAGAGAGGCTTTCCGCTCGAGCACCAGAATGCATGCTTGAGCGTAAATTTGACATAGCCTTGATTTTGCGAGTCAAGGGTCCGCTCGGCGGAATTCCACGCCGAAGGGGACCCTGTTTTTTAAAATTTTGAAAAGACATCCTGTGTTTTATTTTCTGTTCTCTTTCACTTCCAAGTACTCTTAGGCATGCATTGAGCATTGTAATTGAGTTAAAGAGATAAGAATGAAGCCTAAAGAGGAAAATGTGAATTTAAAACGGATCGAATTGTTTGTGACCCTTTTGTGTTCATGGAATGTGTAGGGTCGAGCTCCAGGGCAAACCAACCAACCGATCACTGTGAGTAATATCGATATTTGAAACTTGTCATTTGTCCAATTGCTTATTTCTTTATAAGCCTTATGAGTTTGCCAGTTTGAATTATGGACAAATGTTTGATATGAATAAAAAAATGAATGGGCCAGAGGCCGTTTTGACAAGAATGAATGGGCCAGAGGCCGTTTTGACATGAATGAATGGGCTAGAGGCCGTTTTGACACAAATGAAAGTTTGAATGGGCCCAAGGCTAGTTTGTTCAGAACCGTAGTCACTTGACCTAAATTGTGTATATATGTTAAATAGAAATGTGAATTGGGCCCAAGGCCTTTTGAAGCATGTTGTTCTACATATCGTTTGTATAGCTTCTTTACTTGATATTATTCACTGGGCTATCGCTCACGCTCATTCATGTGGTTGTAGGTGAGCCAAGAGAAGTCCAAACCCAGCCCCAGTGAAGTCTGTGAGGAACAACAAAGGTTTTGAAGAGTCCGCCCTTGCGTCTCACGCACGAGACCCATCTTCGCCTTTTTGTCATTTTGTTTTATTTTGTCATATGGGCGAAGTCTTTGAACATGTTGTATATAGTTTTATTCGGCTGACTTAGACCTATATGATCCTGTATGTACAGAGTTTTGTGTAGTACATATTTTGACATGAGTTATTAATGTGCATATGTATGGTTTGTTATGATGTGCCATGTACGCACAGCTCTATGGATAAAGTTTTAAATTGCTTCCGTTTGGCCCCCATTAACTTTGTTAAAATACGTTTGGTTTGATGCAGGTAGTAGGTAATCTCATGATTACTGGCCGGTTATATCCTTAACCCTTGGGGGCGGGTTCGGGTCATGACAATAACTCATGAATTCACTTCCTATGTACCTTATTTCCAAGATTTAAGGGAAATGTTCATACCTAAGGTGTGAATTCAAAGGGTTCAAGCTTGATTCGCCAAGAATTCTCCTAGTTGAGCTCAATCTCTTATTCCCTCTCTCTCTCTCTCTCTACATTTTGTTCCCTCAAAGATGATAAAATGAGAGTGTGAGTCATGCTCCTTAATCAACTTAAGCCTTATATAGGCTTGGTTAGTGGTGTTTAATTAACCTTGGCTTAAGCTAATCATATTGGCATTAATTATTCTAATTTAATTCGTTTCGAATCGAATTTAAATTAAACCTACCATAATTTCCTAAAAATTCCAAATAACACGTATACCAAGTCAATTTAAATGATCGAGATCTTAGATAAGTCCTTCAATTTGCAGAACAAAATAGAAACACAAACTGATCTTTTTACGATAGACAGATAAAAACACAAATAATGCAACACTCATGCAATTAATTCAGAATTTCATCTTAATTTCTCATTAAGCATTCTTAAACATCGTTTAGTGGCTAATCATAGTTCAGAGTTATTACGTCTCTGATCATAGGAGAGTGGTGTTTCCACCATTCGAGAGGATGATCGTCGGACACTTCGGACTTTGGCATATCGCTTTGGGCATACTAGAGAAAAGGCTTTATGAGGGTTCGTAAAGTAAGGCCATTTGAAAGGCGCCAAGATAGAAAAGCTTGAGTTTTGCGAGCATTGTGTATTAGGCAAGAAAACAAGAACCAAGTTTGGTACCGCTATTTATCGTACCAAAGGGATTCTAGACTATGTTCACATCGATGTATGGGGTCCTTCCAAAAATGCTTCTTTAGGAGGTAAACAGTACTTTGTGTCGTTCATTGATGATTTCTCAAGGAGAGTTTGGGTTTACACAATGAAGTAGGGGTGTTCGCTGTTCGGTTGCGGCTAGGGAATTTCTAATCTGCCATCCGTCCCTCGAATGGGCGAATTGGAAAAATCAATCCGCATCCATCTGCCGAATTGATGGATACGGATTGAGCGGATTAGCAGATTGGCGGATGGATGCGAATCTATTTGGCGGTTTAAACTTCCACAAATTTTGAACATAATACAACAATTTGTTAAAATCTTTTTTTGGATAATAATCTAACTCAACATAACTAAAAGATTATCAAGTAAATTGTCAAATACCAATAATAAATACATATAAGAAAATCATACATTATCAAAACTATTTCATTATTTTTTTCTATTCAAAAACTATTTAATTTGATTTTTTGAAAAAATGACAAAATTAAGTCCTATGTTTTCACACAAAAAATATCAAATATTAACCCTTGCCATTTGATAAAAGGATTTCCAAATTGCTAACACAACATAATATCTAAACTCTTTTTTAATTGAAAATACAAACAGAATATTTAAACAAATTGAAAATACAAAGTCTTACAAATTACTAGGAGTGCTCACATTTTGGCAGTTTTGTTATGGCCAAAGGAACCTCAAATCTGCTATCTGTCCAAAATTAGGTGAATTGGAAAAAATCAATCCGCAATCGTCCGCTTGTCATCACGCATTCATCCAAAATGAGGCAGATTAGTTCGGTTCAGTTGGTTTGGGCGAATCAAAATATCCGCTGCTTTCCTACAATGAAGCACAAAGATGAAGTGTTAGACATCTTTCTTATATGGAAGAAAATGATTGAAACCTTAACATGCAAGAAAATCAAGAAGCTTAGATCTGATAATGGTGGTGAATACACATTAGATCCTTTCTTTGAAGTTTGCCAAAGCGAAGGGATAGTGAGACATTTCACAGTTAGTGGAATCTTGCAACAAAATGGAGTTGCGAGAATGCATGAACCATACTTTGGTGGAGAAAGTTAGGTGTATGCTATCATATTCGAGGATTGAACAAAGGCCTTTTGGGGCGAGGCATTGAACTCTACTTGTCATCTTGTCAAGAGATTACTGCTTGACACTAGATGGCAAGACTCCCATAGAGGTATAGTCAGGAGTGCCAGCTACTCATTATGATCAGCCATGTATCTTCGGATGTCTAGCTTATTTTCATGTTACAGAATCTAAGTTGGTTCCTAGGGCCAAGAAAGCTGTCTCCTTGGGCTCTAGTAGTAATCAAGAATCTGACTCTGGTGCCTTGAATCAAAGGAAGTTGTCACTAGAAGAGACATTACCTTTGATGAGTCTACAATGTTGAAGCAGCCAAATCCTCAAGAGAATGAGGAAGCATTGAAGAAGTCAGTGCAAGTGGAGTTTGAGACTCCAGCAAAGACTATTCGGACAGTTAACAATCCTAAAGAAGTTTCTGTTGATAGCTCTGAAGAAGATCCTGAAGAGAGTTCAGATGAGAATAAAGATCCATTTCAAGAAGCCCCATAATAGTCAGAACCCATTGTAATCAGAAAAGAAAAAAGGGTTACTAAGCAACCTGGTTAGATAGTTGATATGGTAGCCTATGCACTTCCAATCATTGATGACAATGTTCTGTGCACTTTTAGAGAAGCCGTGTAGAATGCAGAAAGTGTCAAGTGGAAGGAGACTATGGATGAAGAGATCGGGTAACTCCATAAGAACTAGACTTGGGAGTTGGTGCAACTTCCAATGGGCAAGAAAGCAATTGGGTGTAAATGGGTTTACACCAAAAAGGAAAACATCGAAAGAGACAACATCAGATTCAAAGCTAGATTAGTAGCTAAAGGTTATACGCAAAAGGAAGGAATAGACTACAATAAGGTATTCTCACATATTGTGAAGCACACGTCTATTCGTATCTTGCTAGCTTTGGTTGCACAGTTTGATCTCGAGCTCGCCTAACTCGATGTCAAAACTGCCTTCTTACATGGAAATCTTGAAGAGGTGATATACATGTCCCAGCTAGATGGTTTCAAAGTTGCTCGAAAAAAGAATTGGGCCTGTAAGCTGAACAAATCATTGTATGGGTTAAAGCAATCTTCGAGACAGTGGTACAAAAGATTTGATCAGTTCATGACGGAAAAGAAATGCACAAGAGCCAGTATGATCATTGTGTATATGTTTGTAAGCTTTCTGATGGTTCCTTCATCTATTTGCTCTTATATGTAGATGATATGTTGATTGCATCTAAGAGCAAGGTGGAGATTACTAAACTCAAGGCACAGTTGGCAAGAGAGTTCGAAATGAAAGATCTGGGGGAAGCAAAGAAAATTCTTGGCTTGGAGATCAAAAGAGACAGGAAGAAGGGCATGGTTTGTCTGACGCAAAACTAGTATAAAAAAAAGGTGTTAAATAGATTTGGCATAAATGGGAAAACAAAAGCTGCAAGTACACCATTGGCCCCTCATTTCAAGCTTAGTGCTTTGATGTCTCCACGCACAGAAGAAGAACGGAAGCATATGGTGCATGTTCCATATGCAAATGCAGTTGGTGCATTAATGTATGCTATGGTTTGTACAAGGCTTGACATCTCACATGATGTGAGTACGGTAAGCATATATATACATGATCCAAGAAAAAGTCATTGGCGGGCAGTGAAGTAGATCTTGAGGTACTTATTTGGCACAATTAATATGGGTTTGAAGTTCGAGAGAGATCATAGATTCGGATAGAATCTGGTTGGATATGTGGACTCAGATTATGCTAGTGACTTGGACAAACATCGGTCAACAACAAGGTATTTATTTACGCTTGCTAAAAAGTCAATGAGTTGGAGGTCAACACTTCAGTCAACGGTGGCTTTGTCTACTATAGAGGCAGAGCACATGGCAGTGACAGAAGCATTTAAGGAGGCTATTTGGCTACATGGGTTGATTGAGGACTTGGGTATTGTTCAGAAGCATATTAAGGTGTACTGTGTCAGTCAAAGTGCCATTTGTTTGGCAAAGAACCAGGTTCATCATTCCCGCACCAAGTACATTGATGTCCGTTTCCATTTTGTCCCAGAAATTGTGAATAAAGGGGATATTCTACTTCAAAAGATTAGTACTGCAGATAATTCAGCCGATATTCTCACCAAAGTGGTTTCTGGGATCAAGTTCTAACATTGTTTGGACTTGGTCAACATCTCTCGGAATTGAGCTCCTTCGGGCGCATGACAATGTTGATTGATCACTATGCTGGATGGAGAATCCTCGCCAAGGTGGAAATTTGTTGAAGATTGGCTCTGATTCACCAAAGTCAACAATAGCTGCTAATTTCAGACAAATGAAGGAGCTGAAGTTTTCGGCTAAAGATTTAGCCGAGCTACTCCATAGTAGGGTGGCTGATCTTCAGATCTTGTTGGTGGCTGTTGTAAATCTTTGTCAGTGGCCTATCGATGGCTATGGAGACTTTGGCTTTCCATTGTATCTATAAAAGGGTAGTGAATAGGAGAGTTGCAAGGGTGGTGAGTTAAAGAAAGAATACAGAGAGAAGAAAGATAACAAGAGAGTGTGTAATTCTTTGTTCCAAATTTAGTGATTTCACTGTGGGCGTGGGTGATTTGAACCACGTAAATACTTGTTTGTTTTTACTTGTGTGTTTGTGTGTGATTGTTTTCTGCCTCCTAGGCACAACACCGCTACCACCGATGGGCTTGGGTTTGAAATTTGATGACAAATCCACCACGGTGAAGAGGCAAAGCAACCATATATGAGGTAGTGACGAAGTCTAGATCTGAAGACAAAGATGTGGTGCGGTGGGTGTTTAGGAGAGAGAGAGAGATAGAGAGATGGAAAAGGAGGAAGCGACTAACAACTGTGTAGGCGATGGAGAAGACGCGGTTGATGGCTGCATTAAGGTAGAGGTAGTAGACCGTGATTGCTCTGTTATGGTGGTGTAGACACCACTTTTGACTACCCTTACGACTTAGGCGCCACTGATTGATCACCCAATGATGAATGCACACGCTTGTCCAATGCTTGATTTCCTCAGCCAAAAGCCTCGGATTTGAGCCTCAGAAACCTACAAGCCTTACATCATTTTTGAACCACAACAACTTTTTCAAGCGACTTCTCGAGGCCTCTGAGACCCACTAGTGGCCGGCCGTACACTATTAGTGGCCGGCTAGCCACTTGTGTAAAAAATAGATCTTTTTGCCAGCTGTGTTAATTGTCTCCACAGGTGCATGCATTGCACCAGCTATGTCTGTATGGATATTTCTGAGATAGTCTCATATATTTCTATATATGGATGACCCTCTCTCATAAATTAGGGTTAGGAAAAATTGAAGAAGGAAAATTCCCAAATATATATATATATATATCTCTCTCTCTTGCAACTTACACACTCTCTCTCTACACGTCCTAAACCTAATTGCTAAGGTTCCTTGTTGAGGTTCTCAAGCTTGAGTTTGACTCTTGAGGGTATGGAATTTGTGGTTCATAACTAAAGGTCACTCCTCTTCGAGAGGTATAACTCCAAGCTTCTTTCCTCTATTTATTTTCCACCATTTATTCTGTTTTTTTAATATTTTTCACCTGTATATATGGGCTAAAACATTAAAGGTAGAGGGGTTGACCACCCTTCTTTGAACCTTGCTTCCTAGGCTTTTACCCTTGTGTTTCCCATCTCTTCATCAACCTTTTTTGAGCTTTTTACTACTAAATTTTAGAGGTTTTCAGAGTCTAAAAATGATGTTTTGAAGTCCCAAAAATGATGCGTTGTAATTACTTAGTTGATTCAATTAAGAATATCAATCAGCCCCGAGAAGTAAGGAATGCTCATGCATGAAGAAAGTTTCCACCTTGAAAATGCCTCTGTTTTGCTGCCAAAAGGGTTCTGTTTTGCAGTCAGAAAATTACACTATTTTGCTTCAGCCTCTGCTCTGTTTTGTAGGAAAAAGGGACACTGCTGGGCTGCAAAAAAAAAAAAGTGGCCGGCTGGCCAGAAAAAGTGGTCGGTCGTATAGAAAAAATGGTCGGTCAGCCACTAGTTTGTGGTACTGCCTTGTTGCAACAGATAATAAACAGAGCATTTTCAGGGGATGTTTGTCCACCCTGCCTCTTTGTATCATCAAATAGCTCAAAGGAGGGGTAGACTTGATTCGCAAGCCATCAATCGCCGCAAATTCATTGCGTGATGACTTATGAACCAAGGGATACAATCTCAATAAATGAAACTAAAGACCAACAAAAACCTCTCCCTATCGTGGAATTGGTCAAGGGAAGTGGTTAACTTTGAACCTTGAACCATTTTCATCACTAATAGCTAGTAAAACAGATATCTACAGTTGTAGGACAGTGATGGGGAAAGGGCTTGTCACGACCCAAAGTTGTCCCTATAGGTTTAGCGTCGTAACCGGCCAGTAATCCTTGGATTACCGAAGGCCTCTGAAACAGATCAACATAAATAAGGGGCTAGCGGAAGCAAAGACGTAAATATAGTTGTTCAATGAGCTGTGTTGACTTACATGAAACAGAATATTTAAAACTCTTTATGTACATATCCAAAAGTCATTCTTACATTACACCCACACACATTATAGCATCTTAAATCTGACCAGCGAAAAACAAACGACGTCTGATATACATAGATAACCAGAACTCAAAATACATGACACTTCCAGAACCTCCATGCGAGGCACAGTGGTTGGCTGACAACAGAACACGGATCCAACAAAAGCCTTCAGGCTTGATCTCTAAAACGCTCACCTATACATATATATACACACAGTGAGTTAAAGCCCAGTGAATAACATTAAGGTAAAGGGGTTAGGGAATGAATTCCGAATATTTCATAAACATAAGACAAATCATAACATAATCATTCTCATATCTGAACATAATAATGGTACATCCCATAGAACACATCGCATAACGTCTTTCGACTAGAGTAATCGGTTCCGGATATCGATTAAACGCATATCACCACAATGAAGTGGCTAACGAGATCTCGTAATCGTATACATGTCACGGACCCACATTAACATGCCATCCCCCATGACTTGGGACTATCTATGGATGCCATAATAAATTTCAACATGGGACATTCGTTCACGTAAACAATATCATATCAGAAATCATAACTTAACAAATCACATTTGGAACATAATTCATATGAACATATCTTTACAAAAATGTTACTCATAATGGGCTCCCGTAAACGGTCAATCCTCGAACGTTGACCTACAAACACTAATGCACATAACAGAAACACATATTATCATTACACGTGTTCACATGGCCGTTATGGCTTAGCTTTCTTATTCAGTTCAGTACTTAAGACTTGAACACGCGAATCAATTCTCGGATTTATCTCGTATTTCCTAATTCAATCACTCATGTTATTTCTTGGCTCATTACTCTTAAATGACTCACAATTCATGCCTAAACATGCTCAGAAAAGGATGGAAACAAAAATATGAACACTGAATGCCTTTCAAAAATATATTGAATTTGGCCTGGCCGCTCGAGCGTACCTTTGGTCGCTCGAGCGGACTGGTCTGTCTGCAAAAGTACTGGATGGTCTCAATCTATGCTCGAGCTACAACTCCTGCGCTCAAGCAGATCAACAATATACAAAGGGTTCGCTTAAGCGTCCAAGTGGTTGCTCAAGCAGGCTGTAATAGCCTGCAAAACTACTGGATGCACGAAATGTCCGCTCAAGCGGCAAATCCCTCGCTCGAGCGACCTTAAAAAATCTGGGTTTTCCAAAACAGAGTTTGGAGCTTCCAAATGTAATTTCAATGGCAAATTCGTGCATGGCTTGTTCATAAACTTGGAAAACTTGTTCATAAACATGAATATATGATTTTCACAAACTCTTTTTACTCAAAACTCATGAATTTACCAAAATTAGGCCCAAAACTTTCATGCATGTAAAACATACAACTCTTTTCTCTAAAACTTATGAATTTAACAAACTTGAGCTCATAAGCTCCATGCATGTAAGAAATTATTTTCCAAAACATGAAATCAAGGTTCAAAACATGATAATTCAAACATGCATATACCAAGACATTTATAATTATAAACATGGATGGTAGAATTCTAACTCCAAAGACCATGTATGAAACATTCAACTTCAAATTCTTTTTCAAAGCTTACAAATCATGGAGGTTAACTTCAAACTAACTCAATTCAAGAATGCATGTGAAATGTAGGTTCAAAACTCAATTTAAACAACATATTCATGATCAAAACTAAAGAATCATGCCCAAGCTATACATGCATGTTAGCTACTTCCTGTTCTTGACATTTTTTAACTAAAAACATGCAAGTAATCTCATATAGTTCATGAATTCAACTCTAAATCACATACTCCCAAAGGTTAGATGCTCACCAAGAGCCTTCAAATACGCTTGTTCTAGCACAAACTTGAGCTACTCTAGCAAAATCTCTAACTTTTTCTTGAATCTCTACACTTTCTCTCTCTAAGATGGAGTTCACCCTCTCTCTAGAATATGATTTCAGAATTTTTCACTCAAATGAAACATGCTTGAGCTCAAGAATGAGCCTAAGAGCTCACTTATATAGTTGTAATGCTAATATACATTAATTAAAATATAAGGCTTGCCAAACACAGCTTAATTAATCAGACTGAATCAATTTTTAATAAAATTTTCCATATGGTTCTAAAAATTCTGAATAACATATTCATGTAACCAATTCCGATTTCGGATGCCGATAAGGCTTTCAATTTTCATATCAAAGCAGAATTCTAGATAGATATTTCTACAAGTAACAGATAGAAAGCCAGAGATCATGCAAAATACATAATAAACACATAATTTATTTTATCCACTTAATTAACATCCTTAATTACAGTTTAGTACTTAATTACGGATCGGGGTTGTTACAGGGCTGAACCAAACATCAAAGCGAACTAGAGCACGGAAGATGACTCAAACAATAGCAAGGTTGAAGTAGGGGCAGCACTGGCCAATCTCCTAATAGATCCTGCGACCGACCTAGAGAACTTGGGGAATAACTTTATTGTCTTCATGATTGGGGAAAAACTGGGTGTAGACCCAACCTCTGGAATTTTGGATGTATCGAGGGCACCACGTCTTACTTGGCAGCTGGAAGAAGGCTTTCTTTCCAATTCTGAATCGAGTGATGAGCCAGAATCTGATTTCACTAAGTCTGTGCAGTCGAGATCAGATTCAAGTTAGTTTGGGAGGTCTGAGTCTGGCATTCCTGGGGGTGGTAACCTGAATGCCAAGGTCCTGTTGAGGTCCTCTTTTTCTTTTGCTTTTGAGTCAATTGTAATCGAGGGACTGAAACTTTTGAATGAAATTGCTGCAGATTCTGTGTACTTTTCTGTGTCGTTTATTTATTGCATTAACCAAGATTTTCAGAATTTTAATGAAAGCACAGAGGAAGAAATTCCTCTGGCTTTGAAAAACAATTAGTAGAGGAGGAGAGGTATGCTAAACCTTGTTCTAATGAAATCATTGCCATTAATGTGGGTATTGAGAAGGATCCACGCTTGGTCGGATCGGGTCCACATTGTCTTTGGAAGGCGGCGTTTAATCACTTTATTAAAAGATTTCAAAGATGTTTTCTCGTGGTCCTACTAAGACATGCTTGGAATGGATTACGAGATTATGCGACAGATCCTCTCGACCACGAGGCCCGAGCTAGTTAGCGAAGCTACGCATAATTCATCAGTTAGACTTGAACATCAAGGAAGAGGTCACCAAGAAGATTGATCACGATTCTTGTTAGTATCCGAGTATCCTACGGTTGGCCAATATTGTCCCGATCTTGAAGAAGGATGGCGAATTTGGGTTTATGTGGACTTTTGGGACTCGAATAGAGCCACTGAAGGATGACTTTCCTTCTTTGCATATTGATGAGTTGGTAGACTTCACCGCGGGCCATGCCTTGCTTTTCTTTATGAATGGGTTTTCTGGATATAACCATAAGGATAGAGAAAAGATGGCTTTCACCACACCATAGGATACATCTGCTCTTAGAGTCATCTTTGTTTAGGTTGAAAGATTAGGGCTACTTATCGAGGGTTGTGACCACCATTTTGTATGATATGATCCACAAAGAGGTTGAGGTGTATGTGGGCGTTATTTGTCAAGTCCAAAA
This sequence comes from Camellia lanceoleosa, assembly GCA_025200525.1. Classification (NCBI taxonomy): domain Eukaryota; kingdom Viridiplantae; phylum Streptophyta; class Magnoliopsida; order Ericales; family Theaceae; genus Camellia; species Camellia lanceoleosa. The sequence goes on from CM045761.1 coordinate 153,397,666, forward strand.
GCGAGAAGGTCATTACACACCTTGAAAAAGTTCTTTCAATGGATTAGGAATACTGATTGAGGTTGAACCCATAGAAGTGTACCTTTGGGGTGTGGCGGGAAAAATCTTTGGGATTTCTTATCACACGAGAGGAATTGAAGTAGATCCTTCCAAAATCAAGGCCATCTTAGAAATGCCACCAGGGACTAAAAATGAGGTGTGCGACTTTTGGGTAAGTCACGATTCATAAGATGATTTATTTCAAAACTAGCCTTGACTTGTGAACCATTATTTGGTCTCCTAAAGAAAGGAAGAAGTTAAACGGCGGACGATCGATGTCAGTTCGCCTTCGAGCAGGTCAAGCAGTACCTCTAGAATCTGCCTGTGTTGTCACCGCCTGAGCTAGGAAAGCCTCTGATCTTGTACTTATCGGTAACAAATATAACCATGAGGTGCATGCTCGCTCAGGAATCTGAGGATAGGGTGGAGAAAGCCATCTACTACTTGAGTAAGAAGATGCTAGACTACAAGACCTGCTATACTCCCTTGGAGAAAGCTTGCTTAGCCTTGGTATGGGCTACTAGGAAGTTGAGGCACTACTTGTTAGCTCACTCTATAATCCTGGTTTGGCAATTAGATCCCATCAAATATCTCTTTGAGAAACTAGCACTTATAGGTAGGCTAGCTCGTTGGCTGCTTCTTCTCTCCAAATTTGATCCCAAGTATGTTACACACAAAACAGTTAAAGGAAGAGCTGTAGCAGAATTCTCGACAGACCACCCGCTAGAAGGAGATGAGGCAGTGGAATACCAATTCCCAGATAAAGACATTTTGCATGTAAAAGAGGAAACATGGACGATGTACTTTGACTGAGCGTCTAATTAATATGGTTATGGGATAGGTGTGTTGTTAATAGCACCTGATGATTCCTATATATCCTTAGCTTTCAAACTCCGATTCAAAATGTCCAACAATGAAGCAGAATACGAAGCATGTATTCTTTGGTTTAGAAGCTACCCTAGAACTAGTGCCAATAAGACTGGACGTCATCGGAGACTCGAACTTGGTTGTTTCCCAAGCAAATGGGAACTGGAAGGTCAAAGAAGACAATATGAAGGTTTATCATCAGGCCCTGGATATGCTGATTCCAAGGTTTGAAAAACTAACATTTACGCATCTGCTTAGAGAGAACAAAAAGTTTGCTAATGCACTGGCAACTCTATCTTCTATGGTAGACATCCCATTGGGAGTGAAAATGGGTCTAATCATCATTGAATAGAAATACCGTCGCTTATGAGACCATCATTTGCTATAGATGAGTTTCAAGACAAGAACCCTTGGTTTTTGGAAAAGGAGGCATATCCACCGGGGCAAATACCAAAGACAAATGGGGTATCTGACATCTGCGTCAATATATCATCTATAGGGTAATCTCTACAAAAGAGGCCATCTAGGAATGCACAAAGTGTGTGTTGAAGAGGAGAAATCGAAGCACTTTATGGAGGCTATCCACGGAGGAGTGTGGAGGACACATGAGCGGTGTAATGCTAGCTCGGAAGATTCTCGAGACAAAATTATTCTTGGTCAATCATGGAAGAGGATTGCATTGATTTTGTCTTGGTGATGCCACAAATGCTAGATCTATGCCAATCGCATGAACATACCACCGTCTAAGCTCTACAATATGACCGCCATGGCCTTTCTTAGTGCAGAAATTGGCGTTATTAGTGCGATCTCGCCAAAGGCCCAAGCGGACATGAGTTCATTACGGTGGCGATTGGCTATTTTACGAAGTGGGTGGAAGCTCAATCTATCTTTGTCTTTGAAGGCATTGCATGTAGCCAAGTTATCGAAACAATATCATCTAGCGATGCGGAGTTGAACAAGATCATATCAGATAACGACTCACACTTCAAGAAAGAGGTTGTGGATCTACTTGAGAAATACAACATGGCTTTAATTAGCTAGAATAGTTAGTTAAATTCGCCGTTGTAATAATTAGTTAAGTAGCTTAGCTAATTCATTTATTTGGACCCTCTTGTGCGAGGGCCAATTTGTACTAATTAGCTAGTGTAGTTAATTTATTTCATTTAGTTTGTAATAGTTAGTTAATTCGTAGTAATTTGCTAGGGAATTTATTCGAACCCTCTTGTGTGAGGGCAAAAATGTAATAATGTGTGTATGCCTTCCAACCTTACGTCTTTCTCCTTTTTATTTACCCGCTTATGATGGGATAGTTTAGAACATCATGTTTACTTAGCATTTCCCATGTATAAAGCATTCAAATCGTATGCTATCAAATTGATTCACATGCCATGTTAGTAGCCAAGACGATTTAAATTGCATATCGCATGTGTTGCATTAGTCATGTTGCATTATTTAGGAGCATGCATGTTTTCTAATTATTTTTCTTTGTTTGGCTTCCCTTGGAGTACTAGGTGAGCATTTATTGCTTTAGCATATCGCATGCGTGTGATTGTTGCCATGTCAAGCATTAATACCATGAGGCTAAGTGCTTAATTGATACACCTGTTTGAATGCCCGTGGATGAAGGCTAATTGCTTGAATTGGGATGATTTGATTAATGTGTATATGCGATCACTTTTTCAAGTGGTACATATTCAAAACAATTTTGAAACATACATAAAATCAAAGTGTTCTAATTTTTGCAAATTAATCTATATTTGTGTGCGTCACATAGTAAAATTAGCCTAATAATCAAAACAAGAGCATATAATGTAAATAAGAATCACATCATGATTAGTAGAGGCTGATCTTTGATCGGGTGAGTGTGATGCTCAATTCATGACTTTCCCTTCTCGTACCTAAATTCCCGAGCCGAAACACTTTGGTGATGACAAATAAGTGGCCTTTGGCACGAGTCTCGAGTTTCCTAAATTTTTCAAAAATATTTAGGTGGCGACTCTGTAATTTGGCAAAGCAATCCATTTTTGGCATTACACTTGTGGAATCAAATTCAAAACCATGGGAGTCCAAACTATAGAGTGATAGTTTAGAAAAGACACGAAAAGCAAGCTATAGGTGGTGTCGTGTTGATGGAGGTAGAGAAGAGAGAAGCCATGGCGAGGTAGTGGTAGTGGTGGTGGAGCAGCGGAAGGTGAGGAAAGTGATTGGTAGAAAGAAGAAGGGAGAAAGCTGCGGAGAGAGAGAGAGAGAATGGTTTGATTAGGGGTTGGTTTGGAAAATAATATATATATATACATTGTGGTAGTTTGGTCATTTACAAGAGTTTGTCATTATAGATGATTTGGCGCTTGGACCTTTAGACAAAGAAAATCCAAAATTAGATTTATTGCCCGAGCACCTTTTTTTAGTGCAACATAATTAATTAATTTGTTAAAATTAAACGTATTTATAAAATTATTAATAATATCAAAACAAATAATTTATATAATGTAGGAGATATGTCGTTATGATGGTCTATATAATTTATAAGTGAAAAATATATATATTTTTGTGTGTATTGTGTTACCTAAGTGTATAATATATTCAATATAATCTAATGATCTATGTTAATTTTATATCATCAATGACTAATAATTTATGTGTATATTCAATATTTATGTATATATAATTAGGATATATGATTACGATTTAGATTCGACCTGTTTATTGCTTTGGATGTGAGATTCCTTATCTTAAATGGTTGTTCATACCCTTATACATCCTATTCTTGATTGAGTTTGGTTGTTTGGATGTCATTGTTGCGTTTGGAATAGGTTGGGAGTTCATTTTTCAAAGGAGTCATTGCCTAGATTTTGGTTAGTTTGCTTGAGCGGTCTTTGGTCACTCGAGCAATCTTTGAGAACTTCCAATATATTTGTAAGTCTGTAAAAGTATTGGAAGGGTAGTGTCTGGTCGTTCGAGCGATGTTTTGGTCGCTCGAGCGGTCTACACATATATCAGTTCATAAAAGTCACATTTTGGATCATTTTTTCATCTCTCTATCTCTCTCTAAACATTCCAAAATCCAAGATGTTCTTTCTCTCTGTCTTTAGAACTCATCTTCTACCTTCAAATACACTATCATCCATTGATCTCTATACCTTAGTCCCTTTGATGAAAAGGTAGAGCTCACGAGCTTCCTTTTGATTGGAGCAAAGTGGATTTTTGGCCGTCAAAGTCTCTTCATCCTCTCCCTTGTCTTCTAGCCTTGAGATAGGGATTTCTCCACACTTTTGTATGGTCTTGAACTTGGCTATTTTTCTTTCTAAAGAAATCATGTAGAACTTTTTGGACAATTTAGAACTTAAGGATAGTTCTTTTCGGATGGTTTTGAACTTAAGGATAGTTTTTGCATGTTTGAAATGTATAGACAATTGTTGAATGTTCATAAGTTGTGGATATAAAGTTGTTTTGATGGTTAAAACAATATTTTTGTGGTAGCTTGTTTGTAATGTTTGCTAGATTGTACTAAGCAGGTCAAATAGAACTCTTGAATTTAAAAAAAAAAAAAGATTACTACATATCCTCGATAGGCATAATAGGTCATTGTATTGCATATTTTATGACGAGCAATGAGAGTTGTGATTTGTCCTAGAATTAAGCGTGCAAAAGTAGTTGTAGAAATCAAACATGGCGCACAAGATCCTTTGTTAAAAGGTTTTTAACTTGATACTCTGACATCTTTGTTGAAGTGAATGACTTTCTATGGTGGTCATAACACAACTTTACATCGCATGTCATAGAATCATTATCCACGGTGTGTATTTGGTGCGATAAAACCCAGTTGAAATGCCTCAAAATTTATTAAACTAAAACATCACTCCTAATGTGATTAATCTGATATCTCTCCAAACCAATAACATCAATAATCTAAAAAGTCTTCTTTTCCATTGATCTACATATCAAATATTACAATTTTCATGTTCTTGTCCTTGTAATAATAACATTTACATCATCCAAGAAACTAGAAAATAAAAATAATAATGTCTTAATAGCGTACAAACAACAAGGTGTAACCTTGGTACAACAAAATGGACACATGGTCTCAATACACATTAGCCCCGAAGCTTCAACAATTAACAATCAATGAGCCCACATGGTCCATTCAAAAATCTTCACCGCCTTGTTACTTGGGCGGAATCACATGAACAATTCCTGAAATGTTAGATAGGAATGAGCTAGATGCCTAGTAGAAATACTTTTAACAAAGTATCTAATTATCTGAAAATCCATGTGGCATTATCACAGCCAAAACATTTTCCTTTTTAAACACATGACAAATGTTTAAGTATCAAAAATCAAATATTAAATGTTTAAGCATCAAAAATCAAATGTTATTATTTCCATGAGAAATCACATGTCAAAACCAGGGGTAAATGAGCCATGAAGTCTCTAAAGAGAATCCATGTCAAAACACAAGTTCCCTTTTGTTTAAAACTATCACCACATTTGCCGACTATTATACAGCAGGAAGTGGGCATCCAAAATTATCAATTTTTCTACTTTTGCTGACTACAATACGGTAGGACCAGTGGACACCCAAAACTATTTTCCCACATTCGTCCAGCGATAAGCCTAGACAGGGCAATTGGGCACCTTTGACTCCCCGCACAGGTACCAACATAACACATAACTCTTTTCAAAACTGACTCTCTTCCCAGACTCACATGCTATTTACCACCCCTTAAAACAACCTTTCCAATGTTTGCACAAATTCCAAGCATTTATACATCTATGAGAACAAAGGTAAATTTCTCCATTCATATAAGTGAACAATTATGTAGACATAATCTTCATATTTCAAAGGAAATTCTCAAAAGATTTCAATTTCAAGAGTCTCATATCAAAATATGTCTCAATCTCCCAATTAAATCATAAATTTTAAGAATTGAAAGTTAATTCCAAGGAAAAATCTCAAAGGCTTTTAAATTCACAAATCTCAAGCAATACATATTCAAAATATCATAATCCATTCATCAATTTAAAGATTTGAAATCAATTTCATCTTTTCTCTAAATTTGACAACTATGGTTTTCATAAATTTGGGGCTTTTGCCCATAAACCATGCAAAATGTTATCTTCAAACTAAAATCTCCACAATCCTAGCTATTAATAAAAATCTCAAGAGAAAGTAGAAATCTCATTTTTGAAACAAAACCCAATTTTGTAAACTCAAAATTTTAATTATAGCATCAATGTCACAATAATACCAAATAATCATTCTCAAAATAAAGTGATACAAAGCTAAAGTAATCCTACCTCAAGAAAAGAGCAAGAGAGCAAGACTTCTAGGAGAATCCTTCACAAAACCAAGATCAATCGGTTAAAATGCTCATCTTCACTTGTTCTTCATCTTTAATGCAAGATCCATGGTGGATTCTAGTTGAAAAATGGATGAAATCAAGGGTTTTAGGGCTAGGGTTTCGAATATGGAGGAGAGGGGGAGAAGAGAGGAGGAAAAATAAAGTTTTGGGGCCAAAAAGTCACTTTAAAGTGACTAATATCGACCAGTTCACTCAAGCGTAGAAAAAGAGCTCTCAGAATCTCTGAAATTCGCGCAAACTGCTCGAGTGGACTTATTTCCAACACGATACTTGAAATTCAAACTGGCATAACTCCCTCGTCCGAACTCTATTTTAGGCCGTTCTTGTATCCAAAGCGAAGCCCCGGAGATAAGCTTTCAATGGTTCTAGACTCATATCCAAATTCAAAGTTTGGAAAAAGAAAAGGGCAAAAGAGTGATGACTGCTCATAGGACAATTATCTGAATCAAAATTTTGGTTCAATCCTACTTCCTAAACATGATACCACCTCAATCAATATTCCAAAAATGAATCTAAGAGGCTCCAAGTATAATAATAGGCGTGTTGAGTAATCCCATCAACCCAAAGTATGAAGTGTCACAAGATTTGTTGTAGTGAATCATGATATTGCGTTTGTCTTAGTTAGTTAGTTAGATTGGTTTTAGTTGCTTCTAGTGTGTATATATGTGACCTCTCCATTAATATGAAAATAAGATAAGGAAAAGGAAGAAGATTGCTCTGAGAATATCTCATTCTTATTCTTTTTTATTTACAATCACGTTGTGTTGGAGGGCTTTAGGATCTATTTGACACCTTTTTTATTATTTTTATTTATGTGCACTTGGTTGCTTCTTCGAGAGGAGATCCATCTCAAACAGAACTATTTTTTGGAGGTATTATTTTCCAAGAGTCATGTAATTCTTTTCTTTAGCTTTTCTTGGTATATATTGATGGGTTTTGTTTTTTATACATTCTTTTATTCATTATTCTAATTTTGTGATGTTATATTTTTTGGTTATCATTACCATTTAGCGAGCTAATGCTTTTGGACTTATGTCGGTGCTAATGGGTCATTGGATCATTTTAGTGGCCAAGATTTGCATTAAATCATTGGCCCTAAGCGATCGATTCTATCCATGTATAGCGGTGAAATGTTTATGTGATATTGTTTGGTAGTTGGCCTTTTTAGGTGATATTATTAGATTTTGGGAATTTTTAATTTTTAGTTGTTTCCAACTTGTTAGTCATTTGTACCCCCTCCTTCACAAAAGAAGAAGAAGAAGAAGAAGAAGAAGAAGAAGAAAGTTGTTAGTGATTCAATTGTGGTGGTTCTTTTGATGGCATTGAAAGCGGCTTTTTGAGTGTTGAGGATAATGATGGCTCTTAGGAATCAAGCGAAGATTTCGTTTAGCGTGGGTTGTTTTAACTTTATGGTGGTCATTTTGTGTTTTGTTAAAATGTCTTGATTGGTTTTTGATGTGTGTTTGTGATATTTGTGTAGTGGTGTTACTAGAGATGTGATGTGAGGCTTTTCCTTTGCATGAATTTGCAACAATGTTTGAACCTCTTTTGCGAAGAGTGGTAGGATTAGTTTCTCTATTCTTGGATGTGCTAATTCCTTCATTTCTTTGTGCCCTTGCTTGCCAGTGTGTTAATTGTGGTGAAATTGGAAGATCTTGAATCATTGATTAAGTAGACAAAAGCTACACTATTGTAGTTCATTAAATTTTTTCCATATTAGTTGAAGTTTGGCATTTGAAACTAACTTCGTTCTAAGCTTGGTTTCTTGGAATTGAATTTGTTGGATTTTTCATGAAGGATGTTGTATTGGGTATTATTATAGATGTGAGGAACATTAATTAAACAAATATTTGTAAGTTATCTAGTTACAAAGTTCAATTCATTATACACATCTCGCATTTAGTAAGATTTGCATCGGTTCTATCCATGTGTATGATTCAAATGTGTGTGTTAAATATTTTTTCCTTTTATTTCTTGGATATGTTTGTTGCTTGATTTTGGTTTAGAAAAATCATCTAATATTTGCCTAAGTTTAGTCAATACATTGAAATAGTAGCAAATCTTTATCCATATTATTGCTATTTTTCAGGTTTAGTACAGGCATTTTTTTAATTAAATCTCATAGAATTAGCACAATTTCAAAAAAAAAAAAAAAATTAAAGCTATAATGGCATTTTTCAAATGCCACTATAGTGACAATGGTTATATTTTTTAAATAAAAAAAGCTATCACGATGTTTTTAAAACGTTGCTAAATACTAGCGTGATGTCTATACTAATCTAACGACGTTTTTAAAGCTCCATAAGCCTACAACGATGGTTGCGTCGTTAGCGTTTGGTGCCAAGTGTCACAAAAGGAATTAGCGGCCTTTTAAAAGCTGAATTTCCTACAGTGCATTAATTACCTCTACTCCTATGCTTCGAAAAGAATGTGCATAAAATAAAGTACAAGAAATATAAATAACAAGAAGAATAGAAATGAATTGTCTTTGATTTTAGTTGGATCATTACAATGTAGCCATGAATGGCCATTTATAGGCAAAGACTTGTATGGAAAAAATTACCTAGTAACTACCTATTCTTCCATCTCCTCCATTTCATACTCCATGATCTTTCATAACTTTCTTCACCCTCCACTTCATGCTCCATGTTCTCTATTTCGTTCTCCAGTATGTTTCCATATGTGTTAAATATTTCATAACTTCTCATAACCTTCAAATAAGTAGGAGGGTGTCACATGTTTTGCAATTATATAAATAATAAATAATAATAAAATTGTAGATTTATGGTGCCAACTTTACCCCCTGCACATGTAGACGCTTGAACTCCGCTCGTCTTGGCATATGGTGTCAGTTCTAGCGACTCTGATTCGGACTCATGTCACGATTTTGAATCTAATCTCACAAAGTGCAATGTAAGGTGATAAATCACCAAAGAGTCCAAATCGGCAAATCGTTTTGGAAAATCGATTTTAATCAAAAGCGCCAAACATGGGTTGCTTTGCGGTTCAGTCGCCACATAAATATTTTATTTTGGAAAATTTAGGAAACCGACTTGTGCCTAAGGCCGCGTGTCCATCATCACCAAAGTTGCTTGACTCGGGAACTTGGAGTGCGAGAGGGAAGATCTTGAAATGAGCACCCAGCTCACCCGATCAAAGATCGGCCTCTACTAACATGATATGTTGTTTTGAAAACACATCGTTCTTATTAGGTTTATTAGCTAGCTTACTCGTGATGTACCTTTGCATACAAGTATAGACTCAATTGCTCAAGTTGAAACAAAACATCTCATGTTTGTTTGTTTGAAAATGGTTTGAAAGTGCTACTTGCAAATAGGCTAAGTCGTGGATTTGCCACCCTCAAGTGGGCTTAGAACATGATGATTCATCACTTCAAGTGGGCTTAAAATGGACATTGCAATGAATTGTACAAATTCAAGCGATGAAGCCTTCATCCACAGCATTCATGCGATGAAACATAAGCGAGATAGCCTCATGGCAAGCATCTTTGTCATGGCGATCACTTACATACATGCAAGGATGCTAAAGCGTAAAAGCTTACCTAGTATTAGAGCCAAAACAAAAGCTAGTTAGAAATCAATGCATAACCTAGCTATGTCAAGAATGCCTAATGCAACACATGCAAAATGCAACTAAGATAGGCAGCTATTCTAAGATGTCATGTGAATGCAACTTGATAACATGTATTCAAATTGGGTATTGAAATACAATGCAGTTTGTATGATCGCCGAGCAGTGCATGCAAAATAGATGAATGATGCACACATGCGAAGCATAAGGATGCTAATTGAAATATGTCCTAAAACTAACCATCAAAAGCGGTTAAGTAAAAGGAGAAAGAAATAGGGTTGTAAGACATGCATCACACACACGCACACTTATTACAAAATTAAGCCTCTCGATGGAGGTCAGAATAATAAGCTAACTAGCTAATCTATGCTAATTAAACTAATTATTACAAGCCAAAACTAATTAAGTAATCCTAGTTAACTAATTAGTTATTACAACACAAATTGATTAGCTAAGCACATCAACTAATTAAGTACAAAACCAAAGCATTCTCTAGCTAAGCAAGCGACTAAGTAAGCGATAAAAAGTCCTTAGGGGAGAAGTGCATGTAATAACTTTAGCCTCGCTCAATCCATTGCTATGCCCCAACTTGCCTCTGTTTGCATTTGATTTTAGAACACTGCACAAGCTTCCAGATAGCTTCTACTCCAACATGGAGACCTCCAGGAGGGCTGCCGACCACTTATTGGTGTTGTAGACCACCTGTAAACCACTTTAGTATGCTGCAGACCAGAAAAAGTGGTCGGCCAGCTACTTTTAGTCTGCCGAGAAAGTTCTGCCACTCCGGTTCTTTGCCGAGAGAACAAGAAAGTGTACAATGATGTATTTGCAAGGTATGTATGAACAACCACCTCCCTATCATTTCTTAAGCTCAAAGTGCGGTTCTTGACTCTCGGGCCTGGCGAGCATCATGATACCGATGGCAGAAGCCAAGATTGCGATTCAATGTTAATGAATGCACAAATAACACATAATAGCCTTAACCTCTATCATGCATGATCAAGAGATTGGCGACAGAAATAGTCACGATTCATCACTTCAAGTATGAAGCGTCCCTCGTTCCTCATGTTTGGATTAACACCTATCCAAACACAATGCAATACAACATGATCAACTTATCAATGCTAATGGCATGCAAACACAATGCAATGCATGCAATATGCAAACAACATGCTATTCTACCAATGCTAGGATGGCATGCACAAAATTCTATCATGCAAACAATGCATGCATGGCAAGCTTAAAGCTAAGGCATCAAAAGCTAGTAAAGGGCACCTCACAAGGGGTATGCAAAACAATGCTCAATGGACTTAAACCGAATATGGACAGACCTAAATCATGCCAAAGCAGTGGCCAACACATCAAAGTTTAAGCACAAAGGGCCAAGAACACATGCTCATGTAATGGCTCATCAACTAGGCATAAGAGCACAACTCTCAAAGATGATGGAAGTGACAAATGTGAGGCTGTAGCTTCTGCTTGTATGCCTTTGAAATATCATGTGAAATGATGTCAGGGCAAGCAAGCATCTCAAGAATGCCATACTATGGTGCCCAAAACTCAGGGCTAGCAAGGCCAATTGCACTACAACTATGCAATACATGAACCACATGGCCAAGACAACTCAAAAGCAGGTCCTAGAGCATGTCAAATCAAGGCTAAAACATGCAGTATAGCCAAAACAATATAGCATGAAGGGCATGAAGCATGGAGCATGCAAGGCCAATAAGGAGGATTACATTACACCTACCAAAACCAAGCATGAGATGACTTCACCAACAAAAATCAGAGTTGTATCATGGCAAAATAGGACCAAATACACACTGAAATGGTGGCCCAAAAAGCTAGGCAAGATGGCATGCATATTGGCTCATACTTAAGGCATAAAGCACCAACCCTCCAAAGCTTTGAAAGAGTGAAAGATGTGAGTGCATGACAATGAAACATGCTCTGAAATCATGTATCAAATGATGCTAAGGCATGCAAATAGTCCAAGCAATGCATGTTAGTGACTTGGAAACTCAAAGCTAGTGAGCAAGAATGCACTATGGCCATACAAAGCAAGGCATGCATGACAAAAACCGCATAAAAAAAAACTTAAGCATGGCAAAACATGAGTAAAAGCTTGCTAGAGTTGAGCCAAAAACATGGTAGAATGATGGCCCAAAGCATGATGCATGTTAGGCCATTGAGTGGAATTACTACAAGTGCAAGGAGCATACAAGAGGTAACCAAACCAACCCAAAAGAGTTATGCCATGCTAGAATAATCCTAAAACATGCTAAGATGGAGCCAAAACAAGCTAGAAAGGCATACTACTTTGAAAAGCTTCAAATAGGATTCACTATACATACAAGAAACATGCAAGGGTGACCAAGACAACCAAAAAGCAGTCATGCAGGTCTAAAGGTCACAAAAAATGCTCAAACAAAGCTACAAGAAGATAGAGCTACATGCTCCTTTGATGAGCCATCAACACAAACAAACAAGAGAAGAGGACGGCGGTTAACCCCCTCCTATTTGAGACCTCAAAACCAAGTTTCCTGCTTGAAATTCCTCACGGAATTCAGTGGTGAAAAACAAATAAAGGTGATCACAAAGGCTCAAGTGATGGTTCAAAAGCCTAGCAAATAAGGCATGCAAGGAGTAGACCACCCCAACACCAAAGAGGCCTCAAACAATCTTATTAAGCACTTAAAATCAGAACCTTTTACAGTTTAAAGTTAGGCCTAAATAAGCATGCAAAGGTGACCTAGTAAGCAACTACAACAAGGCTTTAAAAGGATTAGAGACTCACCTTTGAAGAATCAAAGCAAAACCAACCGAGGCAAAAACCAAGCCTTGAGCTTCAAACAAACCTCCAAGAACCTCATTAAGAATGATGGTGTTTCACTATGTGTTTGTGTGCAAGAGTGTGAAGTAAAAGGCACTTTTAAGCACAAAACAAGACAAATAAAGAGAGAAGGAGCAATATAGAGATAGATATGTATGTATGGCTCTCGGCCAATTTTTCTAAACACAGACAAGAGGAGGAGGTTCCTTTTATAGAAAAACATGCATCAAGCTTGTTGAGCAAGCTTGAAGCTTGAATCAATCCTCCATACACGTATGGAGGATGCTTTCTATACCAGCAAGTGGCCTGGTATGGAAAATATCTGCGAAAGTGAGGAAAATTGCCGACCGATTGAAGTGGTCGACGACTACTTGCACCTTGGTCGGCCAACCAAAGAAAATGGTGCGTAGGGAGACCAAGTGGTGCAAGGGGAGGAGTGGTGCACAAAAGAAAGTAAAGTGGTGGCATGGCTGCCCGGCCAACTTTTGGTGGTCTAAAGACCACCAAGACCGGTCATTCAGCGAGAAAAGCGGGTGACGGGGAAGAAAAGTGGTTTTCGAGGGGGAGAAACTAGTCTCACCCTTGTTCCACCCTCAGTAAGGAAAACAAGGTTTTGCCAAAAAAACCAAAAGGATGAAAGACAAAAGTTTGCGGGACAAGGCGTGGCCGGGCCTTAAAACTAGTCTCTGAGCACAAAAAGTGGTCTCTGAGGAAAGGTGGTCCTGACCACAAAAAGTGGTCTCTGAGACCTCTGTTTCCCTCTAAGCGAGACAACAAGGCATGGTTCAAAAAGCAAGCCAAGAGGAGAACATTAAGGGGTCCCGAGACAAGGCGCTCGACCAAGGCTCTGGAAGCCAAACTAGTCTACAAAGAGGGAAAAATGGTCTACAAACCTCTCTCTTCCTCCAAAGCAAGATCAACAAGGAATAATCTACAAACCAAGCCAAAACACAAAGAGTTGAGGCTGGAGGCAAGGCACTTTCGGTGAAAACTCAGGAAGCTTAAACGAGCACAAACATGGCGCTCGATTGATGACGTCTGAGTCTTAAGGTCGATCAAAAATAGGGTGTCTCTGATTGCCCCTCTTTGTGAACTCGGAAGTCAAGAAGTGGCGGAATGAATGTCAAAGCCAGAGGCGACCCATTTTTGACAAGTAAGACTTAGACAAATAGGCAAGATAACAAAGAGATAATACAGGCGAGGCAAGATGCAAATGACATGCACAATGTCAACATAACTTATGATTATGCAAAGAGGGCTGTAATGAAACATCTAGATGCAAATGTTATGCAAAGAAATGCTACAACAAACTCATACACAAGCAAATAAGTAAACACGCCTCGTGTGGGAATTACATACCGAACTACATTTCATGCAGAAAGGATGTAAGAAAATTATGCAATCTTAGCAAACATGTGTGATAGATACACAAAAGGTGAACGAAGTGTGTGATAGATACACAAAGTGAGCAAAGTGTGATAGATACACAAAGGGAACGAAGTGTGATAGATACACAAAGTGAACGTGCGTGATAGATACACAAAGTGAGCATGTGTGATAGATACACAAAGCAAACGTGTGATAGATACACAAAGTGAGCAAAGTGTGATAGATACACAAAGCGAACGTGTGATAGATACACAAAGTGAGCATGTGTGATAGATACACAAAGCGAACGTGTGATAGATACACAAAGTGAGCATAGTGTGATAGATACACAAAGCAAACGTGTGATAGATACACAAAGTGAGCATGTGTGATATATACATAAGCGAGCATGTGATAGATACACAAAGCAAACGTGTGTGATAGATACACAAAACGAACGTGTGATAGATACACAAAGTGAGCATGTGTGATAGATACACAAAGCGAACGTGTGATAGATACACAAAGTGAGCATAGTGTGATATATACACAAAGCGAACATGTGATAGATACACAAAGCAAATGTGTGATAGATACAAAATGAGCATAGTGTGATAGTTACACAAAGTGAACGTGTGATAGATACACAAAGTGTGCATAGTGTGATAGATACACAAAGCAAACATGTGATAGATACACAAAGTGAGCATGTGTGATAGATATAAAAAAGTGAAGAGAGTGTGATGGATACACTATATGAACAAAGTGTGATAGATACACTAAGTGGCGAAGTGTGATGAATACACAAGATGAACAAGCATGTGCGATAGATACACAAAACAAGCGAAGTGTGATAGATATACTAAATGAGCATTCTTAAGCGAAACTTCTTTGAATAGACCATATATATAATATAAATGCAGTTGCGCCCGACTTCAAATGAACGTACATACAATATCGTGCTTGCATAAGAAAGAAACTCAGCAGTACAATATAGTAATAACACATGTTCAGCGTTACATCAAGACACAATTCCAATACAAGATAATGGCGTGCATATACAATTCTGCGATTGCATAAGCATAAGTGAAGAGTGCATAGCAATGCAAGTGAAAAGTGCATAGCAATGCAAGTGAAAAGTGCATGTTTATGCAAAATCGATATCGTATTCTACGCAGCGAGTGCATGTTTGATGCAATGTAATAAGTATGGACAATTCCTACAAGCGTAAAGCATGCAAAAATGCAATACGATCGACGCACATACTCTGTGGAATCGAAGAACTTGTGTAGTGCAATGCAACACAACACACACATTCCATTCACAACAACAATGCATTTCAATGCAGCAACAATAACATGTTTGAAATAAAAGCGTCGAATAAGAAATACATGCCTTGAGACTAATTCAAGCGCAACCTCCGATTTACCTCTCGGAGGGTCACAATGTACTTAAAGGATACACCTTGCTCTTGGCAGTGAAGATGGGCGTGCATTGAAGGCGTGAATTGAAGTTCTTACGGGGGCGTTTTGGTAGAAAAGTGTGCTTTTCTTGCACTTTCTTGAGCTAAGGACTCAACTAGTGCGAAAACACACGGGGAGGACAATGGGGCCTGAAGACCACCAAGAGAGCTGCTGAGCCACCTAGACCATTTCGCAGACCCTTGTTGACCACCTAAGTGGTTGGTCGGCCAGAAAAAGCTGGTCGGTAGGTTTACCAAAACAGAACTTGGTCTTTTGAAGGCTCTTTAAGTACACAACTCAAAGCATATTTCATCACACCTTCAAGGTGAAATCACTTGCTCTCCTCCTAGACCATGTTTCTTTTTAGATCTAGGCTTTGCCGTGTTTTCAGCATAGCCAAATTGATTCGCGAAAAACTTTTGATTATCTTTGTTTTGAGCCGTCGAATTTGTTTTGACTTATTTCTCCATTTCACCATTTGAGGTATATTTCTCTCGAAGTTGCACCTTTTCGGGCTTTGACTTTCTTTGACTTTTCTCTTCCAGAGTTGACTTTTGTTGACTTTTTGCAATTTTGGCTCATTTCACTCATTTTGCTCATTTTGCACCTTTTTCCTAGATGGTGACCATATCCCACGATGGGGGTTCTCCAAAGTAGAGGGCAGGCGACATCATGCCATTACGCCTAGGATTCCGCCCTTCGACGGGAGTACCATCCTCGAGGAGCACGTGCTACCAGAGCACTTTTCACAATTTCATAGATTTTTGCTTGGCGGGCACCCGCGGACTTGCTACTACGGGGCGAGTCACTTGTCTCATCACGCGCCAAGGTGTGTACATTTTCTGCGGCGTATTTTGCAATTCTTGCCTTCATGCTTCGCTATGTATTTTATCTGCTAGTTACGAACACATTTACATACACGGGACTTCTACTCATTTTGAACCACAGTTCACACCTGCCTGCTCACTCTACACACCTACACGGCATTTTGTTCATGATGCACACAACTTGTATGCGCAACATTCTACTCATTTGGCACCTGACTCACCTGACAACACTTCGTTCATTTGGCGCGCGACTCACGTCTGATATTATGTTCATTTGGTACGTAGCTCTGTCTGATATTCTGTTCATTTTGGCATCTGACTCACAACCTAACACTTTGTTCATTTGGCATCGGCTCACACTGACATACTGTTCATTAAAGCCCGAATACCTCTATTCATTACGAGCGGTGGCTTCCGTTTCACTTTCGGGGATATGGGTTGATCATCGCGAGTGGTATATGGAGCTCTAGAAGTGTTAAATGAGATAGTCGATGAAGCGGGTTAAGCCCATTTGTGTGGGGTTGTTCGTCATCCGTGGCGGACCCATACAGGTGTGTACTTGTAGAGATGGTGGGACACCACCAACTCCTTCCATTTCTCTGCCAGAAATAGCGATGACCCCGTATGACTTTTCGATCTTGTGAGCCTCGGCGTGGGAAGTCGGCCGATCCCATATGACCCGGATATGGGCGAGTGGGAAGCTGACTTGGACTTATCTTCTTGGAGCCCATCCGCTGTCTCTGAGATCATTAGGCATGGTCGGATACACCTAGTTCTGAGAACAATCCGGAGGCATGCGAGACCGTCGTGCCCGGAGGCGGTATGCTGGGGATTCTTGATGTTCCTTCTTGGGACCACCTGTTCTCTGACGGGGGAACATGGTCGGACTATATTTCTTTGAGTGCTCTAGTAGACCTATCACGGTCAAACACTTTGATTGGGCGTAGCTAGCCTGCTACCCTTCTTTGCTACATGGCGCTACCCTTTGCTACATGTTGCGACCTCCATGAACGCAGGACCATAGTAGGTGGCTTCTAGAGAGCTGTAGAGTACCTTACGCCCTCTTGATTTATATTTCTTCTTTTCAATAGTACCTTTGCACACATCACATTACGTACTCTGCATTACACTTTTCGGCGTATATATTTTTGTATATTACGTGTTTTTCATTACCAGCATCTTGCCTTTCCATGTGGGTTTGCACTTACTTCACGACACTTTCGTTTTGGATCCGAGGTTGAGGCACCTCTAGATGTGCCATACTGTAGAATCGAGGTCAATATAAAGCCTAGGCCACGGGAGACATTGCTATATCTTTGGCGATATTTTGACATAAATGCAGGCGACGGAGGTAAACCGAGAACTCTCGATTCTTCATGCTTTTCGACTTTGATTCATCTTGCATATTTATAACAACTAATCAATTTATGCACTTGCTATCCATGGTCGGTTAGCGACCTTGGCCGGTGATGCTAGGGTTTGCTCGGTTCGATTTCTTTGGGGCATAGGGTACCTCCGTCTTGGATTTTGTTTGAGGACGGTCAGTGAGCTGGTTTCTCGGGGCGCTTCATGCACGGACACGAGCTATCTCGTGAGATCCCTGCGCCTCCGCTAGACATCACGATCCATAGAGTCTCACTCCTCGAGGTTGGCGACTTTATCTTTGGTCTTGTATGATCCTTTTCCATGAGGATGGGGAGTACATATCTCCATACATGCTTGATGCCATTGACAGTGTGTACCCCCGTGAGGCTGGCGAATTCCATTATCGAGCAGCCGTGCAGACATTCTCTCGACTAGCCGGGCCAGCACCTCGAGGGGTAGGAGTAGGGATGCCTCAACTTGGCGATGTCTTTGGGTGGCTAGATCCTCCGACCAAGCTGACAGGTTGGCAGTATGGGACAGCATACCAGATTCTGCTGGAGCCTCTATTGCCAGATCATCGATATGTCACGGCTCCTGACTCAGCATCGGTATGCTCCACAGCTTTCATCTATCATTCGATATTTAGACATTCATTCATTCGCATTGACAACGAACTTGCATCTGACCTCCCGGAGAATATGTTAGGGGATTGCTCGGCGATGGCCTCACTCGAAATGTATGGTCTTGCGGAGGAACAACTGTATGCGCCTCTGGCATTAGGTACTTTTCAATTTCCTTGTATTGATCATACTTACGATGACATCTGGCGAACAATTCAACGCCGCCGATTCTTTGCATGTGGATCACGTCAACACATCACATTCATCTTGTATCTGCATGCACTCGCTCTATACCACACTTGCATCGATATACATACCTGGTGATGTATTCAAATTGCCTTTCAGTCCACCTCTGACGGGCCACCTGGTCTTCTCGACAAGGACCTCGGCGTCGCGGGGGAGGCATAAGCGCGCGGACATGATGTGAGTCAGGGAGGAGGAATCGACACCCTCGGTCGAGACATCTGCGGCGAGAGGTAATGACTAGGTTGATTACGAAGTGGTGGCGGCGCGTGGAGGATTCAGAGGATGGCGGATCTGATTGAAGCGGAGGTGCAAACAACGGTGGTGTAGAAATACATTCGGTAAGAGAGTGAAAAGACCTCTCGATCTTGAGGCAAATGTACCTTGTTGCTTTTTTTATTTTCTTTTTACTAGTGGTTGTAGCATATTATGCAGCGTTAGGGTTTATTTTCTTTAAAACTTGTACCCTGTTGTAAAATGTTGTAAAAAGAAACCATGATGGAATGAAAACAGCTTTTTGTTCAAAAAGTGTTACAATTGTATTCTAAGCATCGCATCGCATCATTTTACACAAAAATGAGATTGAATGGAAATTGAACATCTGTGTATTGCCAAGTCAGGTAGTGAACCAACGTAACAAGCTAAAAACTTAAAACAAAACAATTAGTTAAGCGAATTATGACTCGATAAACAAATGAGCATGACTCGATAAACAAATTGCAACAACTTCGATAATCAAAGAGCAACAACTTGATAACCAAAGAGTAACAACTCGATAAGCAAATGCATATTGGATAAACAAAGCGATTTGAACGTATCCGAATCGAGTAAACTCGGACATATGACATTCTCAACACATAGGAAGGCCGGGAACTCTCTTGGCGATAAGAAAAATTTTGCGTACCACTTTTTGCTCATGGCGGAGCCACCAAAAGGGCTTGCCGACCATTTTAGTCTGCGGACGAAAAATATATTTAGTTGACGAGAAAAAAGGTCGACGGAAAAAATCATTTGGTGACCGATTACCACAGGACCTCAGTTTGGCCATCTATCCTCAAAGCGGCTTATCCTTCATAAAGATTCCAACTAGTGGTTCTCTCATTCTTTCAGTTTTTCCAAATGGGCATTTCTTGTCCAAAATCTCACAAATTGGATTGCTAGCTTGGATGGCTCGGAAAAAGAATTCAAGGCTTCGACATCATGCACTATTCACTTGGGCTGACACTCATTTGTATTTTCCGTTTCTTCATCTTGCGGCAAGGTGTTTGGAACAGATAACTCCGTCTTTAACCCGGCGAACAAGATGTTTCCGACTTTGAAGAGTTTCAAGCTTTGATGGAATCGGCGTGATGAAGAAATCTTGCTCCAATTCCGACGCGTCAAGCCTTAGAGCGGATGTCTTGAGCTCACTTTGCATAACAGTCGATTCGCGTGACAATTTGGACATTAGAGCTTGATCCGTCGGTTTCTAATGCGGTGATCGCGATGATCATAGTGGCGGGTTTTAAACATGCACATGCTGTACATATTTCTCATTTCTTACTTACCTCGGGCCGGAGGATCTAAGCGTCAATTTGATTGAGGTTTCGAAGGCTTAAAAGAGGGCAAGCGTCGCCATGACATTTGAGATATTGTGATGGGTTTGGCTGCTCCATATTCCATCGAGAGCGACTAGATTCGTAGAGTCCTCTCTGCTGCAATGTCTTTCCCCTATCTCCATATATTTCTCGCATCACTCGGCCTTGAGGCTTGATTTTTCTCTCAAAACCCTTTTCTCCTTTTCTCTCCACGTCATCTCTCTATTCAATCTCTGTTTTTCATTCCTCCCAGATATGGTTGATGGATAAGTTGAAGATTGTGGACTCATGCGACATATTCAGCTTGGCTATTTCTTCCGGTGATGTCTAGTCGATGCCCGATGAGGGATGGTGATGCGAATAGATGTGCGGTCTGTCTGTTGCTAACATTGCTTGGCGCCTGGCTCAATTTACGGCGATGAGCTTCAACATGACTTCGCCCCGGATTAGTTGATCAGCTTGACACCTTGTGTCCTTTACTTATTTCGATTCCGTCAATTTGGACATAATCAGACTTACGAAGAGGGATAGAGTACCTGCTGACATTTCGATCAAGGGTGCACAACTGGCTTCGATATGCCCTGGCATGGAGGCTGAAACCCACGGTCCCCACTCCCACTTTCGGTCACCCTTTCGATGAGTGCATAAGCAGCTTGATGAAGAGGCATAGAATGGGCCCTACTTTGGCATCGAGAGGCCACCAGCTCTAGGAGGCAGCGGGAACACACGACTATGCCTCGAGTTTATTTTTCTTTAGTCGATCCTTTCAAGTTTTCTTTATGAATGTAATAAAAGCAACTTCAATTTGTATTCAAGAGTGGAGAACTCACGTATTGAAATCAATGTAATTGAAGGTTGTGGAGTCTTGAAAATTTTCGTTTGGTCCAAAAATGGTCTAAATCGTAAAAGATTAATTTGAGCAAAATCAACTTTTATTAAAACTCTTCAAAACCATTTTTGATATGAACCTGTTGAATGGCTTGAGATCTATCAATGAGATGTACAACCGGGATCCGACAAGCTGGAAAGTTGCCCCTAGTCTGAATAACGCATGCCAACGGAATCACAAAGCGAACTCCTGAATGCGAGAATAGACAAAGATGGCGCATGATCACATGGACAAAGTTGATTTGGAAGTGTTTATGGTGGACTTGAGAATGAAATTACCTCGATATCTCGAAGATGGGAATCAAGCCTTACGTGGTTTGGCTGAGTTCACTAGGTGTGTATTAACCCCCTCATTTCGCGCTCTAACTTTTTGCCGAAAGTAGCTTCTGGGTTTTCAACACTTGCGAGCTCGTTTTTATTATTTAAATTTTCTATGCTCTAGCTTTTGCCTAGAGTGCTACTTTTGGGTTTTAGGCCTGACCCACTTTCGAGGATAAATATTTCTTCAAGTTGTCCATGTTGATGACTAGGAGAACTCTAGGCCATCTAGGTCCCATCAGAACAACAGCTCCACAGGCAGGATAGAGCTTACTTTATGATGTGAGACCGGTCGATTAGGGTCTGAACTTGCCCCTAGGGTTGTGGATGAGAGCTCGGTTGTCTTCGACACTAGATCCCCTCTTTCAAATTCTGGACTTAACCTTCTTGTTGAAAGTCACGGCAATTCTTAAGTGTGATAACCACGGGCGTGATCTGATGCTTTCGATCTTCTTTTCGTCAAAGAGCATGAGTTCTTTGAGCACCACTTTCTTTGTCAATCTGCCTTAGCTATCGACACTTTCGACCAATGCACTAATATTGAGCAGACCTCAACTTGATAAGCGAGAACAACCTCCATCCATACAACCAGAGTCTGAGTTGCCCTAGTAAGTTCGAATTTGAGTCTGGTAGCCCCAAAGAGCAAATAAGCTTATCTGCCGGTCCACTGCTGAGTTTCTACCATCTTCTGCGAGAATATTAGCTTGATATGTTCTTGTTGGCGGCCTCAAGCTGCTCCAATTGGTTTTAAACCGATATGTGGATGACTTATGAAAAGCCACATTGTATTTCTCTCGAACAAATTGCGATCCTACCTTGTGCTTGAATTGGGAACCATTATCCGAAATAATCTCATTTG